>SJYT01061286.1:398938-535074 GCA_006410635.1 Cephalophus harveyi | reverse complement strand
GACAGTTCCAGAAAAACATCTATTTCTGCTTTATTGACTATGCCAAAGCCTTTGACTGTGTGGATCACAATAAACTGTGGAAAATTCTGAAAGAGATGGGAATACCAGACCACCTAACCTGCCTCTTGAGAATCCTATATGCATTTCAGGAAGCAATAGTTAGAACTGGACATGGAACAACAGACTGGTTCCAAATAGGAAAAGGAGTACGTCAAGGCTGTATATTGTCAACCCTGCTTAGTTAACTTATATGCAGAGTACATGATGAGAAAACGCCGGGCTGGAAGAAGCACAAGCTGGAATCAAGATTGCCGGGAGAAATATCAATAACCTCAGATATGCAGATGACACCACCCTTCTGTAGAAAGTGAAGAGGAACTAAAAAGCCTCTTGATGAAAGTGAAAGAGGAGAGTGAAAAAGTTGGCTTAAAGCTCAACATTCAGAAAACTAAGATCATGGCATATGGTCCCTTCACTTCATGGGAAGTAGATGGGGTAACAGTGGAAACAGTGTCAGACTTTATTTTTTGGAGCTCCAAAATCACTGCAGATGGTGATTGCAGCCATGAAATTAAAAGACGCTTACTCCTTGGAAGGAAAGTTATGACCAACCTAGATAGTATATTCAAAAGCAGAGACATTACTTTGCCAACAAAGGTCCGTCTAGTCAAGGCTATGGTTTTTCCTGTGGTCATGTATGGATATGAGAGTTGGACTGTGAAGAAAGCTGAGTGCTGAAGAATTGATGCTTTTGACCTGTGGTGCTGGAGAAGACTCTTGAGAGTCCCTTGGACTGCAAGGACATCCAGCCAGTCCATTCTAAAGGAGATCAGTCCTGGGTCTTCATTGGCAGGACTGATGCTGAAGCTGAGACTCCAATGTTTTGGGCACCTCATGCAAAGTGTTGACTCATTGGAAAAAACCCTGACGCTGGGAGTAATTGGGGGCAGGAGGAGGTGGGGACGACAGAAGATGAGATGCCTGGATGGCATCATCGACTCGATGGACATGAGTTTGAGTGAACTCCGGGAGTCTGTGATGGACAGTTAGGCCTGGCGTGCTGCGATTCATGGGGTTGCAAAGATTTGGACACAACTGAGTGTCTGAACTGAACTGAATAGAAATGCATCAGATTGACAATACCAAAAAAGTGGAGAGAGAATGTATTGAAAGAATCTGGGGAGTAGTTCAGATAATCCAGGGGTAAATTAGTAAACATCAAGTCATGAGAAATTGAATCAACAAATTAAATGTTAGGGGCAAGGATTACCTTTTCTCTTTCTTTTAAAGCTGCATAGTGTCTCATCTCTGATTTCAGTGTGAGCGTGTCATATTGGTTTTCCCTAGACTGACTTTCTTTGCTTGGCATGAATACTCCAAATATGGTCGCTCTCATTCTGATTTCATAATGCTTCCAATTGTAGAGCCTGCCCACACTGTCCAGAGCCTCTGAATCCTGCTTCTAAATGCTTTGGATTAATCACATTGCCTGTATTGGGTGAGTGCCTATTCTTCATTTGTCCATGGCTAGGACACAGTCCATGCAGAGAATGCAAACATGGTGAAGAGGTCCCTTATTTGGAAAGAAACTTCTCAAATTAGGGAGCTTGTGCCAGACAGAAATCCCAAAAGACATGCACCACACTTTGTGAATAGTACAGTCAATGAAAAGATACACAGACTGATTTTTGTGCATTTGGAGCGTGTGGGAATAGAAACTGAAGAGACTTAAGATTACAATTTAAGAGACATAAAAGGTAAAGAAACAAATACAATAAAGATGTTTAGGGTGAACCTGTGCATGTCAGGTAGACATGCTGTCAGAGATACACACTCACCAATCTTCAAGAATAGTTTTACTTTTGAAGGGACTTTGCCTTTTGTTTCTGCCTACTCCCCTTAACACATCAGTGAAGATGTGGGAAAAAAGACTTTGGGTGCAACATACTTTCTTTAGGCTACATCCTGAAAATGATACTTGCGTCCTCTAAACACTGCCCATGCTTTTGTGCCTCTGTTTAGTCATAAGTAACAGGAGGATGGGGTGTCTCTCCTGTGATCTTTTGGAAGGATTGAGTGCATTATTACCTGTAAAGTACTTAAGATAGTCCCTGTCATGTGGGAAAGAATCAACATTTTTGTTACTTAATAGTATTGCTGTTACTATTATTATTAACAATATAGCAAATGCTTATATAAGCATAATCATATAGCAAAAACTTTTGGAAGATTGGGGAAAAACACATTTATTCAGGAAGAATTTTAAAGATGTGGTAGGGCTTGTGATTTTGAATTGATGCTTTTGAACTGTGGCGCTGGTGAAGACTCTTGAGAGCCCCTTGCACTGCAAGGAGATCAAACAAGTCAATCATAAAGGAAGTCAGTCCTGAATATTCATTGAAAGGACTGATACTGAAGGTGAAACTCCAATACTTTGGCCACCTGATGTGAAGAACTGACTCATTGAAAAAGAGCCTGATTCTGGGAAAGATTGAAGGCAGGAAGAGAAGGGGATGACAGGAGATGAGATGGTTGGATGGCATAATTGACTCAATGAACATGAGTCTGAGCAAGCTCCAGGAGTTGGTGACGGACAGAGAGGACTGACATGCTGCAGTCCACGAGGTTGCAAAGAGTCAGACATGACTGAATGACTAAACTGAGGGCGTGTGATTGACATGTAGTTCTTTACCAGACAGAGTGCATGGGGATGGGGCATTAGTTTAAATAAAAAATTTTGTTAATCAAAAATATACCATAGTAAGTCATAGAATGGGATTGATGCAGGAAAAGATTTGTCAAAATATCAAAAGAACTACACAAATCAATAAGACACAGGAAAAGAGACCAATAAAAATGAGCAACCAGCTCAAAGAGACACTTCACAAATAAAGATATACAAATGACCAAAATACGTTGAAAATGTTCTCAAATTCACTAGTCATCAGGTAAATGCATAGTAGTACCACAGTGGATTAGAACTGCATTGCCTACCTGAATCAGTAAAATGTAAGCAGATGATACTAAGCATTAGTGAAGACACAAGGCAACTGGGAGTGTCATATTCCTTTGAAGGAGTATACACCCCCCAAATAAGAATATGCATGTTTAAAAAAAAATGTGTATATATATACCACATCTTTTTTATCCATTCATCTTTTGGTGGACTTTAGATTAAGAATAAGCATGTTTACCAAAAATAAAAAATGTATATATGTACCGTATCTTCTTTATCCAGTCATCTTTTGGTGGACTTTAGATGTTGCCATGTCTTGGCTATTGTGAAAAGTGCTGCTATGAACATACGGGTGCATGTATCTTTTTGGATTTGAGTGTTTTGTGGATATATGCACAGGAGTGGGATTGTTGGATTATATGGCGATTCTATTTTTAGTGTTCTAAGGAACTTCCATACTGTTTCCCATACTGGCTATGCCAATTTACATTCCCACCAACAGTGTAGCAGGGCTCCCTTTTCTCCACATCCTCTTCAGCATGTGCTATTTGTAGACATTTTAAGGATGGCCATTCTGACCAGTGTGAGGTGGTACCTCATTGTAGTTTTGATTCACATTTCCTTAATAATTAACAACTTTGACCATCTTTTCATGTACCTGTTGGCCATCTTTATTTCTTCTTTGGTGATATGTCTATTTAGGTCTTCTACTCCTTTTTTTTTTTTTTTTTTAACTTTACAATATTGTATTGGTTTTGCCATACGTTGACCTGAATCCGCCATGGGTGTACATGTGTTCCCCATCCTGAACCCCCCTTCCACCTCCCTTCCCATCACATTCTTCTAGGTCATCCCAGTTGGGTTGTTTTTTTGTTGGTGGTTGAGATGTATGAGATGTTTGTATGCTTTGGAAATTAAGTCCCTATTGGTTGCACTGTTTTTAAGTATTTTCTCCAATTTTTTAGGTTGTCTTTTCATTTTGTTTGTGGTTTCTTTTGCTATGCAAATCTTGTAACTTTGATTACATCCCGTGTGTTTATTGTTGTTTTATTTCTATTGCCTTTGTAGATTGACCTAAGAAAACATTCTCTGATTTATATCAGAGAATGTTTTGCCTTTGATCTCTTCTAGGAGTTTTACAGTGTCATGTCTTGTGTTTAAGTCTTTAAGCCATTTTTGCTTTATTGCTGTGTATGGTGTGAGGATATATTCTAACTTTGTTGATTTACATGTGGAAGTCCAACTTTCCCAACACCATTTACTGAAGAGACTGCCTTTTTCCCATTGTATATTCTTGTCTCCTTTGTCAAATAGTAATTGACCTTATAACCCTCAATCTGAAGACAACTCAAATGTCAAAAAAAAAAAAATAGAGTGGAAAAATTGTGATATGTTCATATAATAAAAAATGAATTGAATTGAAAATAAATAAGCTATTATTAAAGCAACAATAATGGGGCTTCCCTGGTGGCTCAGAGGTTAAAGCGTCTGCCTCCAATGCGGGAGACCTGGGTTTGATCCCTGGGTTGGGAAGATCCTGTGGAGAAGGAAATGGCAATCCACTCCAGTATTCTTGCCTGGAGAATCCCACGGATGGAGAAGCCTAGTAGGTTACCGTCCACAGGGTCGCAAAGAGTCGGACACGACTGAGCAACTTCACCTACACTGTGTTGAAGAAAATAAGTCAGATGCAAAACAGGACATGCTACATGATTCTATTTATATACAATTTCAAAGACAGGGAAAGTTAATCTATGGTGTTATAAGGTCAGGATTCTGATTATCCAGGGGGAGGAGTAACAGTAACTAGAAGGAGAAATGAGGGGGGAGCTTCTGGAGGGCTAATAATTTTTGTTTCATGATCTGTGTATCATGGAAGAGTGTGTTTCCTTTTTTGAAAATATATCTGGCTGTAAACTTGTATATCTATTTTGTAGAAATATAGATTTTATTTGAAACGAGTGCATACTTAGCCAGATAAAACCTCCCCCCAAAATTTCTTGTTAAAAAGAGTTCCACAAAAATAACTCTTCTGTGGTTGGAGCCCCTGTCTGCTTCACATAGCACTGCTTATGTTTACATACTCTAAGATTTGTAAGCTCTGGGCACATGAATTGATTTTGAGAGGACAGATGCTTTATTTGCAAATGCTTACCTTCTTGTGCTGCAATTAATGAGCCCGTTCAACAAGCTGCATACAGAATAGACTGAGATTTACAGCTGAGCTGTACACCTTCACAGAAAGCTGGAAAATATGGGAATAACCAACACTGCATGGTGATGAAGTGACAAGACATCCTGAAGTCATTCAGTGTTCAAGAAAAACAAAAGAATAATTTGGGAGTCCTTGGCATTGGACCCGCAGGAAAGATGGGCTCAGAATGTTCTCTTCCATGACATTTGTACTCCTATAAGTAGGACTTAAAGATTGAGGCATATTTCCAAATCCTACCCTTACAAAGAAATATTAAATTCCTTTTATGTGATCATTCCTGGAAAGCTACTGTGGAATATAAGAGCAAAGACTGATATGGTAGAAATACCCTCTGACCTCAGGAGGCTCGCTAAGATAATCTTACTAGCCTTGAAAGACCAAGCCTCTTTCTTTCTACTCCGTTGAACTTCAGGTTTGAAGCATGATAAGAAATAAGTCACACAGAAGTCATCCTCATTTTAGGCTTCCAGGATAAGTTTTAAGAAACTTTTGCCAACATTTTCCTGACACTATATGCATACACACCTTGAATTTTACATTGTTTATCTTAGTATATTTACTCTGCGCTCTCCCTTAGTTTGTGGAGGGTCTCAGAACATTGAACACTCATTCTCAGAAGTAGTGATCAAAATACTGGGGAAGGGTTGGGCTAAGATAAAAGTATGGATCCGGTACATTTACCCTTGTCTTCCCCATGCATGATATTGTTCAGCTATTGTTTGTAGCTCCCACCAAGGTTGTAGTGACAGCAGCCAACACTGACCTGCAGTCTGAAGACCTCACAATAACTGACTGTACCCTTCCTGCTCCTTTTTGATTAATGCTGTAGAACAATCCCAGCTGACAATTAAACTGGAGAGTGGGCTCACGGTGGAAGCTGGGGGTCAAATGAGTGCCATTTTTATTTTATTGATATGTTAAAATACAGGAAGAAATTGAGAGGTGCTAGGTCATGGAGGTTTAGCTGAAGGTTACATGATCAATAAAAGCTCCAAATCTCATAATTTTAACAGATTGTGTACATACGAGAAATTTGATACAGAAGCAATGATGATGCACTAACGGAAATGAAAGCAGTTGGGGGAGGGGGTCCTCCTCTTGTACAGAGTAGCAGGTGTGATTGTTTTCATTGCATAAAATGATATTCTATATTTCTGCTATGTAGTATTTATTCTACAATATTTAAATGGTATTTTTACTTATGTAATGACTGGAAAATGAGCTATCCCACACCACCAATGGAGGCTGCATTAAACTGTAAAAGACATACACTAACTCGGATTCCTGGGCTGACTAAATCCCCTAAGGGGTGAACAGAAGTGAAGAGGAAATACCCATACTTTTGAACCAAAAAACCTCCAACAGTGTCATTCAGGATCAACCGATTCTGGGACTTTGTCCTCTAAGAGGAAGCAGTAAAGGGGGAAAAAAAAAAAAAAAACTAAAAATAATAATAAAGTCTTATAGACTTAGAAGTTTATAAACTTTATTTCTCTAACATTCCACTAGACAGACTGACTAAACTTGTCTATCTGTAGAATTTCTCTGAGAGAATAATCTATCAAACTTGCTAATATATAAACGTGTTATATATACAAATGTGTGTATATAAAAAGTATAAATCACATATAAGAAATTTTGAAATTTAATGTCCATTAAAAATCGATTTTGGATGAAGTGAACAGATTCTCTGTTACTAATGTGTGGAATTTTCTGCATAGGGAGACAGGACTAAAGAATCAGAAGGAAATGGTGTGTATTTAGTTGAATAGGCCATACTGAACTACATACCAACAGTAGCACAAAAATACTGGAAAGTAAGAATAGGGGGAACTGGGGACTCTGTATAGACTGCACACTATTCTTTTGGAGGAATTCAGATAGGCCTCTGTGTGATCTTTCAGACTTGGATCATAGGCAATTACAAGGATTTGCCTGGCAAGACTTGTCGGAGTGGTTGCCTCCGCCACATCAAGCCTGGTGAACAGCCAGTGCATGCAAGTTTCCTGGAGGGAGTTCCTTTTAGAAACTCAGCCTTCCCTTCAGAGGCCTCTCACTGAGGACCTCAGTGGAGGTACTTCCCAGGCACCTTTGCCAAGATCACTTTATTAGGAGCCTCAGCTGAGACATGTTTCTCCACTTGGACTCAGCATGTTCCATTGCTAGCCCCCACCCTTTCTGGCTATGAGTCCATTAAAGATCCATTGTTCCAGGCTCCTCTGTAGACAATTCCCCCTGTCTGTGCTTCATCCACCCTACCCCTTCCTGGTGCTGTTCTGTGAGGATAAACAGAACACTGGGGAGCCAGAGCTTCATTCTGCCTCTTGCTTGTACTGTTATGATAAGTGAATAAAAGTTAAATTGTTACATTCACTTTGGCCCATTGTCCTAGTTGAACACCCTGACACCTGATTGCTTGACAAAATTAAAAAGCTTACAAGTGACTTTCACTTTCAGCTAACGCAGAATACTTTTATCACATTTTTCTACAGTGAACAACTATTAAAGCTGAATGAAATAAAATGTGACTCTTTGAAGGCATCAGAACGCAACTGAGAGGGTCAGGATTTGATGGGTCACGAACCCCCAAGAGATTGGCAGCACAATGAGGTAAGCCAGACATGCTTCATCACTTTTCCTCTTAAGGCATTTACCATTCTTAAGCATCACTGGGCTGAGAGGATAATCAAAATTGGATGATCTGAGCTTTCAGTAGTCTCACAGAGTGGGGATATAAAAGTTAGAAATTGGTATTACCTCGGCCAAAATGTTGGAGAAGGGGGAAACCTGGAGAAGGATGCTTGATATTTGGCACCACTTTTCTCCTCAGGGCTTTTTCTGATTCCTAATCTTTATGAGACAAAAGGGGTAGAAGTCAGCAGAATGTGGAAGCTGAGAAACTAAAAAATTAAGCTGTATTTTTACAGTCTCATAGGGCTGGGAGGACAAAAATTGGGGCAGAGAACAAGGAGTTGGACCTAGGGGTTCAGTTGGGAAAGTGAAAGTGCTAACTTCAAACAATATAGAATGCCATAAAGACCAGCCTTCACCAAGAATGAGACCCAAGACTGAATAATTTGCAAAGCTAAATGGATTAAAGCAATATTCTCTGACACTAAGTCTCTAACAGGGCAATAAGTGATCATCTCTGGATACTCCAGAGCCTTTGAAAGTTCTTATCCATATGGACAGAATTCAATTTAAAACAGAAGATCAGATATACCTGGAGACAGGACCAAGACACAATAAAGGAAAGGAAAATAAAGCAAAAGAAGCAAAAAGTAAAACCATCTTCATGATAGAAACAGGCCCAGATCTTGAGATTTCAGATATAAATGATGAATAAATGAGAATTAAACTTTTAAGAAGAGATAGTAAGATAAATAATTTCACTGAAGAACTAGGATCTCTGAAAACAAATGAAAATCGTGAACTACAAAAATACCATAAGTTAAATAAAAATTAGTTTAATAGCATAATAGATACAGCAAAAGAGAAGATTAATGAATTGGAAAAGAAGCCAGAACAAAATATCCAAATTGAAGCAGTGGTACAACATAGATGGAAAATAGAGAAAAGAGAGTAAGGACTTATGTACTGCAGTGGAAGGATTGAACACATGCACTTTTGGAGTCTTGATGGAGAGAAGAGAATGAATGGGGTAGAAGTAATCCTTGAAGACATGGTAGCCTAGAAATTTTCACAATTGATGATAGATTATGGGCCCAAGCAGAGTGCTGAAAAAGTATGCATAAATGCACATGGTACAAATAAGTTTAAAAAGTGATGACGGTATGTGGTGATACCTCATTGTAGTTTGGGTTTGCATTTATGTAATAGTGATGCTGAGCATCTTTTCATGTGTTTTTATCCATCTGTATGTCTTCTTTGGAAAGAAAGAGAAAGAAAGTGAAGTCATTCAGTCCTGTCTGACTCTTTGTGACCCCATGGACTGCAGCCTACCATGCTCCTCCGTCCATGGGATTCTCCAGGCCAGAATACTGGAGTAGGTTGCCATTTCCTTCTCCAGGTTCTTCCCGACCCAGGGATGGAACCCGGGTCTCCTGCTCTGTAGGCTTTTACTTCTGAGCCACCAGGGAAGAAAGGTCTATTTAGAACTTCCACCCATTTTTGATCTGGTTGTTTGCTTTATATTGAGCTGCATGAGCTGTTAGTATATTTTGGAGATTAATCTCTTATCAGTAGCCTCATTTGCAAATATTTTCTCCCATTCTGTGGATTGTCTTTTTATTTTATTTATACTTTGCTATGCAGAAGCTTTTAAGTTTAATTAGGTCCCATTTAAAAATCTTTGTTTTTATTCTCATTACTCTAGGAGGTGGATCAAAAAGATATTGCTGCAATTTATGACATAGAGTGTTCTGCCTGTGTTTTCCTCTAAGAGTTTTCTAGTATCCAGCCTTACATTTAGGACTTTTATCTATTTTGACTATATTTGTGTGTGTGGTTTTAGGTTCTAATTTATTTCTTTTACTTATAGATGTCCAATTTTCCCAGCACCACATATAGAGGAGAAAGAGAAAGAATTTAAATTAGACTCAGACCAGAGGATTGAAAAACATAGCTATGCAAATACTAACAAAAGAAAACTTGGGCAGTTATACTAATAAGAGACATTAATTTATTCAGTATATTAATATATAAACATTAACATACTAATTACTACTAGAACTATGGATAGGTATTTGATAATGACAGAAGTCAGTCCACCAAGGTGATATGATAGTTCTAAATTCATTGAATTTTGAAAGACTGACAGTACTGTTGATGAAGATGTGGGGCACTGGAAATCTCACCACATTCATTGCTGATGGGAAATTTTTTGTAGCACTTTTGGAAAGCAACTGGAAACTTCAGTTAAAGTGAAGCATATGCTTACCTTATGACCCAGAAAATTCACCAGTAAGTAAATTCACCAGTAAGTAAATTCCCCCAATGATTAAAAGCACAAATTCACTGAAGGATAATTACAATTTCTCTAATAACCCAAACTAAAAAAATATCTACAGACATTTAAAGATAGTTCTAAATGTCTATCATCTAGAAAATGAATAAATAAATTTTGTTTTATTCATACAATGAAATACTATACAGTAACTAGATTGAACAGTCTATGTTCAGTTTAGAGCTATGTTGAATGACAAAGATGTATCTCATAGGCATTGTATGGATGAAGGAAATTACAGATAAAAGAGTACACATTACGTGATCTCTTGTGTACAAGGATGAAGAATAGGTAAAATTGTTCTGTATACACAGGATTCATAGTCATTGGTTGGTGGCTGGATATTTCTTGGGAAGAGGTACAAGGGAACAAAATGGAATGCTGGAGATTTCTATATCCTCCATCTATTTGACAGTTACATAGGAGTATATGTATGTGTGTATGTATGTATGTATACATGTATATGTGTGTGTATGTGCCACACATTTCCAAGCTCTGTGGGCTTTTCTGGTGGTTCAGCGATAAAGATTCTATGTGCCAATGCAGGAGATGTAACTTCGATCCCTGGGTCAGGAAGAAACAGTAGAGAAGGAAATGGCAACCCACTCCAGTATTTCCAGCCTGGGAAATCCCATACACAGAGGAGCCTGGCAGGCGATAGTCCATGGGGTTGCTAAAGAGTTGGACACAACTAAACAACAACTCCACACTCTACATTCAAAATTTGTGCATATTATTATATACCTTGATTAAAATGTAAACAGGAAAAATAGGCAACAACAATAAAAAAAATTAAAACCATTTTTTAAAAATACATGAACCATTTAGCTTGAACCACATTCAAGAGTTCATATCCAATGCCATGCAGCGCTGATCTTCCTGAATGAAAATCCTTGCAATTCCAAAGGATCTCCAACTAGCCAGGTCCAGTTTAAGCTCCCTTTCTCCATATAGTCTTCCTTGAATCCTCAGACTATTGTATTCCAATTCTTCACCTTAAATTTCTTTAACACTTAATGACATTCATCCCCCTTAATTTTACTATTGATAAATACTATTTTACAAGTTGCAAAGCAGTAACAAAACAACTCCTAAAATGAATCTCTATATCATCTAGTGTGTCAGAGGATCAATAATTCCTTCCCTTATTCAGTAGTGAACCAAAGGAAAGGCACATTGGGCTTCACACCAAATTTAACAACTGCAAATAGGTCCCTGTGGCTGTATTCTATTTAGATGCCTAAGCTGAACAACTCATCTTTGGACTTTTGAAGCAGCAGTGATTAAAAAAAATATGTACATATGCACTTTCCAATTAACATGTTTCTAGCTCTCAGGAAATGGTAATATCATTGGTCCTTTAAGATTGTATCTTTGTATTTGAAAACAGTGTAAAGAAAACAAAAATATGTCAATGAATATTTTTATTCTAACACATAAAATGCTAGATTTGGAGCTAAAAGTTCTTTTTATCTCCTTGGATGCATAAAATAGAAGCCACCTGACATCTGCATGCTAGATTGCCTGTGTGCTCAGTCTGACTTTTTGCAACTCCATGGACTAGAGTAGCCCGCCAGGCTTCTCTGTATTCCAGACAAGAATACTAGAGTGAGTTGCCATTTCCTACGCCAGGGGATCTCCCTGACCCAGGGGTTGAACCCATGTCTCTTGCGTCTCCTGCATTGGCAGGCATATTCTTTACATCTGCACCACGTGGAAAACCCACATGCTAGGTTAGTTACTAAAATATGTCTTCACTAACTGAGAAATGAAGGAGGGTGGAAGAACATGCATCCTCTTTTGTACATGGTCTCTTAGACTGAGTTTATAAGTGAAGGACAAAGAGGTCCTTGGAGCTTTCAAGAGAGGCTTTGTTAGATACAGGTATCACTGATCTACCTCTGGAGGGTAGAGCTGATTGATGCCCTTCTTCCAAGTTGCATTTAGAAGACAGCTCTGCTCTGAGACTGAGGATTACTAGTTTCAATGAATAATGCATTGTTCTAATATATATTTTATGAGAGTATTTATGGTTTATAGGAGAAACACTGATATTTTTCTGTATCTGGCTTTCATACTAGCTCATTTGTTTTAGAGCACTTACTATATATAATAATTATTTCACTGTCACCTTTCTAATAGCTAGCCCGTGTTCTCTTCTTGCCTAATCATCTTGGCTGCATGGTACATTTTAGCTGATTATAGAGGAAATGGTGATGGGGTTGCTGAGCACTGAAGGAATGATGCTTTTGGCTACAGAGATGTTAGGGGTAGAGTGACAGCTATGAGGTTCAGGCAATGACAGCCTAGGTGCTGTGAACTGGGATTTAGACTAGGATGCAAGAAAATTTCACAGGTAACAGATATCTTATACAAATAATTATATTTGATTAAATGAGGAGAGTGAAAAATTTGGCTTAAACCTCAGCATTCAGAAAACTGAGATCATGGCATCCAGTCCCATCACTTCATGGCAAATAGATGGGGAAACAACAGAAACAGTGACAGACTTTATTTTGGGGGCTCCAAAATCACTGCAGATGGTGACTGCAGCCCTGAAATTAAAAGACACTTGCTCCTTGCAAGAAAAGCTATGACCAACCTAGAGAACATATTAGAAAGAAGAGATGGTACTTGGCCAAAAAAGTTCCAACTAGTCAAAGCTATGGTTTTTGCAGTAGTCATGTATGGATGTGAGAGCTGAACCATAAAGAAAGCTGAGTGCTGAAGAATTGATGCTTTTGAACTGTGGTGTTGGAAAAGACTCTTGAGAGTCCCTTGGACTGCAAGGAGATCCAACCAGTCCATCCTAAAGGAACTCAGTCTGAATATTCATTGGAAGGACTGATGTTGAAGCTCCAATATTTTGGCCACTTGATGTGAAGAACTGACTCATTGGAAAAGACCCTGATGCTGGGAAAGATTGAAGGCAGGAGGAGAAGGGGACGACAGAGGATGAGATGGTTGGATGGCATCACTGACTCAATGGACATGAGTTTGAGTGAGTTCTGGGAGTTGGTGATGGACAAGGAAGACTGACATGCTGCAGTCCATGGGGTCGCAAAGATTCAGACACAACTAAGTGACAGAACTGAACTGAAATAAGTGTAAAAGAAAGAAAATATATAGACTTCAGACCTGAAATTTAAGGTTCTAATTTAAGGTTCAAAATCTGATAAATAACTGGAATCAATTCTGAAATTTTTTTCAGGACAGGTTTCTGGAACTTACTGACTCAGATTTTATAAATTTTTAAAATAGATTACATAAATCCACATATAAAAGCTCCTGAATAATTTGAATGATAATCCAAATTTGAGGAGCACTGCTCACCTTAACTATGACTAAAGAATTTGCCATAGCTTTATAGTCACTAAAATGTATTTATTAGGAAAGAGTTTAGTGGAAGAAAATTAAATTCCCATTTAAAAAACTATTCTAAGAATTTAATTTTGAGAGAAGTTAGTAGATATTTCAATTATTTTCTATAGTTCTATATTCCACTCTTAATTACCAGTAAAGCATCTTACAGGCATTTATATCTGTGTGTTTTACTTTTAATTATCAATGTAACTTTGCAAATGCTATTTAACTTGCTATTTACAGCTTGAAAATGAATAGCCAAAGTTTATTGAGAATTTATGTGTAACTTCATTCAATGCTGAGCACTCTGCATGCATCACCACACTTAATTCTTACAACAACCCAATAAACTGGTATAATCAATGTCCCTGTGTCAGACCAGCAGATTCTACCACTGATGCTTACAAAGACCAACAAATTATCCAAGATAACAAAATTAATAAGTGGTGAAGTCAATACTCAAGTTCCTAGAATCTAGTATAAACCCAAGCTGTGGTCATTACACCAGTTACATATCCCACATACTTCAGTTGGAGATACATACACCTAATGTGTTCTTCATGGTACACTTTGAGGCCAATGGTATGATAAGCGAAACAATGCAAGTAAGATTCTTTTGTTTTTATCTTTCATCTCCTTGCAGTTCACTTGCTAGATAATGCCATCCACAAGCATAAAATCAATCCACTTCTCACAGTTTGATATTTTCAAATATTCAGTTCACTCTCCTTGGAATACCTGTTCTTGCCATGTGGATGTGATGAAAGTCATCACATACTTCAGACTTCCGGCAGAGGAAGGAAGATGATGGTCTGGATGTGTGTGAGCAGCTTCCTCCAGGAGAGTAAAGGGCCTGCAGTTGCCCTAACATGATGCAATTTCAATGTCAAGGGAGTAAGGCTGACAGTGACTGTATCAAGGGCTCTGTTCCGCAAGGACCTCTATGGAAGCCTAGATCATGACTCTACATGTAGCTTTGAGGCCTCAGCAGTCTATAATTGCCTAAGCCTCCTGGTATTACTGAAGAAAAATAACACATGGACCACCTGCTCCAGCCCTTCTACCCCAAAGCTTTAGATCTTTCTTAGCTAAACCTATTCTCCTGTTCACAGGAGAAACAGAGAGGCCTTTATTCTGTTATTAAACACAAACAACGAAAGAGGGAGTTGAGCACTAATTTGATCTTGTGTTCTACTGAGCCCTAGTACCACCTCTTGTTAGTGAATCTTGTGATATCCTATATAGAAAGAATCTGTCTTCTCATGACGACCTGTTAAAAATATCAGGAAAAAGAAAAGAAAAGACAGAGTGTCACTTAGACAACAAGAAAAATATCTGTGAGTTCTCTGAACTATAGTAATAAATGACATCGATCGGGTGCTTTCTCTTTTACAGGTGCTGTTTCTTATAAGCATTTTGGTTGTACTGTTTTATTTAAGTCTCATTACAACCCCATAAGGTTAAAATTACAATTGACTCTTGAACAATGTGTTAACAGGTTAAGGGGGCTGACACTTTGTACAGTTGAAAATCCACATAGAGCTTTTGACTCCCCCAAAGCTGGTCAATAGCTTTCTATTGACCAGAAGCCTTAACAACAATGTAAATAGTCAACTAACATATATTTTTGTATGTTATAGGCATCTATTGTATTCTTGCAAGTAAGCTAGAGAAAACTCATAAGGAAGAGAAAATACATTTACTGTAGGTATAAAGGTTTATCGAAAAAGACCCATGTCTAAGTGGACTTGAGCAATATTTATGTGAAAATATGAGTGTCAACTGTATTCATTTTTTCATTGCACAAATAGGAAAGAGGTCAGAGTTAGTAAACAGCAGCCATACTTAAAAACAGGAATTGTGTTGCTAGTACAAGTTGTCCTAAGCACTCCTCTCTAATTCTCATCCACCCCAAACTTTAGGCTATGTTTCAACTCACATTAGCATACAGCTAACATCAAATGTTTAAACACATTGAGCTCTCTCTAACAGGGCTTTTTCTACCAAGTGCTCAGTATTAGTGGTTTTCAGGCTACTCTAAAGTGAAGCAAATTTATATAGGTGAAGACATTAGGGATATGTAATCAGTCTCTATCAACTTCATGTATGAATCCCTGATTGATGATAGAGAAATTTTGATGTTACTCTGTAGAACATCCGTGCTCTCTGAACACTCTCAGAATGCCCATTCATTATCAATGCCCTGATCTGCCTGCACTTGTTTTCCCAATCCCATCAAACAGCTAATTGCCATGGTTGTTTTAACTTATTTTACTTAGTTAAAGCATTTAAAGGCAATAGCATTCTTAAAAAGACACAGTCAAATCAATAAAAGCACTAGAACAAAATCACCATTCCCAAATGCAATAGGAGAATACTTCAGTTTCTGTTTTATTGGAAGCAATTATCAAATGAAAAGCATCCTTTAATACTGAAAGTTGGCCCATGTAGGTACAATTCCCAGCTGTATCTAGTTTTACTTCTATAAAACATGTAGGTAAAGAGAAAGCCCTCAAGCCTGATCAGAGGCATAGATGGAAACTAATTTTCCTTGCATTTCCATCAAAGCTGCTATGAGGGTAACAACTTCACATATGTCAAAACACAGTCAAGCCAGATACCCTTTTCATGTATACATTATGGTTCTAGTCATTTCTGGAGATAAAATATATGGTGTGATACCATGCTTAGTGTTCATGCATGCTTCCTGCAATGTCATCTGTTAAAGATACATTGATCTCTTATTGTATACCAGGTACTGGACTTTAGATGTGTGTGTTGTTGAAGTTCTCTCTGTACTCGTGGAAGGTGATGACATGACTTTTAAATGCTCAGTGATTGATGAGTGTCTAAAACCAGAGAACTTTCAGAAGACCTACTTTGACAGCCCAAAGAAGGAGTATAGAATAGAATGCATTGGAGACAAGAAATGTACACAGAGAGACTAAGGTTGAGTATCGAAGGTAAAGTCTCAAAACCACAGTTTCATAGTATTCAGTTTCCAACAAAGCCATGACTTGTGTGGGTAAAAGGCACAGGCTGTAAGATCAAGAGGAGGCAAAGCCTCTGTATTCTTGCTATGGTACCTGGGAAAAGTACATCATCTCTCCTAACCTCAGTTTCCTTTTCTTAAAGTGGAGATAATAACACCTTCTTACTGAGTTGCTGGGAAGACTGAGAAGCTTCCCTGGTAGCTCCTCCCATTAGTCAAATGCCTATTATTTTCGTATAGGGCATTCTGTCTTGTAAAGAACCTAACATTCTTCTTACTATAAGCATGATGGTTATGATGTTGATGAGGGTGATGTAAAGTCATAATTCGGGACAATTCTGTTACTGCAGAACATTTTTGCTTATGTTCTGGTTCAAAGGCTGTGGCACTATGTTCAAAATATCTTTGCTCCCTGTGATACCACCCAAAGAAGGAAGGCATCAGGAGCAGATGTCTCCAGGTCCAGGAGTAGATGAGGAAATCTATGTAGCATGAAACCTGAATTCTGATCTTGTCTCTGTCACCTACTAGCTTTGTATCTCTGGGTTAGTCTTCTACTTGCCTGGAGCCTCACAGCGTCCTCATATCTAGATTGAGGGTGGAAATAGGCCTCATTCAGAATTATCATGATGATAATGTAAGTCATAAAATCCCATGTCACATTTCCTGTGGGACTTTCTGATGGCCCTGCCATATGGTTGATTCCACAGTGCTTTAGGGCTGGCACAAATCCTCTGGTTCTCTCTCAGTCTGGGCACACATAGTATTACAATGTCACACCCAGGTGACTTGTTTTGGTGAGTGAAATGTAAGCATAAATGTCCTTTCATTTCTATGTAGGAGCTTTAAGGGTCAGAGAGCACTGAATTTTGGTCTCCTCTTTCCTCTGATACACTGACCAGCATGTCATAGAAAGATGGAGACTTTCCATTAGGTTAGAATCAGGCAAGAGAAGGATGATGGAACAAAGCTTCCAGCTGACTCTCGAGACATAGACTTTTGTCATTTTAACCCAAAAAGATTTGAGCTTTGTTACGAGCCTAAACTAGTATACACTGTCTGATGTTGTTGTTGTTGTTAGTGTTGTTATTATCTTTACTACTGATGGACGCCTCACCTTCATTTCTGAGTTCTTGTTAAAAGGAGAGTCGATACCTGTTTGGTGAGGTAAAAATGTCTCTTGAACTGCCAGTTAGTAACAATGAGAATGGTATTAGCTTTTGAAGACTATTATGCAGTAAGTTTTATTGTATGCATTTTCCTTGTATAGTAAGATTGAGTTTTTACAATGATCCTGTGAAGGATAATATAGTATAGTATATAAAATAGTATAGTACCACTATACTATTTTACACATGAGGGTCTAGAGCTGAGATTTGAGTTTGAATCTTGACACACCCACCTAATCCCTTACTTGTGTGAACTGGTCTAAATTACCAAAAATTTTTGTCCCATTGCAAATCATGTTATTCTCTGAAAATATAAAGAATGGCTTCCACAAAACACCAATGTGGCATGGGTTGGACACGAGAAGGTCAAAGAAAGTGAGGAGATATAAAACTATTTAGAAACTTATGTTTAGTTTCTTCTTTATTTTTCATAAAGTTTGAAGATTCATCTGCTTTTATTTCCTTTTCCATTTTCTGTTATTTGTGTTTAAGAGTTCCTTGTTTGTCAGGAACAGCAAGTTAATTCTTGCTCTGGGCCTGGAATGGGTAAACTGAAGGTAGGTGCTTCTAAGTGGAAGATGATTCATATTGATTTTTGTATTATCTGCCTCTTCCTATCCATGCTTCTTCTTTTGTTTCAGATCATTTTTACCTGAAAGGTAACAATTTAGGAGAAATAATGGGAAAACTTTTCTCTGTCTTAACTTACCTCCACAGGGATGTCAGAAGTTAAAGAAGAGTAGTTTTTATTTTTGACAGACTCTGTACTATCCCCAACTTCCTGGTTACAAGGATGCACATTCCTGTAAGTGTGAACCATGCTCTTCTATCAGTCTGGTCTGAGAGGGGCAGTGCAGCTCAAAGTGTTCTTATACCATTATCCCCATTGGAGGGAATGGTTAGAAGGAAGTGGAATTATCATGGAGAATTCCAGGTTTCTGTAATTCAGAAGTTAAAACCATTTGTTATTTAAGATACCCTAGAACCTATCTTTAGCCATCCTCATTGGCATCATCATCTACCCATTTCACATCTTTAATATTTCCCCTGCAACAGATTCCCTTCCCCAAGCTTAAACAGACTTGACTTTTGTACCCTAAAATAGTATGACATGTTAAATTGGTGGCAAAAGAAAGTGCAAAGGTGGAAAGTGGGCCTGAGTAAGACACAGAGGACAGTGTACCAAGCCTGGCTTGAGTGAAGTGTTTAATAACATCTATTGTTTAAAAGAAAGAAAGAAACCTGAATATGTATGAGTGGTCTAGCTTACTGCTCTACTTAAGATATAAAAATACAGCTATTTAAGTCTTTCTAAAATAACCTGACAACCATTACAATAATGGAATGAAAAAGTGTTTTTTGTGATTTGAGGGAGGTAGGAAATATGTATATACACACAACCTTTTATGAAATCCAAGCTCCCTGAGAGAAGTGAAGTGACTTTGATCTCAGTACATCCTTTTCCTTTTTTCCCTTGAGGAGAGTTGCCTTCCAACTAAAGGAAAGGGGGGTGTTTGCTAAAAGGTTATTCTCTAGATGCAGAGCTCAGCAAGAGGCCCCACTGATGGTACAATTGCTCCTTGTTTATAGGCTGTGACCTCGAGCTTGCTCATGAACCTCCTTCTACGTGGCCAATGAGAGCAGTGTATACCATGGAAACTGAAGGGTAACCCCAGAAGCTGGTCATGAAGACTTTGTAATGATCACTTTGTCCTCTTTGTTTTTTCCTTAGAACAGAATCTGCCACAGAATATTCACCAGGGAGAGAATATTCTCTGGCTGAAGGCTGTGTGCACAATACTATTACAGTCATTTTAGTGAGTGAGGCTACACAGAAAGATAAAAATCTTTCCTCCCTCAAATTTCACAGTAAGCAAAAATGGAGCAGTTCTTGCCATTTGAGCTTTAAAAACTCTTTAGGGAGTCTGCTTCATGATTCCATTTAGTAACCAGTGACTCAATCCAATCTTATACAATAACCTTGGATTTCCTTGATCATTTCATTAAAAGTGGTCAATCTGGTACATTTTATTTTTGGAAGATACACTTGACAAAAAGTCTTCCTTTACATGATGGAATGATACTTTTGAAGTTATTACCTAATGAAATTGAAAGAAGCTTGCTCCTTGGAAAAAAAAGCTATGACCAACCTAGACAGCATATTAAAAAGCAGAGACATTACTTTGCCAACAAAGATCTGACTAGTCAAATCTATGATTTTTCTAGTAGTCATGTATGGATGTGAGAATTGGAAAATAGAGAAAGCTGAGCATGGAAGGAGTGATGCTTTTGAACTGTGGCGGTGGTGAAGACTCTTGAGAGTCCCTTGGGCTGCAAGGAGATCCACCCAGTCAATTCTAAAGGAAATCAGTCCTGAATATACATTGGAAGGACTGATGCTGAAGCCGAAGCTCCAATACTTTGGCCACCTGATGTGAAGAACTGACTTATTTGAAAAGCCCCTGATGCTGGGAAAGATTGAAAGTGGGAGGAAAAGCGGACGACAGAGGATGAGATGTTTGGATGGTATCACCAACTCGATGGACATGAGTTTGAGCAAACTCCAGAAGTTGGTGATGGACAGGAAAGTCTGCTGTGCTGCATTCCATGGGGTTGCAAAGAGTCAGACACGACAGAGTGACTGAATTGAACTGAATGATTTTTACACTTGAATGTGTTTTAGGGAAGATGAATTTTCAAATGCATTTGAGAAATGTAAGTAAAGTCACTCAGTTGTGTCCGACTCTTTGTGACTCCATGGAGTATACAGTCCATGGAAATCTCCAGGCCACTGGAGTGGGTAGCCTTTCCCTTCTCCAGGGGATATTCCCAACCCAGGGATCAAACCCAGGTCTCCTGCATTGTAGGCAGATTCTTTACCAGCTGAACTATAACGGAAGCCCTTTGAGAAATAAAGTTTCTATGAATTTCTCTCTATCTCAAACTCTGGAAGAAATCAGTGGAGTTAGTTGGATGTGATGCAAGAAGCAGAAAAAGGCAACCCTGAAACTCCGTGTCAGTGTAATTGTTTCAGAGACAATCAGCTTTTCCTGTGGCCTCTAAGAAGGGTTCAAAGTTTAACTGAGAGAGACCTGACATCTCCAAAATGGCTATAGCATAGCCGAAAGGCTGTCTGGGTCATAAACTGAGGACCAGATAAAGAGATAAAGATACAGACATTTTGTCAGACACATTCATTCATTGACCAGGGTCTGGTGAAGACAAGTTAAGTCTCAGTAGATACACACTTCAAACAATGGAAAGGTCATGGAAAAGATGTATTTCCTGAAGCAAAGATTTTTTACATAAAGCATGCAAAGTCTACTTCTTAACCTAAGGTAGAGAAGGGAGATGGAAACAATTCTGACTTCACTGAAGTTTAAACCTGAAAACAGAAGATACTGAAGCACCAGGGTTTACCCAGAAATGGTGAGGATTATAGGTTATGACATCAACTAAAATGAGGGTTCAATAGAGAAGCTGAGTTTCAGAAAAATAATAAAAATATAATAGCTGCTTTTTTTTAACTTTGCACATCTGAGTTATGTCTTGAAAAATATTATACCTGTTATATATGGAATTGAAACTGACCTCTCCAATTTTTCTTTATTGATCTTTATTTACCTTCTGGAATCATTAAAATATCCTTTTCCACATGACAGCTCTACAGAAACTGAAGCTAACTCTAATGTTTTCACTAAGTCACTTCTCCTGGATGAACATGGACAGGAATAATCCAGCTGAGAATCTAATTTCCTGATTCCCAAAACCTTCAGCATTTTTCTCTTCTGCGTACATACAAGTTTTAGGCAATCCTCTTAGAACAAAGGATAAAAAATATTTCCCAAGGAGTTTTAAAAGCAATCCCAAGGCTTTGGACCTGATCCTTAAGATTTTTTGACTCAGTTATTCTGGGGTAGGACCCAGATCTGAGGCCATGATACTAACATGCAAATGCTCTTAGAGATTAGAATACAGTTGTTGATGTTGTTCAGTCATTCAGTCATGTCCAACTCTTTGTGACCCCATGGAATGCAGCACACCAGGCTTCCCTGTCCTTCTCCGTCTTCCAGAGCTTGCTCAAACTCATGGCCATTGAGTCATTGATGCCATCCAACATCTCATTCTTTATCATCCACTTCTCATGCCTTCATCAGTCACATTTTTACAAATAGGTAGACTCATTCATCGGAGAAGGTGATGGCACCCCACTCCAGTACTCTTGCCTGGAAAATCCCACGGGCGGAGGAGCCTGGTAGGCTGCAGTCCATGGGGTCGCAAAGAGTTGGACACGACTAAGCGACTTCTCTTTCCCTTTCTCATGCCTTCAATCTTTCCCAGGATCAGGGTCTTTTCTAAAAAGTCAGTGATTCACATCAGGTGGCCAAATTATTGAATCTTCAGCTTCAGCCTCGGTTCTTCAGTGAATATTCAGGATTGATTTCCTTTAGGATTGACTGGTCGGATATCCTTGCAGTCTGAGGGACTCTCAAAAGTCTTCTCCAACACCACAGTTCAAAAGCATTAATTCTTTGACACTCAGCTTTCTTTATGGTCCAACTCTCACATCCATACATGACTACTGGAAGAATCATAGCTTTGACTAGATGGACTTTGGTGGTAAAGTAATGTCTCTGCTTTTTAATATGCTGTCTAGATTGTTCATAACTTCTCTTCCAAGGAACAACCATCTTTTAATTTCATGGCTGCAGTCACCATCTTAGTGATTTTGGAGACCAAGGGGGAAAAATAATTGTCAGTGTTTCCATTGTTTCCCATCTATCTGCCATGGGGTAATGGGACCAGATACCAGGATCTTCATTTTTGAAATCCTGAGTTTTAAGTAAACTTTTTCACTCTGTTCTTTCCCCTTCATCAAAAGTCTCTTTAGTTCTTTTAGCTTTCTGGCATTAGGGTGGTGTCATCTGCATATGTGAGGTTATTGATATTTCTCCTGACAGTCTTGTTTCTGGCTGGTGCTTCATCCTGCCTGGCATTTTGCATGATGTTCTCTGCATATAAGTTAAATAAGAAGGGTGACAGTATACAGTCTTGATGTACTCCTTTCCCAATATGGAACCAGTCCATTGTTCCATGTTCAGTTCTAACTGTTGCTTCTTGACCTGCATACAGATTTCTCAGGAGGCAGGTAAGGTTGCCTGGTATTCCCATTTCTTTAAGCATTTCCCACAGTTCGTTGTGATCCACATAGTAAAAGACTTTAGCATAGTCAATGAAGCAGAAGTAATGTTTCTTTGGAATTCTCTTGCTTTTTCTATGACCGAATGGATGTTGGCAATTTGATTTCTGGTTCCCTCCTTTTTCTAAATCCAGCTGAACATCTGGAAGTTCTCAGTTCATGTACTTTTGAAGCCTGGCTTGGAGAGTTTTGAGCATTACTTTGCTAGTGTGTGAGATGAGTGAAATTGTGTGGGAGTTTGAACATTCTCTGGCATTGTTTTTCTTTGGGCTTGGAATGAAAACTGACCTTTTCCACACCTGTGGCCATTGCTGAGTTTTCCAACTTGCTGGCATAAGGGCACCACTTTCACAGCATCATCTTTTAGGATTTGAAATAGCTCAACTAGAATTCCATCACTTCCACTAGCTTTGTTCACAGTGATGCTTCCTAAGGTGCACTGGACTTCTCACTCCAAGATGTCTATTTTAGGGTGAATGACCACACCACCATGGTTATCTGGGTCATTAAGATCCTTTTTGTATAGCTCTCCTGTGTATTCTTGCCACCTCTTCTTAATATCTTCTGCTTCTATTAGATCCATACCATTTCTGTCCTTTATTGTGCCCATCATCTTATGAAATGTTCCCTTGGTATCTCTCATTTTCTTGAAGAGATCTTTAATGTTGCCCATTCTGTTGTTTTCCTCTATTTCTTTCATTGATCAGCTAGGAAGTCTTTCTTATCTCCCCTTGCTCTTCTTTGGAATTCAGCATTTATGTGGGTATATCTTTTCTTTTCTCCTTTGTCTTTCACTTCTCTTCTTTTCTCAGCTATTTGTAAGACCTCCTCAGACAATGATTTTACCTTTTTGCATTTCCTTTTTTAGGGATAGTTTTGATCTCTGCCTCCTGTGCAATGTCACAAACTTCTGTCCATAGTTCTTCAGGCACTCTGTCAATCAGATCTAATCCCTTGAATCTGTTTGTCACTTCCACTGTATAGTAGTAAGGGATTTGATTTAGGTCTTACCTGAATGGCCTAGTGGTTTCCCCTACTTTCTTTAAGTCTGAATTTTGCAATAAGGAGTTTATGATTTGAGCCACAGTCAGCTGCTGGTGTTCTTTGCTGACTGTATAAAGCTTCTCCATCTTCAGCTGCGAAGAATAGAATCAGTCTGATTTCAGTATTGATCATGTGGTGATGTCCATGTGTAGAGTCATCTCTTGTGTCGGAAAAGGGTGTTTGCTATGACCAGTGTGTTCTCGCAGCAAAACACTTTTAGACTTTGCCTTGCTTCATGTTGTACTCCAAGGCCAAATTTGCCCGTTACTCCAGGTTATCTTGCCTGGAAAATCCCACGGATGGAGGAGCCTGGTGGGCTGCAGTACATGGGGTCGCTAAGAGTCTGACATGACTGAGCGACTTCACTTTCACTTTCACTTTCATGCATTGGAGAAGGAAATGACATCCCACTCCAGTGTTCTTGCCTGGAGAATCCCAGGGACGGGGGAGCCTGGTGGGCTGCCATCTCTGGGGCCGCATAGAATCATACACGACTGAAGCGACTTAGCAGCAGCAGCCAGGTATCTCTTAACTTCCCACTTTTTCATTCCTGTCCCCTATGATGAAAAGGACAACTTTTTGGTGTTAGTTCTAGAAGGTCTTCTAGATCTTTATAGAACTATTCAACTTCAGCTTCTTCAGCATTAGTGGTTGAGGCATAAACTGTGTTTACTGTGATATTGTATGGTTTGGCTTGGAAATGAACAGAGCCCCAGTTTACCTCCCATTAGGATACTTTCACAAGCCTCTTATCCTAACCGATTAGAGGGAAGACAGAACGAAAACCACAATCACAGAAAACTAACCAAACTGATCACATGGATCACGGCCAAGACATAACTTGTAGGCCCACCCAAGACAGATGGATCATGGTGGAGAGTTCTGACAAAACATAATCAACTGGAGAAGGGAATGGCAAGCCATTTCAGCATTCTTGCCTTGAGAACCCCATGAACAGTATGAAAAAACAAAGAGATATGACACTGAAAGATGAACTCCCCGGGTCAGTAGGTGCCCAATATGCTCCTGGAGAAGAGTGGAGAAATACCTCCAGAAGAAATGAAGAGGCTGAGCCAAAGTGTAAACAACATCCAGGTGTGGATGTGTCTGGTGGTGAAAGTAAAGTCTGATGCAATAAGAACAATATTGCATAGGAATCTGGAATATTAGGTTCATGAGTCAAGGTAAAGTGGAAGCAGTCAAGCAGGAGATGGCAAGAGTGAACATCAACGTTTTAGGAATCAGTGAACTAAAATGTGCCAGAATCAGTCAGTTCAGTTCAGTTACTTAGTCATGTCCTAATCATTGCGATCCCATGGACTGTGGCATGCCAAGCTTCCCTGTCTATCACTACCTCCCAGAGTTTCCTCAGACTCATGTCCATTGAGTCAGTGATGCCATCCAACCATCTCATCCTCTTTCATCCCATTTTCCTCCTACCTTCAGTCTTTCCCAGCATCAGGGGTTCTTCAAATCAGTCAGTTCTTCGCATTAGGTGGCCAAAGTATTGGAGTTTCAGCTTCAGCATCAGTGCTTCCAATGAATGTTCAGTACTGTTTTCCTTTAGGATGGATTGGCTGGATCTCCTTGCAGTCCAAGGGACTCTCAAGAGTCTCCTCCAACACCATAGTTCAAAAGCATCAATGCATCGGTGCTCAGCTTACTTTGTAGCCCAACTCTCATATCCATACATGACTACTGGAAAACCCATAGCTTTGACTAGATGGACCTTTTTTGGCAAAGTAATGTCTGCATTTTAATATGCTATCTAGGTTAGTCATAACTTTTCTTCCAAGGAGCAAGTGTCTTTTAATTTCATGGCTGCAGTCACCAACTGCTGTGATTTTGGAGCCCAAGAAACTAAAACCTGTCACTGTTTCCATTGTTTCTCCATTTATTTGCCATGAAGTGATGGAACCAGATGCCATGATCTTAGTTTTCTTAATGTTGAGTTTTAAGCCAACTTTTTCACTCTTCTCTTTCACTTTCCTCAAGAGTCTCTTTAATTCTTCTTTGCTTTCTGCCATAAGGGTGGTGTCATCTGCTTATCAGAGATTATTGATATTTTTCCTGGCAAACTTGATTTCAGCTTGTGCTTCCAGCTTCTGATTCCAGCTTGTAGAATAATGGGGGAATTTGATTCAGATTACCATTATATCTACTACTCTGGCAAGGATCCATTAGAAGAAATCTAGTAGCCCTCAGAGTCAACAAAAGAGTACAAAATGCTGTATTTGAGTTTAATCTCAAAAACGACAGAATGATCTGTTCATTTCCAAGGCAAACCATTCAGTATCACAGTAATCCAAGTCTATGCCACAACCACTATTGCTAAAGGAGCTGAAGTTGAACAGTGCTAGAATCCAGACTTTGGCACAATAAACCTGATGAGAGGCGTGTAGGTCTATATGAGCATTTTCCTTTCACTAGATACTAGTTCTTCATATAACTACCCAATGTAGCCTTTTTCCTTGGCAACCCCCTAGCTCACTGTATCATCTGCTCATCTAGTCTTTCCTCCTCCAGCCTTTTCTGTTAGTGAATATATTGGTTCACTTAATCCAGTATTTATTGAGTACTCTTTGTGTCCAGTGTCTAGAACACTGTCTTGCTGTTCGTGTCCCACATAAAGATGATACAGGTAGAAATCATGTTGTGGAGGAAGTTGTGCTCTGCTCCAAGATAATGATAAACAGATAACTTTATTGCAGGGATGTAAGTGCTATGAATAGTTTTATCTAAAGCAATCCTAGGATTCTGGAGGAGAACAAAATGGGAATTTATTATATCTGGGAAAAAGTAGTGTAGGGACATTGAAGAAAAAGCATGAGTCAAGGCGAGAGAAGAGTTGGGTATGCATCTGAAGCTGGGAAAATTCTGGGCTGGAGTCTGAAAGGTGCAATCTTGATTCTAATCATTTCTAGAAAAACTGACCATCAAAGACTTCCTGCCGCTCCTTATATTTTCAAAACAAGAAAAAATATGGTCCCAGGGTAATTCAGCTTAGCATTACAATCTGGAAACTCCTGGTCTAGTTAGCCAACACTCGTATTACTACTAGATAAGTATTTCACAGACTGTAAACATCAGTAACTATCCAGAGATCTTGATTAAGTACAGATCCTGATTCATGAAGTCTAGGATGGAGTCTTGGAGAAGGAAATGGCAACCCACTCCAGTGTTCTTGCCTGGAGAATCCCAGGGATGGGGGAGCCTGGTGGGCTACCGTCTATGGGGTCACACAGAGTCGGACACGACTGAAGCGACTTAGCAGCAGCAGCAGGATGGAGTCTAAGACGCTACATGTGTGACAACCTCCCTCACAGTACCAGTGTTGCTGATCTGGGGACCACATATTGAATGGCAAAGTACTATAGGAATATCGTGTGAGAAAGAAAGTTTCCCTGTTTCAAATCTGGGCAGCCAAAAAGGTAATTTCTTAGAACACAAATCAACAGAGTACAGAGTTGGAAGCCTCATCAACACAATAAGAGAGGAAATTTTCACTAATTGATTCTAATTTGCCATCAAATCATCATCAACACAAATTATTAGAGGGACTCACTGCATAAAAGGATGCTCATTGGTTTGGCGCTGGAGCCCGTGCAGGCTTCTGAGCTACTCATCCATCAGTGGGTTCTCTTGTCATGCTATCTAATGTAGTTTATTGATAGGCCCGCATTTCTCCCATTTCACACATGAGTCCATTTCTATGAGAGAAGCGACAAATGGGAAGTGTAAATATGGATCTGGTACATGATTCAAAAAGGCTGCCTGCCAGTCCTGCTCACTCAGCTCCTATTCTCTCTGGCTAGTTTATCCTACATGGGGATTCATGTGCATGTCAGGGAATATTGGAACGGATTGAAACAAAGTCTTCCATCCAATTTCACTGCAGATTTCAAGGAACAGTGTAAGATGGCTTGGGCAAAATGCTCCCAGAAGCCTGCATCAGTTCCCATTGGGAAACCTACTCAATTTTAGATATATTGAATGTTTAACAATATGTCACTGTTTGAAACTCAAAAGGACTGCTTCCAGGGTTTCACAGGCTCCTTCTGGTTCTCTGTTCCCTTTGCCACAAACAATAATGTTATTGGTATTATCCTGCTTGTCAGCCAGACTTTTCCTGTGCCATGTGGTAGAATTCTACTAAAATGTGGACCTAGGTTCTGAACATAGTGAGACTGGTTTAATTAGTGCTCTTTACTAGGTAGTGATCCCCCAAAGCATAGATGGAATATCTTAGAAGCATAAAGGTAAGCTCCTTACCCTATATATGCTGCATTGAAATCTCTTGTCAATTAAAAAAAAAAAAAAAAAGAGAACAGACTTGTGGACACAGTGAGGGAAGGAGAAGGTGACCTAAATTGAGAGAGTAGCATTGAAGCATATACATTATCATTTGCAAAATTAGGCAGCTAGTATAGATTAGCTGTATGACACAGGTAGCTCAAATCCAGTGCTCTGTGACAACCTAGAGGGATGAGATGTTGTGGGAGGGTGGGAGGGTGGCCCAAGAGGGAGAGGACATATGTAAGCCTATGACTGATTCATGTTGATATATGGCAGAAACCGCCATAATATTATAAATCAATCATCCTCCTATTTAAGATAAGTTGTTTAAAAACTCAGATGATTCCAGTAGAGAACTTGGGTTGAGAATCCTTGGATTCAATAAAATAAGAATTTCTTAGGAATATGGGTTGTTGGATATGAAAAGAGCAGACAGAGAACTTTCTTTTCTCCTGTAATTAAGAAGACCTACATAAATCAGGATATTCTCCTCAATTAACCCTGTTCTTTTTTATAATAATCTCTGAATAGAGAATAATAAAGGACAGAAATGGTATAGACCTAACAGAAGCAGAAGATATTAAAAAGAGTTGGCAGGAATACACAGAAGAACTGTACAAAAAAGATCTTCACAACACAGATAATCACGATGGTGTGATCACTCACCTAGACCCAGACATCCTTGAACATGAAGTCAAGTGGGCCTTAGGAAGCATCACTATGAACAAAGCTAGTGGAGGTGATGGCATTCCAGTGGAGCTATTTCAAATCCTGGAGATGATGCTGTGAAAGTGCTGCACTCAATAGGCCAGCAAATTTGGAAAATTCACCAGTGGCCACAGGACTGGAAAAGGTCAGTTTTCATTCCAATTCCAAAGAAAGGCAATGCCAAAGAATGCCCAAACTACCACACAGTTGCACTCGTCTCACACACTATCAAAGTGATGCTCAAAATTCTCCAAGCCAGGCTTCAACAGTATGTGAACCGTGAACTTCCAGATGTTCAAGCTGGTTTTAGAAAAGGCAGAGGAAGCAGAGATCAAATTGGCAACATCTGTTGGATCACTGAAAAAGCAAGAGAATTCTAGAAAAACATCAGCTTCTGCTTTATTGACTACGCCAAAGACTTTGACTGTGTGGATCACAACAAACTGTGGAAAATTCTGAAAGAGATGGGAATTCCAGACTACCTCACTTGCCTCCTATGAAATCTGTATGAAGGTTAAGAAGCAATAGTTAGAATTGGACATGGAACAACAGACTGCTTCCAAATCAGGAAAGGAATACGTCAAGCCTGTATATTGTTACCTTGCTTATTTAACTTATATGCAGAGTATATCATAAGAAATGCTGGACTGGATGAAGCACAAGCTGGGATCAAGATTGCTGGGAGAAATATCAACAACCTCAGGTATGCAGATGACACCACACTTATGGCAAAAAGCGAAGAGGAACTAAAAAGCCTCTTGATGAAAGTAAAAGAAGAGAGTGAAAAAGTTGGCTTAAAACTTAACCTTCTGAAAAATAAGATCATGGCATCTGGTCCCATTACTTCATGGCAAATAGATGGAGAAACAATGGAAACAGTGAGAGACTTTATTTTCTTGGGCTCAAAAATCATTGCAAAGGGGACTGCACCATGAAATTAAAAGACACTTGCTCCTTGGAAGAAAAGTTATGACCAACCCAGACAGCATATTTAAAAGCAAGGACATTACTTTGCCAACGAATGTCCATCTAGTCAAAGCTATGGTTTTTCCAGTGGTCATGTATGGATGTGAGAGTTGGGCTACAAAGTAAGCTGAGCACCGAAGAATTTGTGCTTTTGAACTATGGTGTTGGAGGAAACTCTTGAGAGTCCCTTGGACTGCAAGGAGATCCAACCCCTCCATCCTAAAGGAAATCAGTCTTGAATATTCATTGGAAGGACTGATGCTGAAGCTGATGTTACAATACTTTGGACACCTGATGGGAAGAACTGACCCATTTGAAAAGACCCTGATGCTGGGAAAGATTGAAGGTGGGAGGAGAAGGGGATGACAGAGGATGAGATGTTTGGATGGCATCACCGACTCAATGGACATGAACCTGAGTAAACTCTGGGAGTTGGTGATGGACAGGGAGGCCTGGCATGCTGCAGTTCATGGGGCTACAAAGAGTCGGACATGGCTGAGCAACTGAACTGACTGACTGAAATAGAGAATATTATGAAGTGAAGTGAAAGTCACAGTTTTGTCCAACTCTTTGCAACTCCATGGACTATACAGTCCATGGAATTCTCCAGGCCAGAATACTGGAGTTGGTAGCCTTTCCCTTTTCCAGGGGATCTTCCCAACCCAGTATCAAACCCAGATCTTCTGCATTGCAGGCGGATTCTTTAACAGCTGAGCCACAAGAGAAGCCCAGAGAATGTTATAATGGAAGTCAAAAGATATTGTTCCATTTTCATCAGACATTCAGGACTGCTTTGGAAAGTCCAGTTATATCCCTGTGTATTATAAACTGTGTGTTGATTTGCTTTACTCTGGGTATTTTTTCATTCAGTGTACCTTAAAAAAATATTTATACCTTAGATTTACATAATTATTATGAATGTAGTGCATATTCATAATATGCAGAAATATTCATAATGTGCAGAAACTTCTATGTTCTACAGCCAGTATTCCTTATTACTTTAAAAAAAATTTCTTCTTAATTGAAAGGAAATTGCTTTACACTGTTGTATTGGTTTCTGCCACAAAACATTGCAAATCAGCCATGATTTTATATATATATATATATATATAAAATCACCTCTCTCTTGAGCCTCCCTGAACTACCCAAATCCCACACCTCTAGGTCATCCCAGAGCCCTGGGCTGACTTCTCTGTGTTATATAGCAATTTCTCACCAGCTTCTTTACACATGGTAGTGTATATATGTTGATGTTACTTTCTCCATTCATTCCACTCTCTCCTTCCCTCTACTTTGTCCCTATCATTTACATCATTCATCAGTATGGTACTTTTGTCACAATTAATGAATCAATATTGATACATTGCTTTTAGCTGATGTTTCACTAGAGTTCGTTTCTCTTCAAGGATCCCATATAGAACACCACATGCCATTTAGTCATCAGAACTCCTTAGAATTCTCTCCAGTCTGTCAGTTTCTTAGTTTTTCCTTGCTGTTTATGCCCTTGAGAGTTTTGAGTTTATGACCTTGAGATATTTTGTAGAATGGCCTTCATCTGTGGTTTGCCTGGTGTTTTTCTTGTGGTTAGAATGAGGTATTATGTTTTCTTAAAGACAACCACAGAGGTAACGTGCTATTTCATCATATGGAATCAAGGGTTCATACTGTGAGCATGACTCATCATTGTTGATATTAACTTTGATCACCTAGGTAGGTATAGTGTTTGTCATGTTTCTCCACTGTAAGTTTATTCTTTCTCTTCTTCCTTTCCATACCGTACTCTTTGTAATAAAACTGCAATATATTCAGCCCATACTTGAGGACTGGAGAGTTATGCTCCACCTCCTTGAGAGTGAGCATGTATATAAATTATTTGAAATTCTCTTTCATGAAAGATTTGTCTGTTCTCCCACTTTTATTTATTTAATCATATATACATACAAATGGCTATTGAATTCATTTTATACCTTCGGTTGCTGCGCTGTGCTTAGTCGCTCAGTCGTGCCCAGTTCTTTGCAACCCCATGGACTGTAGACTAGACTCCTCTGTCCATGCAGATCTCCATGCAAGAATACTGGAGTGGGTTGCCATGCCCTGCTCCAGGGTTATGATCCTTTAAAATGTTTAGCTATTGGGAGCTCCTTCAGTTGGCTCCTGTATCCCTTTGGCAAACCCCCATTATTGTATGAGTGTGTACTTCAGCATTTCTTTACTTCCTGGCACTACCCAAAGTTCCAGGCACATATTATGTATTTCTCACACAGTCTTACAGCTATCCAAAGAATGGTATTAAAAACCTGGATCTGGTTACTAGGTGTACTTTTGCCAGCTAGTGTGAAATAGTTTTTAGGTGCTCTCAACTGACAGAGCTAGGGGATATATGCATGAATAGTAACATGTATGCATATGCTCAAGCACACACACATATCACCATCTATATTTATCTTAAGCTAAGTTCATAATGTCTTCAACTCTAAGGCATTACTACTATGATAATTTAGCCTTCTCCTCTTATGTATCTATAATCCTATAATCTCCAATTTCCACAGTGAGAATCCTGGCTCCTAATATCCACTATTTATTTACTTATATTCTATTCCAGTATCCATGTATAGTGATTTTAGAAGTGTTAACCTGTATCTCTGTGGGGAAAGAACTTATATTCAGTTATTAAGTGCAGTTCCTTTTATGTTTAGCCTTTTAGAATCCAGTAATTTCTAAATTACTTTGGTCAGTTCCTTATATATTTAACTGCTTCAGTAAAGTGGTTCAATGTATTTGTTGAACATAAATGACTTTTTTTTAATCAGATTCTCTCTTTCATCCTGGGAAGTTAACATTTATTCTTAGTGTTACCCATTTAAATGATGCCATGCATGTGGTCTTATAGTTTCATATATTTAGTTCCATTACCTTAAACATTCCCTTGGGGCTTCCCTTGTAACTCAGTTGGTAAAGAATCTGCCTACAATGCAGGAGACCCCGATTCCTGGGTTGTAAAGATCCCCTGGAGAAGGAAATGGCAACCCATTCCAGTGTTCTTATCTGGAGAATCCCATGGACAGAGGAGCCTGGAAGGCTGCAGTCCACAAGAGTCAGACATGACTTAGTGACTAGGCCACCACAAACATTCCCTTGTGCTTTAAGTATTCAACTCTCCCAGCCCGTTTCTAGTTGTGCCTTTTGCAAAATGTTATATATTGGGAGTCATATAGTGTGTAGCCTTTGCAGACTAAATTCCCTAACTTAGCAATATGCATTTAAGATTCCTCCATGCCTCTTCACGACTGACAGCTCATTTGAAAAAACAAATTCTTGAATGATATTCTTTTATAAGCATATGCCACATTTTGTGTATCCATTATCCTCTTAAGGATATCTTGGTTCTTGGTTGCTGTCTGTTTGGGGCCATTATGAATAAAACTGCAATAAATATTCAACGGAAGGTTTTTATTTGAACATACATTTTCAAGGCTGGGTAAACCTAGACATATGATTGTGGATCATATGGTAAGATGGTGTTAAAATTTGTTAAGAAATTGACAAACTGTCTCCCTAAGTGACTATATCATCTGCATTTTTACAAGAAAGTAGTAAGAGTTCTTATTGCTCCACATCTCACCAGCACTTGGCTGTTAATATTTTTTGTTTCAGACATTCTAATAGATATACAGTAGTATCTTATTGTCTTAATTTGTAGTTCTCTAATGACAAGTGATGTTGAGCATTTCTTTCATAAGATTATTTGAAATATGTAAATTTTTAGTAATGATCTGTTCAGATCTCAAGCTCATTTTCCAAGTAGCTTGTATAGTTTATTATTGTTCAGTTTTAAATGTATTTGGTATATTTTAATAAAAATTGTTAGTCAGAAAATTATCTTGCAAATATTTCTATGAGACTTTTCATTCTGTTAACTGAGTCTTTCACAGAGCAGAAGGTTTTTGATTTAGTAAAGTCTAGTTCATCATTTTTTTTTTTTTTTTCATGGATTGAACTCTTGGTATTATGTTTAAAATCTTATCACTTAACTCAAGGTGATGGTTTTCTTCTCATTTACATTTAAGTTTATGCTACATTTTAAGTTAATTTTTGCACACGGTCTAGATATAGACTACGGAGAAGGCAATGGCACCCCACTCCAGTACTCTTGCCTGGAAAATCCCATGGACAGAGGAGCCTGGTAGGCTGCAGTCCATGGGGTCGCGAACAGTCGGACACGACTGAGCGACTTCACTTTGCCTTTTCACTTCCATGCATTGGAGAAGGAAATGGCAACCCACTCCAATGTTCTTGCCTGGAGAATCCCAGGGATGGGGGAGCCTGGTGGGCTGCCGTCTACAGGGTTGCACAGAGTTGGACACAACTGAAGTGACTTAGCAGCAGCAGCAGCGGATATAGACTATATATGTGTGTGTGTGTGTGTGTGTGTGTGTGTGTGGTTTCAAGAACTGTTTCTTAAAAAGACTGTTTTTTCTCTACTAGATTAACTTTACTTCTTTCTCAGAACTGTTGACTATTTTTATTGGTCTATTTCTGGACTTCTTACACTGTTGCATTGATTTATGTGTCTATTCTTTGCCAGTGCCACACTCTCTTGCTGCTGCTGCTAAGTCACTTCAGTCGTGTCCAACTCTGTGCAACATCATAGACGGCAGCCCACCAGGCTCCCCCGTCCATGGAATTCTCCAGGCAAGAACACTGGAGTGGGTTGCCATTTCCTTCTCCAATGCATGAAAGTGAAAAGTGAAAGTGAAGTAGCTCAGTCGTGTCTGACCCTCAGCGACCCCATGGACTGCAGCCTACCAGTCTCCTCCGTTCATGGGATTTTCCAGGCAAAAGTACTGGAGTGGGGTGCCATTGCCTTCTCCACACACTCTTGAGTTCTATATTATTATAAATATTGAAATCACATAAGTCTTCCAGGTTTTCTTCAATATTGTGTTAGCTATTCTAGACCTTTTGCTTCTCCACATCAACTTTAGAATCTGTTAGTTAATATCTACAAAATAGACTGCTGGGATTTTAATTAGGGTTGTGTTTAATCTATAGATCAAGTTAGGAAAATTTGAAGTCCTAAAATATTATTGAGGCTTGCATTCTATTAACATAAACTAGCTCTTCATTTACTTAGATCTCAATTTTGCTCGTTAGAGTTTTGTAATTTTCTGCATTTGTTTTGTTAGATTACAAATTTAGATACAGGTACAACCTATATTATATACATTTAATATGCCTAAATATTTAATGGGTTTTGTTGCTAGTATACATGGTATTGCTTTTTAGATTTAAAATTTCAGTTTAACATTAGAGTTTTTTTTATAAAGCAATTTATTTTTGTATATTAGCCTTATAGTCTGTGATCTTGCTATATTTACTTATTAGTTGCTGGAGATTTTTGTCAGTTCTTTGGAGGGCTAATTTTTATCCCCCATCTGAAAAGAGAAACATTTCTATTTCTTTCCATGATTACCTTTTATTTCATTTTTTTTTGTCTTATTGCACTAAGAATTTTAGTATGATATTGAAAAGAAGAGGTAGAAAGAATATCCTCCTCTTGTTTTCAATTTTAGAGAGATGGTGCCTAGAATCTTAAGTATAATGTATGTTTTATGTAGATGTTCTTATTTAAGTAGGAGTCCCTCTCCCTAGTTTACCAATGATGTTTATTATGATTTACTATTTTTTTGATATTTCCCAATGCTTCCCTGGTGGCTCAGACGATAAAGCGTCTGTCTACAATGTGGGAGACCTGGGTTCGATTCCTGGGTCAGGAAGATCCCCTGGAGAAAGAAATGGCAATCCACTCCAGTACTAATGCCTTGAAAATCCCATGGACAGAGGAGCCTAGTAGGCTATAATCCATGGGGTCGCAAAGAGTCGGACATGACTGAGTGACTTCACTCACTAATGTTTTTCCTACATCAGTTGATATGACCATGTAATTTGTGTTCTTTAAGTCTTTGATCTGGAGAATTCCATTGACTGATTTTCTAATATTCAACTGAACAATCCTTATGTCCCTGGAGTATATTTCACTAGGTTGTGGTATATAACTATCTTGCTTTCATTGTTGAATTCAGTTTGCTAATTTGTTGCTAAGGATATTTTTATCTATGTTCGTCAAAGATGTTCATTTTTTGTTTCCTTTTTTTATGATACCTTTGTCTGCTTTTGTTTTTAAAGTAAGGTTCACCTCATAGGATTATTTGGAAAATGCATCCTCTGCTTCTATTTTCAGGTAGAGGTTATGGATTATCCTTAAATTTGTAGAGTTAACTAGACAATCCATAAGTATTTGATCTGTGTTTTCTTTTTTGGAAGGTTATTCATTATTTATTTGATTTCCTTAGTAGACAAAGAGTTATTCATGCTATCTATTTCTCCTTTTGTGAATTTTGGTAGCTTGTGTCTTTCAAAGAATTGGTCCATTTTGTCTAAATTAATCAAAATAATTTGGTACAGATTTGTTTGCAGTGTTTCTTTTTTATCATTTTAATATCCATAGAATTAGTAGCAATGACTTTATTTCCTTTGTGAAGCTGATAATTTCTTTTTCTCTGTTATTCTTCAGCCTGGCTAGATGTTTGCTAATTTTATTAACATCAGTAAAAGAACTAGCTTTTGGTTCAGTTGATTTTCTCAACTTTTTACTCTTTTCAGTACTACTGATTTCTGCTCCAATTTTTATTAGCCTTTTTTTTCTTTTATAAGCCTAAACTTCTCTTCTTTCTCTAGCTTCCTGAAATGGAAACTTTAGTTTTTGATTTTCGATAGTTGTTCTTTTTAAATTATGAATTTAATGTTGTATATTTCCCTCTAAACACTGTCTTCTCTGTATCCCTCAAATTTTGATGAATTGTGATTTTATTTTCATTTAGTTAAAAATATGTTTAATTTTCTATTGACAATTCTTTAACTCATAGGTTATTTAGAAGTGTGTAGTTGTATTTCTTGGCAAATATTTGAGTGTTTCCAGCTCTCTTTCTGCTATGATTTCTAGTTTATTTTCATGTTGGTCTGGAAATGTACTTATTATTCCTACTCTTTAAATTTGTTGTGATTCATTTTATGGCCCTGAATACAATTTATCTAGAAAAATGTTTCATGTGAGCTGCTGCTGCTACTGCTGCTAAGTTGCTTCAGTCGTGTCCGACTCTGTGCGACCCTGTAGACGGCAGCCCACCAGGCTCTCCTATCCCTGGGATTCTCTAGGCAAGAATACTGGAGTGGGTTGTCATTTCCTTCTCCAATGCATGAAAGTGAAAAGGCAAAGTGAAGTCACTCAGTCGTGTCCAACTCTTAGTGACCCCATGGACTGCAGTCTACCAGGCTCCACCATCCATGGGATTTTCCAGGCAAGAGTCCTGGAGTGGGGTGCCTAGGGTTTCTCTAATGATTCCTTCTCAAAGAAAGTCTATTTTGTAGTCTTTTCAGCTGTAATCCATTATAATATTACTGGAGTCCTGTTGGAATAGTGATAGGGCACAGGAGAAAGAAAGTAATTTATAGTCTTATGCTTAAAGTTCTGTCTTTGGCCTGTGACCTTTGTGTTTCTTCTTGGATAGCTTCCCTACATTCCTTTAGTTAAGACAGGAAGACTTAGAGAGCTGGAATGAGAGGAATTCTCTTTTTCTGTAGCACTGGAATAGGTTCTGGTACTCTGTATACCCCCTAGAGATTTGACTTTGTTATAGAGAAGGCCGTGGACATATTTCACAAGGATTACTCTTCCCCTCCCTCTGCCAATACTGTAGGCTTTATCAGATCAGTTCAGTTCAGTTGCTCAGGCGTGTCCAACTCTTTGCGACCCCATGGACTACAGCACACCAGGCCTCCCTGTCCATCACCAACTCCCGGAGTTTACCCAAATTCATGTCCATTGAGTCAGTGATGCCATCCAACCATCTCGTCCTCTGTTATCCCCTTATCAGATCTTACTAGTCAAAAAACCTAGTGAGGTTTTTGGAGATAAATGCCATGAAAATATGGGGGCTCCATCTAAGAGTGAGAGGCCAGGATTTCTGATTCTCAGGCTAGTCCACACTCAGACTCCAGCAGTTTATTAAAATTACCATATAAACATATCTACCAGTTTATGTTGCCAGTACCTGCTCTACATAAACAGATCTCCTCTGTGGTTTTCTGATTTATCTGTCTATACAGATATCAGTGTAACAGTTAACCCAGTAAACTCAGTATTCAGGTTAGTCTAAGAAAGTCATTGATTTTCAGTTTGTTCAGAGTTTTCTTTTATATAAGGGTAAGAATGATGGCTTCCATACAGTATGTGCTTGAGCTAACATGGAAAGTAACTAACACCTTTCATTTTGAAAAGTCACACCCATTTAGTTCTGAGAATTTTCATGTATTTGAGAAGTTTTAGCCTTCTTATTCTCTATTCCTGCAATCTCTCTTAGATGCTAAGCCTCTTAAACTGAGTTTCTAAATTTTCCTTTACTTTTTCTCCTGTGTTCTCCTCCCTGTGATTCATTGAATGGTGCCTCCCAAAAGTTATGTCCATATGGTAACTCCCAAAACCTTTGACTATAAACTCATTTGGAAAAAGATTCTTTATAGAAGTAAATAAATTAAATATTTCAAAAGATGATTATCCTAGCTTATCCAGATAGGCCCTAAATTAAGTGACAAATACCCTTATAAGAGACACAGAAAGGAAAGATACTGGGAGAAAAGGAGGTCATGTGAAAATGGAATCAGACATTGGCATGTAGTCACAAGTCAGGGAATGCCTATAGCCACCAGAACCTGGAAAAGGTATGGATGGATTTGTCCTGAGAGCCTTCAGTGAGAATGTGGCTCTGTTAACCCTTTAATTTCAGATTTCTAGGGTCCAGAAGTAAGAGAATAATTTTTGTTATTTTAAGCTACAAAGTTTGTCCTGACCATCCTAGGAAAAAATACACTGCCCATTATTCCGTACTTAAAATATTTACTCAACTTAATCTTCCAATACTTCTGTTCACTTTTAAATTTCTGCTATGCTATTTTTAACATTTATGAACTTTTTCTTCCTTATTTGTCCTTTCTGTATCAATTTCTATTTATTTTACTGGTACTAATTATTTTTGATGTTATCTTTCATTCTTTTCATTGACACTATTTTCACCAATTTATTTCTATTTTATTTGTTGGTTTCTGTCTCTCTTATCAAAAGGTTTACTCAAACATTGGGTGTAACCTGACATATACTCACAGTTAATGGGAAATTTCTAAGAAGCTGTTTGGAAGCTCCATGTTTGTTGATGGTAGGTCACACTGTTGGGTGAGCAGGTGGTCATTTCATTGGAAAATCCTGAATGTGAGTCTGTGGGATGGTTTCTTTTGGACTAATCAGTTTCTCCAGAGAAGAGTTCTATAATCTTCTGCCTAAATATGTATACCTCAAAGCCAGTGTTCTTTGAATTGAACAAAAGCAGCGGGATGGAAGTCTCAGTGGTCAGTATATAGACTGTTAGTTCCTGAACGTCAGTGACATTCTTGGATGTTCCCAACCCGGGACTGAACCCAGGTCTCCCTCATTGCAGATGGATTCTTTACCAACTGAGCCAGCAGGGAAACCCAGTCAATTCCTGAATGTCAGTGAACCACAAAATCCTGTCTTCCAATGTTTGACCTCCATCGAAGTCCAAGGGCACTCTGCTTATTACTCTCCAGGGAATAAATCTTTCCTCCTGGTATGTGAAGAAGAGATCTGTTTGCCTCAGTAAAGTGAAGGAGTATATCTCTAGTAATTTGATAGCTTTCTGGTAATTTTACAATCTTTCAGAAACTCTTTCTTAGCCATACTTCTCACACATGCCTTAAGAATTTCAAAATGCTACCACATCGGCGATCTTCTCAAAACAGTACATATAAGTAGGCTTCATGTTTGTTGGTATTATTCCTCTGCTCACTCATGTGTCAACTTTTTCTTTTCTATTAAATCATTTTCTCCTCTTCCATCTGCTTCCCGTCTACTCCAAACTGTTTAAATTGCTCACTTGCTATTGTCTACTCTCTTGTTCCATTATCTATTTAAGATTTAATAGATAACATTTATTAAAGTTGATTTATTCATTGCTACTATCACATTAACTTGGTAGTAGAGGTAAATGTGTGTGTTCAAGCTGCCATATAATGCCCAGAGGCGCAATGTAATTGTGGTAGACAGGATAATGCTTACCTCTCCAAAGATGTTCATGACCTGTGGATAGGGAAAGAACAATTCCTAGATATGATTGAGTTAAGGGTCTTAATATGGCAAAATAAGCCTGGATTATGCAGGTGACATGAATGAAATTATGAGGGTTCTTATAAGAGGGAGGCAGGAGTGTCCAAATCAGAGGTGATATGATAATAGGAGCAAATAAGTGTGTGTGTATGTGTGTGCGTGCGTGCATGTATGTAAGAGAAACAGAAAGCAGTGGTTTCAGGCATTGCAATTAGAGGCAGGAACCACAGCCAAGCAATATAGGTAACCTCTAGAAGCTGGAAAAAGCAAGAAAAATAGATTCCCCCTTAGAACCTACAAAAGAAGTTGTAGCTCAGCCAATATTTGATTTTAACCCTATAAGACTCATTTTCAATTTCAGACTTCCTTAACTGTAAGATCATAAAGTCAGTTGTTGTAAGCTGACATGCCTATGGTAATTTGTGCACATCCAAAACAAATCAATATTAAATTTATAAAAAGCTGCCATAAAAATGTATATGCAACATCATAATTCTATACTTGCATAGGCCCAAATATACATAAATATCTACAAATGCATATGCATACATGTATGCATCAGTTCAGTCGCTCAGTCGTGTCCGACTCTTTGCGACCCCATGAATCGCAGCACGCCAGGCCTCCCTGTTCATCACCAGCTCCCAGAGTTCACTCAGACTCAGGTCCATTGAGTCCGTGATGCCATCCAGCCATCTCATCCTCTGTTGTCCCCTTTTCCTCCTGCCCCCTATCCCTCCCAGCATCAGTCTTTTCCAATGAGTCAACTCTTTGCATGAGGTGGACAGAGTACTGGAGTTTCAGCTTTAGCATCATTCCTTCCAAAGAAATCCCAGGACTGATCTCCTTCAGAATTTACTGGTTGGATCTCCTTACAGTCCAAGGGACTCTCAAGAGTCTTATCCAACACCACAGTTCAAAAGCATCAATTCTTCAGTGCTCAGCTTTCTTCACAGTCCAACTCTCACATCCATACATGACCACTGGAAAAACCATAGCCTTGACTAGATGGACCTTAGTCGGCAAAGTAATGTCTCTGCTTTTCAATATGCTATCTAGGTTGGTCATAACTTTCCTTCCAAGGAGGAAGTGTCTTTTAATTTCATGGCTGCAGTCACCATCTGCAGTGATTTTGGAGTCCCAAAAAATAAATCTGACACTGTTTCCACTGTTTCCCAGAAAAAGGAATTCCTTCTCTTTAAGGCAAATATTGCAATTTGTGTGACCTTGAACAGCCAGTCTTTCCCATTATAATAAGCAGTTCACTCTGAAATGATGAGGAAACGGTCATTTGCAGCAACAGTGTCACATGATCACAAAGTCACATTTGTCAGTTTTTTTTTTTTTTGGTTTGGTTTATCTGTTTCTTCTCACCAATAAAGGGGCTTTCATTTGCTCCTGGGGTATTTGAGGCCATTCTGTCTACATACAGGTAGCCCTAATCATAAATCTCATTCACACTAAGCTAAGTGTTTCAGGAATTCTCTTGTTCCTTGTTTCATGTTGGACACTTTCTTTCAGAATGCAGTTTGCAATGTTCCTGGAGATGTGTTATAAATTATTCAAATTGACAAAGCCCCCTTTCTTTTCTTTGTTGTATGTGTTCCCCCTCCCCAAAGCTTACATTCTAACATTGCCACTGAATGCCTTCAGTCTTAATGGTATTTTCCCTGTCTTTGGATGAGATGGGTTTTTTACTCTTATGATTATTATTTTGGAAAGTAGGTATTATTCCTTTAGAAGAAAAGAAAGAAAGCCAAATCAAATCAAACACAAACCTCCAGGCTCTATTATGGCATTAGGCTTTATGTCCCAGAGCAGGTCATAGCATACCTTTGATATATGAAAATTTGTCATTCCTGGGTACATTTCATTTACTGAAATGCTGTTTGAGGGCAACTTTATTAAAGATGCAAGACACTGGTATGATGCTGCTTTATTTTTTGTGTCACTGCTTTCATATAAAATCCTTTCTCCAAACACTTTGGAGAATTAAATAATACAAGACAGGAGAGAGTGTTCTGTATAAATTATACAATACTGTGACATAAGAAATAATTCAAAGAATCAGAAACCAACAGCTAAGGCTCAGAGAAATTGAAAAGAAAAAAAAAGAGGACAGATTTTCAGATGTTTTTTAATCCCAAAGGAGAGTTGTTTTTTTTTTTTTCCCCTAATAGAGTACAGTTGAAGTAGTGAGGAAAAATAGAATTCTTTCTGGAGCATGGGGGTCGATGTTTAACTACTCCAAAATGCAACCTTTCCATTGCTTCACTTCTACCAAATCCCTTTCTAAGTTGACTCCAGTCCCTTTATTTTGTGAATAACCTATGAGTAATGCTGACAGGATATTAATAACCTATTGTAACTTACTTTGCTTGAAAATCCTCTAAAGTTTATTATCACACAGAAAGGTGAAACTCAAAGAGGTAAAATGATCTATGCATGTGATCAAACAGCTGCCAAATAGTGGATTCTTGAGTCAAATCCAGGTCTAATTGAATCCAAAGTCTGTGCTTGCTACCATCCCTGTGCATTTAGCAAGAACTGCAATTAAAAAGCCACCTCTCTCACTGAACATATTCCTATAATTTTCTAACAATGCTGGGCAGTCAAGTACTCTCAATCTTTGTTCTGACATGACTCAAGAGCCTTAATTCATTAAAAAAACAAAAACAAAAAACAATAGCTAGAATGAATGAACATCTAGAAAAGGGCCCAGTAAACAATTTTTATCATACCAAAGAGCATTCTGTTCCCATGCTCTTAAATCGATAGTTGGAGTGAGTTGGACCAAACATTTATCAGGTACACTGAGGTGGCATCATCTTCCGTCTCATGACCTGGAATAAATGTGAATAGATGGTATGACAACTATATACTCATTCTTTCTTCCTTGGTAGCAGAAACTCTGATTTTGTTCTGGGAGAGAATATGCTCCCTTTCAAGTGATGGATCAGTCTGAGCCAGTCGTGATAATCCTGGCTTTCACTTTCTCAGCGTCACTTGCCCTGAAGAGGGGGCATAAGTCACAGTCCTGGGCAAAGAGACTGAAGTGAATTCTGCTCGTACTGTTGCCCTGTCTCCCTTCCTTTTTTGTGCTCTAAGTATGGCTGTGATGACTAGAGCTACAGCATTCATTTTGCAGGCACAGTGTATCCAGCATAAGAAGGAAGATCATGATAAGGACCAAAGACAAGGAAGGACCTTGGCTTCAAAAACATCCTTGAGTGTCTACCTACCTCTAAATATGTGATACATTAGAAAAAAAAAAGACAGCTATTTGTTTTGGTCATTGTTAGTTTTCTGGTGATTGTTATTTACAATTGAACAAAATCTTAACAGATAGACATAGATCATCTCAGCAGATATGTAGATTTACGTGGGGAAAGAGATTCAGGTTGCATTATAAAGAGGTTAATGCAAGACAGTGGAGCAACAGAATAATTCCATCTGTGGTCATAGTTTTAGGCTAGGTTATGCTTCTCCATGACATCTAAATCGTAAATATGACTACCAAGGTTGGCAAGGTCATACATGATTTCTAGTGGTCAACTGACTAAGCAGACATAGTAGCACTCATCTAACACAAGTAATTATGGCCATATTTCCTTGACCACACATGGTTGGGCAAACATATCAGTATGTACTTTTGTGTGTAGCTTTATGCTATAGGCTAAGAACTAGGCTATATGTAAGTAAATGTGGATTCTGCCTCTGGAAACTCCACTTGCTAGATGAATATATCAATCAGTGTAGGGTTGATTGTGCTGCAATAAAAAAGAAAAAAACATAAAATTAAAATAAAGAGTCCCTGAGTTTAAGTGGCTTAATGAAAGGCTTACTATATGCTCATACCAACCATCCATCCTGGGTCAGCTAAGAGGCTTTATTCTGTTATCCTGACTCAGGGACCTAGGGTTGTGAGGAGCTCCATCTCCCTGCTTTCATATTTTCCCTGATAGGAAAATGGAGAAGGTAACTTAAATGATTTCTTTTATAATTGAAGTATAGATAATGTATAATGTTGTGTTAATATCTGCTGTGCAGCAAAATGATTCAGTTTTACATATACATTCTTTTTCTTATTCTTTTCCATTGTGGTTTATCATAGGATTTTGAATATATAGCCTTGTTTTTATCCATTTTATATATAATAACTTACATCTGTTAATTCCAACCTCCCACTCCTTCCCTCCCCACCCGACTCGGGCTACCAGAAGTCTGTTCTCTATGTGTATTTATTTCTGTTTTAATAATAAGTTCATTTATGTCACATTTTAGATTTCACATGTAAGTAATATCACATAGTATTTGTCTTTTTCTTTTTTTGTACCACTTACTTATATCTGTTTTATTGTAAATATATTCTATTAGTATATTATCTAATTTGAGGTATGTAAATCAAGATTTCAGCACACTGTTTAGCTTCGAATGCTATTCATCAAACAAATGTATAAATAAATTTCAGGAGTTTCATAGGCAAGATAAAGGTAAACAGAAACATTGACAGTTATAAAAGTAGAGAAAGAATGAAAAAATCACTTAGAATTTTAGAGCATGTAAAAGGCAGTAGGTTTGTTGCAACCAATAGTTATTTTTCAGATGCTCCCCATAAAAATGTCTTTCAAATTTTTTCAAACCATCATCATGCTAGCTGTCTGTCACTTATTTAGTTCTGTTAAATAACTTTAGGATGGGAGAAGGATCAGCGATACTTTGTTCTCATTAAAATTCCTCCTCAATAGTTGGAGACAGAAGACTAAGAACATGAAATAAAAGGAGAGTTTTAAAAGCTGAATGTATTTTATATGCAATATGAGCTACTGTGTTATAGGAATTAAGAGGACAGTGAGTCCAACAGGGCTGAAACAGACCAAGACCTTGGGGCAACAAGAATGAACTGCCTCCTAAAGGTTTTGATACAGAGGTGCGAAGAAACGACTTTGATCAAGAATGTGAAATTAAGTTGAGACCAAACTTAAAATCGAAGTGTAACAGAAACATTTGGATCAGAATTAAGTAGCTATTAAAAATGGTCTTGGTGAGAGTTTCTACATTGTTTGCATGAGAAATACCTTTCAAATTTTGTCTAACTTTGACATTTGATTTCACTCCTGAGGTTCTTGAAAATTATAATAACCATTATAAATGAAGAGAAGATTGGATGATAGGGTTGTGAGTCAGCAATGGCAGGTTTTTTTTTTTTTCTTGAATTGAAAATAATGGTGAACAAAAACTTTGCAGATAATGTAATGTTTGTGCCTGAAGCCTTGCTCTGATCTTCCTTTAATTTTTTTTCTTTATCCTTTTGTTTCAATTTTTTAATTGAAAGATAATTGCTTTACAGAATTTTGTGGTTTTTCTGTCATACATCAACAAGAATCAGCCATATATATACCCATGTCCCCTCCTTCCCAGACCTCCCTTCCATCTCCCTTTCCACCCCACTTTTCAGCCTGTCACAGAGCCCCTGTTTGAGTTCCCTGAGTCATACAGCAAATTCCCATTGGCTATCTGTTTCACACATGGCATTGTAAATTTCTATGCTACTCTCTCCATACATCGCCCCTTCTTCCTCCTCCCCTCCCACCTTGTCCATAGGTCTGTTCTCTATGTCTGGTTCTCTGTTGCCACCCTGAAGATAAATTAATCAGTGCCATCTCTTCAGATTCCATATATATGTGAAAGTATACAATATTTATATTTCTCTTTCTAACTTACTTCACTCTGTATAATGGGCTCTAGTTTTGTCCACCTCATTAAAACAGATTCAATGTGTTTTTTTTTTATGGCTGGGTAGTATTCCATTGTATATGTATGTACCACAGCTTCTTTATCCATTCATCTGTTGATGGACATCTAGGTTGCTTCCATGTTCTAGCTATTGTAAATAGAGCTTCAGTGAACATTGGGCTACATGTGTCTTTTTCAGTTTTGATTTCTTCAAGGTATATGCCTAGGAGTGGGATTGCTGGGTCATATGGTGGTTTTATTCCTAGCTTTTTAAGGAGTCTCCATACCATCTTTCATAATAGTTGTATCAGTTTACATTCCCACCAGCAATGCAAGAGTGTTTCCTTTTCTCCACACCCCCTCCAGCTTTTATTGTTTGTAAACTTTTTGATGATGGCCATTCTGACTGGTGTGAGATGGTATCTCATTGTAGTTTTGATTTGCATTTCTCTGATAATGAGTGAGTTTGAGCATCTTTTCATGTGCTTATTAGCCATCTGTATGTTTTCTTTGGAGAAATGTCTCTTCAGATCCCTTTCCCACTTTTTGATTGGGTTGTTTGATTTTTTGATATTGAATTGTATAAGCTGCTTGTATATTTTGGAAATTAATTCTTTATCAGTTGTTTCCCTTGCTATTATTTTCTCCCATTCTGGGGGTTGTCTTTTCACTTTGTTTGTAGTTTCCTTTGCTGTGCAGAAGCTTTTAAGTTAATTATGTCCTACTTGTTTATTTTTGTTTTTATTTCAATTACTCTAGGAGGTGGGTCATAGAAGATCTTGCTTTGATTTATGTCATCGAGTGTTCTGCCTATGTTCTCCTCTAACAGTTTAATAATTTCTGATCTTACATTTAGGTCTTTAATCCATTTTAAATTTATCTTTGTGTATGGCATTAGGTAGTGAACTAATTCCATTCTTTTGCATGTAGCTGTCCAGTTTTCCCAGCACCACTTATTGAAGAGGCTGTCTTTGTCCCATTGTACATTCTTGCCTCCTTTGTCAAAAATAAAGTACCCACAGGTATGTGGGTTTATTTCTGGGTCCTCTATCTTGTTCCATTGGTCTATATTTCTGTTTATGTGCCAGTATCATACTGTCTTGATGACTGTAGCTTTGTAGTATAATCCGAAATCAGGAAGGTTGATTCCTCTAGCTCCATTCTACTTTCTTAAGACTGCTTTGGCTGTCTAGGGTCTTTTGTGTTTCCATATGAATTGTGAAAATTTTTGTTCTCGTTCTGTGAAAAAGCCATTGGTAATTTGGTAGGGATCATATTGAATCTGTAGATTGCATTTGTTAGTATAGTCATTTTCACAATATTGATTCTTCCCACCCAAGAACATGCAATATCTCTTTATCTGTTTATGTTGTCTTTGATTTCTTTCATCAGTGTCTTATAGTTTTCCATATACAGGTCTTTTGTTTCTTTAAGTAGATTTATTCCCAGATATTTTATTCTTTATTTTTGCAATGGTGAATTGTATTGATTCCTTAATTTCTCTTTATGATTTTTCATTGTTAGTATATAGGAGTGCAAGTGATTTATGTGTATTGACCTTGTATCCCACGACTTTGCTGAATTGTCTGATTAGCTCTAGTAAATTTCTGATATTTTCTTTTGGGTTTTCTATGTATAATATCATGTTATCTGCAATCAGTGAGAGTTTTACTTCTTCTTTTCCAATCTGGATTTCTTTTATTTCTTTGTCTTCTCTAATTGCTCTAGCTAGGATTTCTAAAACTATTTTGAATAATAGTGGTCAGAGTGCACACTCTTGTTTTATTCCTGACCTTAGAGGGAAAGCTTTTAGTTTTTCACCATTGAGAATTATGTTTACTGTGGGCTTTTCATATATGGCCTTTACCATGTTGAGGTAGTTTCTTTCTATGCCCATTTTTTGAAGAGTTTTAATCATAAATAGGTGCTGAATTTTGTCAATGACTTTTTCCTCATCTACTGAGATGATCATATGATTTTTATCTTTCAACTTGTTGATATGGTGTATCACATTGATTGATTTGCATATATTGAAGAATCCTTGCATCTCTGGAATGAACCTGACTTGATCATGGTGTATGAACTTTTTGATGCCTTGTTGGATTTGCTAGAATTTTTTGAGGATTTTTGCATCTATGTTCATTAGTGATATTGGCCTATAATTTTCTTTTTTTCTTGTCCTTTCCTGGTTTTGGTATCAGGGTGATTGTGGCCTCATAAAATGTGTTTGGAAGTGTTCCTTCCTCTGCAACTTTTTGGAAGAGTTTCAGAAAAATAGGCATTAGTTCATCTCTGAATGTTTGATAGAATTCCCCTGTGAAGCCATTGGGCCCTGGCTTTTGTTTTTGGGAGATTTTTTAAATCACCATTTCAATTTCAGTGTTTGTAATTGGGTTGTTCATGATTTCTGTCTCTTCCTGGTTCAGTCTTGGGAGGCTGATGTCTTCTAAGTATCTGTTAATTTCCTCTAGGTTGTCTGTTTTGTTAGCATGTAGTTGCTCATAATATTGTCTTATGATCCTTTGTATTTTTGTGTGTTTGTTGTAACCTCTTTCATTTCTAATTTTATTGATTTGATTTTTTTCCCTTTTTTTCTTGATAAGTCTGGCTAGTGGTTTGTCAATTTTGTTGATCTTCTCAAAGAACCAACTTTTAGTTTTATTAATCTTTGCTATTGTTTCCTTTTTTTATTTTTCATTTATTTCTGCTTTGATTTTTATGATCTCATTTACTCTTCTGACTTTGAGAGTTTTGTTCTTTTTCCAGCTGCTTTAGATGTAGAGTTAAGCTGTCTATACAATGCTTTTCTTGCTTCTTGAGGTATGATTGTATCACTATAAACCTCCCTCTTAGAACTGCTTTTGTTGAGTCCCATAGGTTTTGGGTTGTTGTGTTTTCATAGTCATTTGTTTCTAGAAATCTTTTTAATTCTTTTTTATTTCTTCAGTAACATACAGTTATAACCAAAGTGTTCTAAAGAAACGAGTCCAGGAGATTGACTTGGTGAAGAAGGGAAACCAGAGGTGATATCAACCCATTGAAAGTAGAGTTAGCTAATGCTCAATCTGGAAATCTGAGCATGAGCAGAAGGCCAACTGGGAAGTATAGCATGGAGAGCTCAACAATTTAACTTACTCGGTGAAAGAAGAACAAGTGAAGGAAAAAAGGGAGAATAAAAAAAGAGAGAGAAAATCAAGTGGAGAAGGAAGGGAAAAGAGAAAAGGAAGGTGTGGAGAAGAGGATTTGAAAAATAAAAAAAGAAAAAAATAGAAAAGATGAATAGACATGTGTGGGAAAGATTTATGTATATTCAGGAATAGCGACAGCTGGTAGGAAAAGCAGTTGAATATATCCAGAACAAAATCCAAAAATCATCAGGAAAAAAGAAAAAAAAGCGAGAAGAGAAAAAACAAAATAAAATGAATTTTTTCTTGCCTTTTTTTTTTTTTTTTTTGACAAGAAACACAAAGAGGAAAACTTCACAGCACTGCAAAAGGCTAATATGGAGGTGAAAATTTGAAGGGAGAATAAACTGATTTCTAAGAAAAAAGAAAAAAAAAATTTCATGATTTTTTTTTTAAATGTAACAAGAAAAACAAAGAGGAAAACTCCACAGCACTGCTAAATGCTAGTGTGAAGGTGGAGATTTGTTGAGGGAATAAACAGTGTGATTTATAAGAGAAAAAATGATAATAAAGGAAAAATATTTTAAAAAGGGTTTACAAGGTCGTAGTTCTTGGTTGTGGAGTCTGTCCCTGTGGATGGGGTTGGATTAGGGCCCTGTGATGTTTTTCTGGTTGGTGGAGCTGGGCCTGTGTTCTGGTTGATGGAGCTGGCTCTCATCTCTCTGAAGGGTAGTGCAGTATCCAGTAGTAGGTTGTGGAGTGTCTATGGGTTCAGTATGCCTTTGGGCAATCCTTCTAGCTTTTGCGGTGTTGCTGCTACTGCTACTGCTAAGTTACTTCAGTCGTGTCTGACTCTGTGCGACCCCATAGACGGCAGCCCACCAGGCTCCCCTGTCCCTGGGATTCTCCAGCCAAGAACACTTCGTGGTGTTAGGCACGTCTATATCCACAGCTGCTTCCAGGTTGTTCTCTCAGCTTAACTGTGCCGCCAGTCCTCTTTTTGTCCCTGGGATCATTGCTGGTGCTTCTGTTCTCCTGTCCCGCCCTGCACTGCTGGCCAAAACTTGCTAGGTAGGTGCTCGTGTGGATCCTTCTGCATTGCAGTGACTTGTGTGGGCTTCCCTCAGCCCCCTAAGCTCACCCTCTGTCACAGGGCTGTGTGCACTTGACTCTCAGTTCCCCGAGGTCCACCCTCTGTGTCGTGGGCTTTGTGCACTTGTCTCAGCTCCCCGGGCTGGTCTCTGCATCACGGGGTTTGTGTGCACTTGTTTCGTCTCAGTGTCTGCACTCTTTGTCATGGGGGTTACTTGTTCTTTTAGCTGTGTCCCAGAAGAGTTGTGTGCGCGGCCCAAGTTTGTATGCCTCCCCTCGATCGGCACCCCAGCCCTGGCCTTTGAGCGGGCTATATTTGTCTGCCGGCTACCTGAGGCTGCCCTCTGTGCTGCAAAGGGTGTGTGCACTGGTTGGGTTTCTAGGTCGCACCACTCTGGCATCCCCGAACCTACCTTCTGTTTGGGACCACAGTCCATGAGCTGTTAACAGACTGAGAAGTATAGCTTTCTCTTGCCCTCCAAGTCCCTGCTTTGCCTGGTTTTCCAAGACTTTGCAGCTCCCCTTTGGGCCCGCCTGTGAGGGAGTTTCCCTGTACAGCGGAGCTCCTGTTTCAGGGCTTCTCTCCTTTGGGGCACAAGCTCCTGCTCAGAAGTTCTCTGTCTTTTCCCTTTTTATGTCTCCCTCCTCTCTCCCACCTCATTTCAGGGAGCTTAGCCTGTCCCCCCGGAGGCCTGGGGTCTTCTGCTCTCACCTAGAGGTTGCTGGTGGGCTGCCATCTGTGGGGTCACACAGAGTCGGACATGACTGAGTGACTTCACTTTCACTTTTCACTTTCATGCACTGGAGAAGGAAATGACAACCCACTCCAGCATTCTTGCCTGGAGAATCCCAGGGATGGGGGAGCCTGGTGGGCTGCCATCTGCCTGGTGGGCGACTGACGCGACTTAGCAGCAGAGGTTGCTTTGTAGGAGTTGTTCCATACCTTGATGAATTTTTGATGTATTTGGGGGGAAGCTGGTGATCTCCCCATATTACTCCTATGCCACCTTCTCTGTTGCCCTCGTCTTTCTCTTTCTGGATTGACTTAGGGTGATAATCCTTAGTTCCATCCATATTGCTGCAAATGGTATTATTTCATTCTTTTTTAAATGCTGAGTAGTATTCCATTGTGTATATATACCTCTTCTTTATCCATTCATCTGTTGATGGGTATTTAGATTGTTTCCATGTCTTGGTTATTGTGAAAAGTGCTGCTATGCACATAGGGTGCATGCTTCTTTTTAAATTACAGTTTCCTCCAGATATATGCTCAAGAATCACATGGAACTCTATTTTCAGTTTTTTAAGGAACCTCCACACTGTTAATCATAGTGGCTATGCCAAATTACATTTTAGCAAAAGTGTAGGAGGGTTCCCTTTTCTTCACACCCTTTCTAGCATTTGTTGTTTGTTGACTTTTTAAAGATGGCCATTTTGACTGGTGTTAGGTAGTACCTTACTGTACTTTTGATTTGCATTTCTCTAATAATTAGTGATAATGGGCATCTTTGCATTTACTTTTGGCCCTCTGTATGTCTTTTTTTGAAGAAATGTCTATTTAGGTCTTCTGTCCATTTTTCAGTTGGGTTGCTTGGGTTTTTTTCTTTTTTTTATTGAGTTGTATCAACTGTTTATATGTTTTGGGGATTAATCTCTTGTTGGTTGCATCATTTGCAAATACTTTCTCCCATTCTGTAGGTTGTTTTTCCATTTTGTTTATGCTTTTCTTTGTTGTGCAAAAGCTTGTAAATTTGGTTAGGTCCCACTTTTTTTTCTTTTTTTCTCTCTCTCTCTTATTTCTATTGCCTTGGGAGACTGATCTAAGAAAAGATTGGTACAAATTAAGTCAGAGAATGTTTTGCCTATGCTCTCTCCTGGGAGTTTGTATCATATCTTACGTTTAAGTCTTCAAGCCATTTTGGGTTTATTTTGTGTATGGTGTGAGGGAGTGTTCTAATTTAATTGATTTACAAGTGGCTGTCCAACTTTCCCAACACCGCTTACTGAAGAGATTTTCTTTTACCCATTGTCTATTTTGGCTTCCTTTGTGGAAGATTTACTGACCATAGTTGTATGGGTTTATTTCTGGGCTCTCCATTCTGTTCCATTGACCCATATGTCTGTTTTTGTGCCATTGCTACTCTGTTTTGACTACCGTAGATTTGTAGTATTGTCTGAAGTTTGGGTGGGTTATGCTTCCTGCTTTGTTCTCTTCCTCAGATTTGCTTTGGTAATTTGGATCCCTTATGGTTCAATATAAATTTAAAGATTATTTGTTCTAGTTAAACTTACACATGACACTTAAAACTTCTGACAGAAAGTAACATATATTCTTTTGCTAATTTTCATTGGACAGAACAAGTCACTTGTCCATATCAATCATCATAAAAGCAGGAAGGGAAAATCCTAACATTAGACTTTGAGGAGGAAAAACATTCAATGAAAGGTGCTAAACAGTTCCTCAAACAGTGCCTTTAAATATGCCATTTTTTCCCTTCTCCAGAGATTCATTTCCTTCATTTCAAGTGAATTTTTTTTTAATCCTTTCTTGACTGCTCTAAACATACAGAATCCTGAACGTGGATTTGTTTGACTTTTCACCCCTCATTCACTAAGCTTTGGGGCTAAACTAAGCAGATGTTTGCCATCAAGAAGATGGAGCCTGAATTACTTTCTTTATCCTTAGTTCTTAGTAATTTAAAAGAGCTTGGACAGCTACCAGAAGAGCTTGAGGTATGGACATCTGTGCCTTCTTTGTGGCAACAAAGTAGTGTAATACAGTACTTCTGCCTAAACTCAATGCCTGTGGCTTCCTATTATATGATGAAAACAAAACAATAATCTTTTTGGACTCTCAGTGCATCCTCTCTAGAATGCTCATTGGCAAACTGTGCTCTTTAGCCATTCTGGTAAAATAGTACCAGGTGTGACAGATGGGATCAAAGTGACTGTACTCTGTACTCAGTGTGATGAAAGCTGATTTGTCCTCAGTTCAGTTCAATTCAGTAATTCATTCGTGCCCAACTCTTTATGACCCCATGGACTGCAGCATGCCAGGCTTTCCTGTCCTTGACTAACTCCCAGACCTTGCTCAAACTTGTGTCCATCGAGTCTGTGATGGCATCCAACCATCTCATCCTCTGGCGTCCACTTCTCCTCCTGCCTTCAATCTTTCCCAGCATCAGGGGCTTTTCCAATGAGTCAGTTCTTTACATCAGGTGGCCAACGTATTGGAGTTTCAGCTTCAGCATCAGTTCTTCCAATAAATATTCAGGACTGATTTCCTTTAGGATTGATTGGTTGGATCTCCTTGCAGTCTAAAGGACACTCAAGAGTCTCCTCCAACACCACAGTTCAAAAGCATCAGTTCTTTGGCACTCAGCTTTCTTTATAGTCCAACTCATGTCTATACATGACTACTGGAAAAGCTATAGCTTTGACTAGATGGACTTTTGTTGGCAAAGTAACGTCTTTGCTATTTAATATACTATCTAGGTTGGTCATAAATTTTCTTCAAAGGAACAACGGTTTTTTAATTTCATGGCTGCAGTCTCCATCTACAGTGATTTTGGAGTCCCCCCAAATAAAGTCTCTCACTATTTCCATTGTTTCAGCATCTATTTGCCATGAAGTGATGGGACTGGATGCCATGATCTTAGTTTTCTGAATGTTGAATTTTAAGTCAACATTTTCACTCTCCTCTTTCACTTTCATCAAGAAGCTCTTTAGTTTTTCTTCGATTTCTGCCATAAGGTTTGTGTCATTTGCATATCTGAGATTATTGGCATTTCTCCCAGCAATCTTGATTCCAACTGGTGCCTCATCCAGACCAGCATTTCACATGATGTACTCTGTATATAAGTTAAATAAGCTGGATGACAATATACAGACTTGATATAATCCTTTCCAAATTTGGAACCAGTCTGTTGTTACACGTCCAGTTCTAACCATTGCTTCTTGACTTGCAGATTTCTCAGGAGGCAGGTAAGGTGGTCTGCTATTCCCATCTCTTTCAGAATTTTCCACAGTTTGTTGTGGTCCACACAGTAAAAGAATTTAGCATAGTCATTGAAGCAGAAGTAGATGTTTTTCTGGAACTCTCTTGCTTTTTTGATGATCCAATGGATGTTGGCAATTTGATCTCTGGTGCCTCTGCCTTTTCTAAAACCAGCTTGAACATCTGGAAGTTCATGGTTCGCATACTCTTGAAGACTGGCTTGTAGAGTTTTGAGCGTTACCTTGCTAGCACATTAGATGAGTGCAATTGTGTGGCAGTTTGAACATTCTTTCGTATTGCCTTTCCTTGGAATTGGAATGAAAACTGACCTTTTCCAGTCCTGTGGCCACTGCTGAGTTTTCCAAATTTGCTGGTATGTTGAGTGCAGCACTTTCACAGCATCATCTTTTAGGATTTGAAATAGCTCAACTGGAATTCCATCACCTCTACTACCTTTCTTTGTAGTGATGCTTCCTAAGGCCCACTTGACTTCACATCCTAGGATGTCTGGCTCTAGGTGAGTGATCACACCATCATGGTTATCTGGATCAGGCAGATTTTTTTGTACAGTTCTTCTGTGTATTCTTGGCACCTCTTCTTAATATCTTCTGCTTCTGTTAGGTCCATACCATTTCTGTCCTTTATTGAGTCCATCTTTGCATGAAATATTTCCTTGGTGTTTCTTATTTTGTTGAAGAGCTCTCTAGTCTTTCCCATTCTATTCTTGTCCTCAATTTCTTTGCATTGGTCCTTGAAGAAGGCTTTCTTATCTCTCCTTGCTATTCTGTGGAACTCTGCATTCAAATGGGTATATCTTTCCTTTTCTCCTTTGCCTTTAGCTTCTCTTTTTTTCTCAGCTATTTAAGGACATGAACCTCCATCCATAGTTTTTCAGGTACTCTATCTATCAGATTGCATCCTTTGAATATATTTGTCACTTCCCCTGTACAATCATAATGCATTTGTCTTAGGTCATACCTGAATGGTCTAGTAGTTTTCCCTGCTTTCTTCAATTTAAGCCTGAATTTGGAAATACGGAGTTCATGATCTGAGCCACAGTCAGCTCCTGCTTTTGTTTTTGCTGACTGTATAGAGCTTCTCCATCTTTGGCTACAAAGAATATAATCAGTCTGATTTTGGTATTGAGGTTCTGGTGATGTCCATGTGTAGAGTCTTCTCTTGTGGTGTTGGAAGAGGGTGTTTGTTATAACCAGAGTGTTCTCTTGGCAAAACCCTGTTAGCCTTTGCCTTCATTTTGTAGTTCAAGGCCAAATTTTCCTGTTAGTCCAGTTATCTCTTGACTTCTTATTTTTGTCCTGATTATTCCTGGAAGCACATATTTCCTACAATTCTCAGTAGGCATTCTGTCTCCTAAAAACCACCAACAAGAACCCACCTGCCAATGCAGGAGAGGTAGGAGATGCAGGTTCAATCACTGGGTTGAGAAGATCCCCTGGAGAAGGAAATGACAACTCTCTCCAATATTCTTTCCTGGAAAATTTCATGGAGAGAGGAGCCTGGTGGGCTGCTGCCTATGGGAGCACAGACAGTTGGACATGACTGAGTGTGTGTGCACACTCACGCAAAGACCACCGCTAGTCGCCATCATTGTTGCCTGAACACCTGCAATTTTGTACTGAGAGAAAGCCTCTGTCTCATATTGATACAGCATATCACCATTGATTAGAGAATATAGACATCACTTCTGAGTATCTCCATAATTCTGTGTGAGTCTTCAGAAACATTTTTCAGGCAAAGTCTCATCCCATTCCAGCACATAAATGACCTGCCTAAGATGAGGGTATAAATCACTCTGTTGCTGAAGTTTCACATTGAGGGCATGTCACAGACTTCAGGCCAACTTCTCAGTTTCCAACATGGAGGCAAGAGTTCTGAATAGTTATTTCACCTGGACCAAACTTTATTGCTAGTGTGACCTGATTATTTTCCATTTATTCCCTCAAGGGAAATAAAATCACCATTACATGTTTAGTGGGCATGATGTAACAACTTGGCCTTGCCATTTTTATATCTATCTATATCTCAGCTCAGTCATGACTGACTCCTTGCAACCCCATGGACAGTATCCTGTCAGGCTCCTCTGTCCATGGAATTCTGTAGGCAAGAATCCTGGAGTGGGTTGCCATTGCCATGTTTAGGTCAGAATTATTCAGGACTTTGTTTATTTGAGAGTTTAAGCAAAGCCCAGAATGACTCTGTCTTCATACCTTTGTCTTACAAACTCATCACCGCCTTTTCTCCTCAGTTAAACATAAGAGATGCTTCCAAAGGTGAATGACAAAGCAGCCAAAATGGTGATGAACATTTCCGTCAAAGCTGACAAAACAGTTTCCCCATATCATCAGCCAGCAAATCACTGAACACTTTGAATATTACTTGTATTATGTAGGGTTTTATTTGTTTCAATTTACAATGAATTGAGCTTTTCAGATAGAAAATGAAAGCAAAAATTGTTTTATTTTGAGAGCACCATGCTGAGAACAGGAAGAAAAAGAGTCTTTCTCCATCTTTGGTTTTTGTTGTAGGTTCCTTGAAAAGTGACAATTCTTTTTTTACATGTTATTGAGCAGATCTGTGTTATAGATTAAGAATGAAAGAGATGAACTCCTGATAGGTGAGACCCTGGGAGGAGATCAATGCTGGTAAAGAAAGACTAAGTTATACTCTAATGTCAGCCAATAACACCTCTTGCTCTACTTTTCTGTTACCTTCAATCAAATAGTTCTTGGGGTTTTGTTTTGTTTCTTCATTTGTTCATCTCAACCTTCTTTTTTTGGAAAATACTTATTTATGTATTTGACAGTGCTGGGTCTTAATTTCAGCACCCAGGAACTTTGTTGCCTCATATGTGACCTTTTATCGCAGTGCATGGACTCTCTAATTGTGGCGGTTGGACTCAGTAGTTGCACCGCATGGCCTTAGATGCTCCACAGTGTGTGGGATCTTAGTTCCCTGACCAGGAGGCCAGAAATTGAACCCACATCCCCTGCATTACAGGCGGATTCTTAACCACTGGACCACCAGGGAAGTCCCCCTCTCAGTTTCCTTGACCATTCTATTTCCCATGTGATATACTCTTCCTGGAGAGTATGTTTCTATTCATTTTGAGATTCTTGAGGGGCATAGAAAGAGAGAGTTTAAGTTTAACATATTCAAAACTAAATGTAACTTACTTTATATATTCCTACTCTCTTTCCTGTTTTGGAGAATGTTACCATCATCTTTTTTAAAGTGTATACCAGAAACCCAAAGAAATATTTTAAATTAAATATGAAAAGTGAGAGGAAACATGAATTCGGCCTACAAATCTCTAAATGTTTTAACTTCAAAATCTTTTTTTTTTTTTTTTTGTCCTCTGATTACCTCCTCCATAGCAATACCTTGCCTTATCCAAACTCCATCCTATTTCCTAAATCACTGAAATAAATAATCTCCCAGTTGTCTTTACCTCCAGACATCACCATTTAAAAGCTATAGTTCACATCATGGCATTTGTGAACACTGGGAAACAGAAATCCGTTCATGTCTCCTCCCTCCATAAAAGTGTTCTTTGTCTTTCCAGTGCTTTGGTGATTAAGTTTAAATTCTATTGTTGATCATTTAAGAGGGTTCAAACCTGGGTCTCCTGCACTGCGGGCAGATTCTTTACCTTCTGAGCCACCAGGTGAGCCCGTATCATATAAGAGGAATTTATAGTAAATAAAAGCATGCTTCATTCCTTTATGGAGAGGAGAGAATCAGTTGGAGGGAAAATAAGCAACAATTACATTCCAGTGTGATGAGTATGCTGATGAAGACATCCATTCATGCTATTGAGAGTATAGCAGAGGGATTGCTAAATCAGACTGGCAGTCAAGAAGGAATATTGGAGGAGGGAATGCTGGAACTGAGTTTTATAAAATGAGTAGGATGGTAATAAACAGATGGATAATAGGCACACAGCATACAATATTTGGCATATGGTAAATGTTTGCCAAGAAAAACTGTATGTAGGCTAAGTTATGTGTGTATTAATGAATGAATGATTTTGTACTATATCATAGACATTTATTTGATCTGAGTAGGTCTTCTCTTAAACACTTATAAAACCTCTTCTCTAAAAGCAGAGAGTTAGATTCAGTGATTGTTCTATCATTGAAATGTTATCTCAAAAGAATAAATATTAATGCAAGGGCCAGATATTTATTTGCAAGTAGGGAAAGGCAAGCTACATATGGATAATTGATACTATCTGTATGAATTTTAATAATATAACTAGAGGTTCCCTTTTAAGTAATGAAAGTCTGGAATTACAGTTGTTCCAAACCATATATTAACCATATAATAACTTCCTGTTATTTTGTAGGAAGTAATTTCAGAATTCTCCACCCTGTGTCTCATTATCTATCACACATAACCCAGCATGACAACCTCCCCTTCTGTTGTCTTAGAATAGTTCATTGTTCTTCTTCTAGATGTGTATTATCCATGACATTCTGAATATTTGATTTCTCAACTCGAAGCTTCAGTTTTTATGGTAGTTTTCGAAGAACCAAAAATGTATGTGGATTTCCCAGAGTTAAAAGTTAAAAGTGGATTTGGGTATCAAATATAAAATGTACGATCTTGATAATATTTTATTATTTTTATTTTATTTTGTTCTTCTTTCCTCATCAGCCACCTATGGCCTTTAAATGAGGTAGGTGTTCTTGGTGTTATTTTTTGGTAAGGGGCTGAAATCAGAAGAGATGGAGAGGTGCTGGGCAGAAAGATGAGATTTCTTGTGAGCTCCATAAATTTTAGACAAAAGTAAGCCCCTGTGAGACTATTTTATGTCCCTATCTACCTCATTGGCTGTGCAGGTGAAAATAAAATTTCCCAGGTGGCATTTTACTCTGTATCAACCACTGTAGGACTTTTATGGGCCAGATAACTCAAAAGGAAGTCAGTACTATAAGATGTGGTTTGATCTGTTATAAGAAGGATGCTTTGCTTCCTTATTAACATATCTGCCTCCTTTTAAAGCTCTGCTAGAATTCTCTGGCAGGCAGTAGTGCTCTCAGCTCTGGTCTGTCCTGATGCAACTAAACTCCTATACGTTTCCCCAAATCAATTATTTTATGTTAAATGTTTCAGTCCTCTCTGAAATGATCATATCACATACAGTGGAAGTAGGAAATAGATTTAAGGGACTAGATCTGCTAGACAGAGTGCCTGATGAACTATGGACAGAGGTTCATGACATTGTACAGGAGACAGGATCAAGACCCTTCCCAAGAAAAGAAATGCAAAAAAAGCAAAATGGCTGTAGGAGGAGGACTTACAAATAGCTGAGAAAAGAAGAGAAGCAAAAAGCAAAGGAGAAAAGGAAAGATATAAGCATCTGAATGCAGAGTTCCAAAGAATAGCAAGGAGAGATAAAAAAAAGCCTTCCTCAGCAATCAATGCAAAGAAATAGAGGAAAATAAAAGAATGGGAAAGACTAGATATCTCTTCAAGAAAATTAGAGATACCAAGGGAACATTTCATGCAAAGATGGGCTCAATAAAGGACAGAAATGGTATGGACTTACAGAATCAGAAGATATTAAGAAGAGGTCCAAGAATACACAGAACTGTACAAAAAAGATCTTCATAACCCAGATAATCACAATGGTGTGATCACCCACCTAGAGCCAGACATCCTGGAATGTGAAGTCAAGTGGGCCTTAGGAAGCATCACTACAAACAAAGCTAGTGGAGGTGATGGAATTCCAGTTGAGCTATTTCAAATCCTAAAAGATGATACTGTGAAAGTGCTGCACTCAATATATCAGCAAATTTGGAAAACTCAGCAGTGGCTACAGGACTGGAAAAGGTCAGTTTTCATTCAAATCCCAAAGGAAGGCAATGCTAAAGAATGCTCAAATCATTGCACAGTTGCACTCATCTCACACGCTAGTAAAGTAATGCTAAAAACTCTCCAAGCCAGACTTCAGCAATACATGAACCGTCTACTTTCAAATGTTCAAGCTGGTTTTAGAAAAGGCAGAGGAACCAGAGATCAAATTGCCAACGTCTGCTGGATCATCGAAAAAGCAAGAGAGTTCCAGAAAAACATTTATTTCTGCTTTATTGACTATGCCAAAACCTTTGACTGTGTGGATGACGATAAACTGTGGAAAATTCTGAAAGAGATGGGAATACCAGACCACCTGACTTGCCTCTTGAGTAACCTGTATGCAGGTCAGGAAGCAACAGTTAGAACTGGACATGGAACAACACACTGGTTCAAATAGGAAAAGGAGTACATCAAAGCTGTATATTGTCACCCTGCTTATTTAACTTATATGCTAGTACGTCATGAGAAATGCTGGACTGGAAGAACCACAAGCTGGAAAAAGGTCCTGGGAGAAATATCAATAACCTCAGATATGCAGATGACACCACCCTTATGGAAGAAAGTGAAGAACAACTAAAGAGCCTCTCTATGAACGTGAAAAAGGAGAGTGAAAAAGTTGGCTTAAAGTCAATATTCAGAAAAGTAAGATCATGGCATCCGTTCCATCACTTCATGGGAAATAGATGGGGAAACAGTGGAAGCAGTGGCTGACTTTATTTTTCTGGGATCCAAAATCACTGCAGATGGTGATTGCAGCCATGAAATTAAAAAATGCTTACTCTTTGGAAGGGAAGTTATGACCAACCTAGACAGCATATTCAAAAGCAGAGACATTACTTTGTCCACAAATGTCCATCTAGTCAAGGCTATAGTTTTTGCAGGAGTCATGTATGGATGTTAGAGTTGAACTATAAAGAAAGCTGAGTGCCAAAGAATTGATGCTTTTGAACTGTGGTTTTAGAGAAGACTCTTGAGAGTCCCTTGGACTGCAAGGAGATTCAACCAGTCCATCCTAAAGCAGATCAGTCCTGGGTGTTCATTGGAAGGACTGATGTTCAAGCTGAAAATCCACTACTTTGGCCACCTGATGTGAAGAGCTGACTCATTGGAAAGACCCTGATGCTGGGAGGGGTTGGGGGCAGGAGGAGAATGGGATGACAGAGGATGAGATGGCTGGATGGCATCACCAACTTGATGTATGTGAGTTTGGGTAAACTTTGAGAGTTGATGATGGACAGGGAGGCCTGGCGTGCTGCGGGTCATTGGGTTGCAAACAGTTGGACATGACTGAGTGACTGAACTAAACTGAATATTTGTAAAGGACATCTAGGATCAAAAATGAAAAAATAAAAGTCAGGTTTATTGTTCCAAAATTTGAGAAAGAACAGCAGACACAAAGTAAAAAATCATTCTCTGGTCTGCTCATTGTTAAAAACAATGACACATAAATAAATGTTGAATATTATTTCCTAGCCATATATGTCTTCCTTCCCAATGGAAACCAAAGGACTTGGCAACTATATCATAATAACATACTGGATTATGGGAGAGAGTGAAAAAAAGAAGTAGTGATGTTGACTGGCTTCATCATTTTTGTTCTATTTTTTTATAACCCAAGAAAATGACATTTCTCATTAAAATGCCGTATTTCATTTTGCTAGAACATAATGTGAGCTAGGTCTTCCCAGGATTTTCTTTAAAATAAAAAGCCATGTGAATTTAAGACTTATTGTCAACCTGCTTTGATTTTTCAATCATTCAGAATATATCCTTAATGTTATTTATTTTACCACATTTAGAAATGTAGCTTTATGCCTCCCTTGAAGATGGAACTAATAAAGAAAGCACATCACCCCTTCTACTGAACTGTTAAAGTGGATCCCAAATCCCTTCTACTTGCTTCTTTTCTCTTCCATTTAATATTTGTCATTCATAGAACAATCAGCTTTATAAAGTGAAAGGCCATGTATATTATGATTTTCTGTAACTGGGCTCATGCCGTTTTGTTGGTAAAAATGAGTCTGTGTCTGATAAACTCATGAGACTTCTCAAGGCCTCATGATATGGTACAAAGAACACCCTCTGTGTGCTCCCCTTCTCACTCAAGTGTAAAGCTCAAATCCTGACTGTCACATCAGGGTGGTGTATGCCCTGGATGCTTTGCATTTGTCTGCTTTGTTATCTATGTCCCCCTTTCCTCACCCTTCTTCTTCCATATTGTACCCTTTTCTCTTCCTCAAACCTTCCCATCACATCTGCCTCAGGCTTTAGATTATGCCATTCCTTGTGCTTAAAATTTCATTCCCTCAGTCACTCTCAAGACACACTTTTATGTTTCCTTTTCTCGGTAGTCACATTCTCAAGTATTCTCAGGGATTTCCTAATCTATCTAAAATTTCATGCCCTACTCTACCACCAAAAAATATCTTATTGCATTTACCTACTTAATATTATCCTTAATGTATATCAGTATCTAGCTTAATATTTATTTACTTTTTTAAATTGTCTTTTTCACTCATTAGAACAGAAGTTTCAAGAGAGCAGAGTTTTCTTTTGTGTTTTGTCCTTTGCTATACATAGGATGTAAACTGACATATAGTAGGTGCTCAGTAAAAAAAAAAATAATAAATTAAAAAATAAAGAATGAATAAATGGATGTGTGAACAAGTAAATACACAAATAATTGAGTGACTAGACAAAGAGTTCTAAACTGATAAAAGTCAGAAGAATCAAATTCCAGGGAAGTCTCAGACACAAATTTATTCTGTGATCTTGATCAAGTCATTTAACTTCTCTAGACCATAGCCTTATCTTAGAAATATTACCCTTTCTAAATAAAAAGACTAAACCTATATAGTTTCATGATTCTAAAAGAAAAAGGATGATCTTTGTTTAATATAGATGTCTAAACAATATGAATTCTGAACAATATGTGTACTGCATAATTAGCCCAATCAGTTACACATGTCATGGGGATAATGTGAAAGTCTCTTAATTCCTGATAATAGGGAGCAGAAATAAATGTTAGGAGCAAAATGCTGTTTTTGTGGTAACCAACTCCACTTTTCCCTAAATCTTTTGTTTCTGTTCTTCAATGGTAAGTTGACAAATCACTTTTGGTGGTGATCAAAGTGATTTTACAGCAGTATGTCTTTGTAAGAGACTGTCAATGAGGGTATTGGTGTGTAGTTTAGGGTTCTTTTTTTTTTTTTTTAAGAAATTGGAGATTCTTGTGGAGGGACACATCTATATCAAGAAAAAATTATCTAACAACTTATCACTCTGTTTTTCTCATATCACTTATCACTTGTGTCATATGAAAATTGTTACCTGTGAAATGGGGCTATTTATACCACCAACCTCTGAGAATTTTGTGAGAATTGCATAATGCATTAAATGTAAAATATCTGGAATAATGCCTGGGTCGTGGTAAGTTCCCAGTTTATAGTATATTAATTATTATCATTAGTTCAGCTCAGTCACTCAGTTGTGTCTGACTCTGTGACCCCATGAACCGCAGCACACCAGGCCTCCCTGTCCATCACCAACTGCCAGAGTCCACCCAAACCCATGTCCATTGATTCGGTGATGCCACCCAACCATCTCATCCTCTGTCGTCCCCTTCTCCTCCTGCCCTCAATCTTTCCCAGCATCAGAGTCTTTTCCAGTGAGTCAGCTCTTCGCATCAGGTGGCCAAAGTACAGGAGGTTCAGCTTTAGCATCAGTCCTTCCAATGAACACCCAGAACTGATCTCCTTTAGGGTGGACTGGTTGGATCTCCTTGCAGTCCAAGGGACTCTCAAGAGTCTTATCCAACACCACAACTCAAAAGCATCAATTCTTCAGTGCTCAGCTTTCTTTATAGTCCAACTCTCACATCCATACATAACTACTGGAAAAACCATAGCCTTGACTAGATGGACCTTTGTTGGCAAAGTAATGTCTCTGTTTTTTAATATGCTGTCTAGTTTGGTCATAACTTTCCTTCCAAGGAGTAAGTGTTTTTTAATTTAATGGCTGCAATCACCATCTGCAGTGATTTTGGAGCCCAGAAAAATAAAGTCTGACACTTTCCACTGTTTCCCCATCTATTTGCCATGAAGTGATGAGACTGGATGCCATGACCTTAGTTTTCTGAATATTGAGCTTTAAGCCACCTTTTTCACTCTCCTCTTTCATTTTCATCAAGAGGCTTTTTAGTTCTTCACTTTCTGCCATAAGGGTGGTGTCATCTGCATATCTGAGGTTATTGATTTTTCTTTTGGCAATCTTGATTCCAGCTTGTGCTTCCTCCAGCCCGGTATTTCTCATCATGTACTCTGCATAGAAGTTAAATAAGCAGGGTGACAATATACAGCCTTGACGTACTCCTTTTCCTATTTGGAACCAGTCTGTTGTCCCATGTCCAGTTCTAACTGTTGTTTCCTGACCTGCATACAGATTTCTCAAGAGGCAGGTCAGGTGGTCTGGTATTCCCATCTCTTTCAGAATTTTCCACAGTTATTTTGTGATCCACACAGTCAAAGGTTTTGGCATAGTCAATAAAGCAGAAATAGATATTTTTATGGAACTCTCTTGCTTTTTTGATGATCCAGCAGATGTTGGCAATTTGATCTCTGGTTCCCCTGCCTTTTCTAAAACCAGCTTGAACATCTGGAAGTTCATGGTTCATGTATTGCTGAAGCCTGGCTTGGAGGATTTTGAGCATTACTTTACTAGCGTGTGAGATGAGTGCAACTGTGCAGTCGTTTGAGAATTCTTTGGCATTGCCTTTCTTAGGGATTGGAATGAAAACTGATCTTTTCCACTGTTATTATTTCAATTATTGACCTAATTGGCCTTCTTTCCCCACTAGACTCTGAATTCCTAGAGCGCATGATGCATTGCCAGCACTGCCTGTGTACAATTTGTCTTTCTGTGGAACACGTGGAGGCTCTCTAAATGCAGTGGGAATCCAGATTTATTCAATAGGTTTTTCTTTCCATTTTGTTTTAGTTTTTGCATTTCTACAAAGAAAAGGATGGTGCTCTTTGATTCTTAGAGACATGACATGTTGTACATACAAGATTTTGCATTTGAAACTTGACAGCTGATTAACTACAAAGCCCTCTTCAAAGACAGCTTAAAGAAGATTCATGGTAAATATAGGAGGCAGCCCATTCACTCTTTGAAGAGGATATGTGGTACATAAGTCATTCTTAGGATTATCATAGAGTCCATGTCTGGACCCAAACAAATAAATGATAGCAATAACAATAATACCATCCCCTTATATTTGTATAATACTTTTAAACTTTCAAAGTTTCACATCTATTGGCTACCAATCTCGCAGTTTTGTTGGAAAGATTTAATGAAACATATTTTAAATCTTATCAAGAGAGCCTGTTATATATTAAAGTTAATAAACAAATATGTTTCCTGTTGTTCCTTTGGGGCTTCTCTGGTGGCTCAGATGGTAAAGAATCTGCCTACAATGCACGAGACCTGGGTTTGATCCCTGGGTCAGGAAGATCTCCTGGAGAAGAGAATGGCTACCCATTCCAGTATTCTTGCCTGGAGAACTCCATGGACAGAGGAACCTGATTGGCTACAGTCCATGGAGTTGCAGAGAGTCAGACATGACTAAGATACTAACATTTTATTCCTCTGAATCTCATTAAAACTATGGGAAGCACATAGCATCATATGTAGGAATCCTTTTTCCTCATCTTCACTGCTACTGGCCTAAGTCAAGCCAGCATCACAGTTTGCCTGGACCTCTTCATACTCCTCATAGCTTCCTATATCTTCCTGTCTCCTTTATGGCCTCCCTCAAGTCCCTCTTCACACACTGGTGGTGGTGATTTAGTCACTGAGTCATGTCCAACTCTTGCGACCCCATTGACTGAAGCCTGCCCGGGTCCTCTGTACGTAAGATTTTCCAGACAAGAATATTGGAGTGGGCTGCCATTTCCTTCTCTTCACGTAGTAGTGATCTATTAAAAACATAAACACAGGATTGTCTTGCTTAGAACTGGTTAATGCCTATCCTTGGAACTTAGAATAGACTCAGAGCCTATTGCAGCTGTCTTAGAAGATCCTGCATGATCTAAGCTGGCCTAGACTTAAGTTCCCACTGTCACTCAGCACTAGCCTCTTTGGGATTCTTTCTCTCCCTCAGTCAGTCCAGTAGGACTTAGGGTCCTGCCAGTTGCTTTATCCTCTGTGTTAAAGTTTCCACTCTCAGCTTTTTACCTGCCTGCCTCTTTTGCAACATGCAGGTTTCAGCTCAAATGTCACTCTCTCTTGGTCCACACAAGCTAAGATAACCTACTGTTCTCCTCTGCTCTCACAGAATCCTGTTTTCATTGGATCTTCAGCAAATATTTGATTTTTCTTTTCCACACATAAGAATAAAATGTAGTCCAGAGAGATTAAATGGCTTGGCAAGCCTCTGAGTGTATGCTTATATAGAATTCAGGTCTCCAGAGCCCTGAAAAGGAGTTCTCTTTCCATACTCATGCATTCCCTTTCCTAATACAGTTTTGAGTTTTAACATATCCAGGAAAATGTCAGTGCAACTATCAGATGATGCATATTTTCCTTCTTTATTCAGGGAATTTCCTCTAAATTTGATTTAAGAATGACGTTAGCCCATCTTTGGCTGTTGAGGAGTCTCCATCAGAATCTGTATGAATGTACCCAGAAGATATCTGAAATTTTAGGGTTAGAAAAATTGTTTGCACTTTTGAAAAGTTAAATAAAGGAACCAGGATCAAATACTGTTAATTACTAAGCACTGTGAAAAGTGAAAGTGAAAGTCACTCAGTCGTGTCTGACTCTTTGAGACTATACAGTCCATGGAATTCTCAGGCCAGAATACTGGAGTGGGTAGCCTTTCCCTTTTCCAGGGGATCTTCCCAACCCAGGGATCGAACCCAGGTCTCCCTCATTGCAGGTGGATTCCTTGCTAACTGAGTCACAAGGGAAACCCAAGAATACTGGAGTGGGTAGCCTATCCCTTCTCCCATGGATCTTCCTGGTCCAGGAATCGAACCAGGCTCTCCTGCATTGCAGGCGGATTCTTTACCAACTGAGCTATCAGGGAATACTGTGAATATACTAAAAAGCACTGAGTCATATATTTTAAAAGTGTGCAATTTAAGGCATGTTTGTTATATCTCAGTAAGCTATTATTAAAACAATCATGAAATGGGATATTCTCTTATCCCTACCCTTTCATTTAAACACAATTAAATAATGTGATTTCATATAATTTATTGGGGCTACTGAAAACCTGTGAGACTGTCTCCTTCTCTATAACCTTGACTCCATTAATTAGCTCTCATGGCTGGGAAAACTTCTTCTTTATGGTCATGCTTGTTTGTTGGAAAATTCTCCCTGGATTTCCTCATTATAAGCCACCATCACATACATTCTACCCTTTGGGGAAAACTTTATATATTTTGCATGGAGCGTCTACTGTTACGTTTCTTTGTTAGGCAGCCACAGAAATTGCAGAATTAGAATTGCAGTTTTGAGATACCCAAAGGGAAATGAAGATACTTATTTACCAGGCAACAGTGATAAGGCAGGGCCTATTTGAGGACAGAACTCATTAACAATTTTAAACAAGGTACTTTATTTTCAGCTGGGGTGTGCCATCCATGGGCGACATCCAGAGTATTAGCTTCTGGGTGGCAGTGGAGACTCTCCCACAAGGTCCCAACCCGTACCCTTTCCTGGTTCTTTGGTCTGTACATCTCCCTCGCCTTGCGTGCTTGTTCTTGTCTGCTGTGAAAGAAACCAAGCACCAAATGTGTCTGAGAAAACCTCCAATAATCTGGGCTTCTTTTTGAATAAGTCCAACTCATGAGAAATCTGTAGAGCCAAGGGATGTTTATTTCCTGCAAGATCATTGCTGTGGTTCCACGGCATCTATTTTCCTATAATTTTATTCCCTTTTTTACTTAGCTAGGAAATAGTATTATCATGTATTTCTCCAAGAAACTGAAACAGTTCCTTTCTGAACAAGCAGATTAACTCAGATCCATTAATCATTTCCATAAATAACAGCTGCAATAAGTAGAAACCAAGTCCCAATTTCAAATGAGATCTTGGTTGCTATAGAGAAAGCTAAGCAATAATGGGAAACCATCTAGTTACATGTAATGGTATTTTCCCAATGCTAAGCAAACCCTCCACCACCTGTACTTCTGCAATTCTCACCAACCACACTCAAAACACAGTACAAGTCCTACTTTCCCATAGACTGCGATTTCTTCTTATTCGTTTAGATTATCATATTTCCTTCTCGGGCAAGCCAGGTTCCCTTTTGCCTCTCAAATACAGATTCCAGGATGTAAAATATATTACATAAAAATGCCAAATTGAGTGTAATGAAAAAAAATACATAAACTGCCTTTAAACATGTCACTGCTTAGTAATATGCTATTTTGCAAGCTGCTTCCTGTCATTAGTTTCACAGGCTACATTATTCTCACAGGTGAAGCATCTTTCATCAGTAAATGGATGGTTTTCCTTTGTAGCTGATCACTTAGTCTCCAAAGATACTCCAAGTTTTATACCACCAGTACCATATTATATTCAAATCAAAGCCCCTCAAAACTGATTGCCAAACTTTGGCATTGCAGATAAGAACTCTCAGAAACAGGGTTCCCTAAATAATATCAAATACGAAAAAAAAATCTATTCATCCAGCAAGATTATCAGTAAATAGTTCTTAACTCAAAGGGGAATCATTTCATAAACCATTTAGTGAAGAATAAAGGTCTCTTGGGAAGAGAATGACTCAACTGCAAATTCTTCTCAAACAATAACCAAGAGGACACTTTCCCCTTTCATAGAAAAATCTCTTTATTGGGTTTCTTCTCAGTAAGACAGTGACTGGCTTTCGGTTTTCCTATTCTATCCTTCAAAATCTCTCAGTTCACATACCAGTGGATTCTTCTAATCTTGTTCACTGATTCCCTATCTTGCAAAATTAACATTTTGCATTTAAGCATCCCCTTAATGCTCTTCTGTTCTGTTCTTAGCCACAGCCCACCTGGAGAGTCTAAAATAACACACACCATATTAACACTTCTCTGCTGAGATTTTGATAACAGACACCTGTGCAGTCTAAGTATCTGTTGACTTATTTCTTCCAAAATGTGTTAATAATTGTGGCCACATTTATTTTCCTCCAGATGTGAATTAAAAATGCCACAAGGGCCAATTTCAGTGCAATCCTGGAAATGGTTCAAGCTGCTTTCTCTCCTTCTCTCTCTCCAACTTTTGAAAGATTTTGCCATCTTTCAAGTGTAGCATAGAGTATGCCCATCAATCAGAGAGCTGCTGGAAGTCCCAGAAGCAAACTGCAGGTGGCAAGTTTCACTGCACATACCTTAAATGGCATCCTCATGCCAATAAATACTCGACTATTTAAACAGCAACCACTGCCACATGCAAAGATAACAGTATCAGTGCGACTTACATATTTAAATTTGTCCCTGAAGTGTGTGTCACAAAATAACCAGGCAGGACTGGAATCCACTCTGCCATATTTATACTTAAGAAACAAATTTTTAATCAACATTTTCAGCCTTGCCAACATTTCTCTTTCTCTTGGTTAATATTTAAGAGAGTTAGTCAATTTGTGAGGCATTGGAGCTGTCGTTAAAATAAGTTACTCTCTGGGTTTTCAAAATCTCTTTGATGCAGCCCACCCCTAACCACTGGGGCTGGCTTTATATTAAACATTTCTTTTACAGGTATTTTTCATTTCTTAGAAGCAGCTTTGCACTTTTCTGTTCACATGAGATCAGCTCTCCTTTTGCAGGTTAGCTCACAGCCTGAGCCCCTACTGATTTTGAAAACTCATAAGGGAAGATATTCAGAGAAGCATCTTGGTGGTTAAACCAAGACACATCTTTCTTGGTTGTGTTGTTCAACCAGTTTCAAGAGTTGCCTTTCATCCTCATTCATCTATTTACTTATATTAACTCACATGCACATGTCATGTAGCTCCCCAACTATACACACACACACACACACACACATATACACAGGTTGCTCTAAATATTATAAAGCAATGCATAGCCACATGAACTGAATGCTGAACCATATAATAGCAGGAGTCCAGGAGGAGCCAGTTAAAAGCAGCAGTAATACGGGATTAAGAAGAGAATGAATTGCTCGCTTTTTTGTAGGCATTTGCCCTTTTTAGTGCTGCTGGGTACCATTTAGCAAATGACCTCCTCCTGGAAATGAAAGAAAAATAATGACCAGGGCCCAGAAGGATAAATTATGTTTTTCACTCAAGAAATGCTGAGAACTCTGCTTGCCTCACACTATACATAGGAGAGAAATGGATGCACGGCATTATATTTCTTCAGCCTTTCTTACTGTTATGATAACAGAATGATTTTTATAATTTGCTAGTCCATTCTCACCTTGGGAAAGAGAGTCCTGAGCTGTGAAGAGAGTTTCTCTGCTCTCACTAAAGCTGCTAAATTCATAAAGGAGCTTCATTAATATAACTATTGGATGTTACATTCCCCAGGTTTTCTAGAGCTGACTGTTAAAAGGAGAGACTTGTTCCATGAAAAGGGAGCACCATCTGGCAAAGAATATCTTCTACATCTATGAAATAAGGCTGAAAAGACTTCTAAGGTAAGTAGGGTCAAATTGAGTTTATGATGGTGTTTAATGGTGCAGAATAAACATAGAATTAGGGTTGTTTGACTCTTTAAGATATCTTTGTCCTGTTGAAAAGTTTATGTGTATGTGTGTGTGTGTGTGTGAGTGTGTACATGCATGTAGTCATGTCTGACTCTTTGTGGCCCCATGGACTGTAACCCACCAGTCTCCTCCATCCATGAGAATTCCCAGGCAAGCATACTGGAGTGGGTTGCCATTTCTTTCTCCAGGGGATCTTCCTGACCCAGGGATTCAACCTGCATCTCCTTAATTGCCACGTGGATTCTTTACCACTGAGCCACCTGGGAAGCCCAAAAAGTTGTTTGTACTCTAGGACAATTATTCTAAGAACCTTGGTCACCCTCATAGACCATAGTCATCTCTTAGGAATCACTTGGAACAACAGCTCCCTCACTGGGCCCCTTTAATCAGCATTGCCTCTCTCCAACCCTAACTGCACACTGCAGACATATTAGTATTTCCACTTTCTTCAGCTGATCATGTCAATCTATGGTTAAAAGGCCATCAGAAGGAGGATTCATAAGGGTTGAGATTAAGATTAAAATTTCTCATTTTTGTGTATCAGGAGCTTCCAAGCTCTTTTCTATCAGTTTCACCTTTTATCATTTGCCACCTTGTTCTGAACACTCCAGCCACACCAAGCTATGAAGGAGTAAAAAACGTCCAGCTCATGAAGGATTCAGTCCCTGTATGTTTGGCCTTGTGATTACCCACTCATCCTTCAGATCTGAGGGTTGTCCTGATGCCCTGAGATCCCAATTGGTTTGTCTCAGATGTAGCCCCTCCCCCAGCCCACTGTACACATATTAGCATCCTTATCATACTTTAGCCTCATTGTCTTTTTGTTTGTTCATTTTTACCTTTCCACTGACTGTAGGTTTGCTTGAGGTAAGGCTTGTATCTGTATTGCTCAAGGAATGTATCTTTTGTGTATGTGTGTGTTTTGTTATTGAAGTTAATTAATATACAATATTATATTATTTTCAGGTGTTCAACATACTGATTCAACATTAAGTACTGTGAAATGATCATCAAGGTAAGTCTAGTAACCATCTGTCACTACACAAAATTATTGCAATATTATTGACTATTTTCCTTAGGTGGTATATTACAGCTTTATGACATTTATTTTATACTAATCTCTTAATCCCCTTCACCTATTTCACCAAATCCCCCACTCCCCCCTCCCTCCTCACCTTCCTTCGGGCAGCCACCAGTTTTTCCTCTGGAGCTATGAGTCTGCTTCTCTTTCGCTTTGCTTCTTCATTTGCTTTGTTTCTTAGATTCTACAAATAAGTGAAATCATATAGTATTTGACATTCTCTGTATAATTTCTTTCATTTAGCATATTACCGTCTGTCCATCTGTATTGCCACCAAAGTCAGGATTTTACTCTTTTTCATGTGTAACATTCCATTGTATGTATGTACCACATGTTCTTTATCCTTTCATCTATCAATGGATACTTGTATTCATACCTATTTGTAAATAATGCTGTGCTGAACATAGAGCTGTGTACATATTTTCAATTTAGTGTTTTTGTTGTCTTTCAGAAAATACTCAGAAGTAGAATTGCTGAATTATGTGGTAGCTCTGTGTTTAATTTTTTGAGAAAACCTCCACATTTTTCTATAGTCCCTGTTCCAATTTATATTCCCACAAGCAGTGCAGGAAAGTTACCTTTTCTCAACATCTTTGCCAACGCTTGTTGTTTGTCCTTTTGGTGATACCTCTGGTATGAGGTGGTATCTCATTGTAGTTTTGATTTGCATTTCCCTGATGATTAGTGATGCTGGACAACTTTTCATATGGTTTTCAGCTCTCTGTATGTCTTCTTTGGAGAAATGTCTATTTAGATCCATTGCTAGTCTTTTAATCTGATTGTTTTTGAATGTTGAGTTGCATGGCTTCTTTACATAATTTGGATATTAACTCTTTACGCGATAAATGATTTGCAAATAACCTCTCCTGCTCAGCAGGATACCTTTCTCTTTGTTGATGAATTACTTAACTGTGATAAAGCTGTTTAGTTTCATGTAGGTTTTTTTTTTTTTTTTTCACTTTATTGTTCATGTCTGAGGAGACACATCCAAAAACATGTTGCTAAGACCAGTGTCAAAGAGTGTACTGCCTCTGCTTTCTTCAAAGAGTTTTATGGTTTCAGGTCTTATATTTAGGTTTGTAATATATTTTGAATTTATTTTTGTGTGCAGTGTAAGAAAATGGTTGTTTCATTTTTGTGCAGGATTGTGTTGTTTTGTTCTATATATCAGTGTGTGGTATATATGATGATTAAATGCATGCATAGGCAAATGAATGAATAAACTCTATTAGGAGAAAAATTGGGGAAAAATAGATGGAGCTATTGTTGCAGTGTGGAACAATATTATTAATAAGAGAAAAATTAATACCTCCCTAGTTAGTTTAGTCGCTAAATTGTGTCCAACTCTTGCAATCCTATGGACTGTAGCATGCCAGGCTCCTCTGTCCATAGGATTTTTCAGGCAGGAATATTGGAGTGGGTTGTCATTGCCTTCTCCACTGGATCTTCCTGACCCAGGGATTGAAATCTGCCTGCACTGCAGGCAGTTTCTTCACCTACTGAGCTACCAGCAAAACCCATATTAACCATTAAAAAAAAAATGAAATAATGCCACTTGCAGAAACATGGATGAAACTGGAGATTATGATACTAAGTGAAGTAAATACCTCCCCAGATGAAGTCAAGCCAGGCATCACAGAAAACATCCCACCCCAAAATTCCAGTCTTATTTTGCCCACTCTAAATACCTTTCCTGTAAGATTTCTAACATCTGAAGTCTTACAATTAGATATACACACTCAGTTCAGTTCAGTCACTCAGTCGTGTCCAACTCTTTGCAACCCCATGGATTGCAGGATGCCAGGCTTCCCTGTTGATCACCAACTTCCTGAGCTTGCTCAAACTCACATCCATCAGGTTGGTGAGGCCATCCAACCATCTCATCCTCTGTCGACCCCTTCTCCTCCCACCTTCAATCTTTCTCAGAATCAGGGTCTTTTCAAATGAGTCAGTTCTTCGCATCAGGTGGCCAAAATATTGGACCTGCAACTTCACCATCAGTCCTTCCAGTGAATATTCAGGACTGATTTCCTTTAGGACTGACTCGTTTGATCACCTTGCAGCGACTTTCAAGAGTCTTCTGCAACACCACAGTTCATAATCACCAATTCCTCAGTGCTCAGCTTTCTTTATGGTCCTGCTATCACATCCATACATGACTACTGGCAAAACCATAGCTTTGATTAGATGGACCTTTGTCGATGATATACACACTACTGTTATAAAATAGATAACCAACAAGGACCTACTTGTATAGCACAGAGAACTATATTCAATGTCTTATAATAACCTATAAGGGAAAATAATTTGAAAAAGAACGTAAATATATACACACATAGATACATATATTTGCATATCTATAGGTATTATATATATATACATATATGTATGTGTGAATCACTTTGCTGTACATCTGAAACTAACACAACATTGTAAATCAACTGTATGTCAATAAAAATCAAATAAAGTCTTACAATTTGAGATTTATTGTGGTCCTTAAGTTTTCTGTCTTCTCCGAAATGCCCAAGGGAAGTAACACTCTACGTACTTAGAAATATTCCTGAAAGCAGTTCTGAGAAATGGTGGAGAATTATTTTACCCCATGTCTGAGGCCAGCAGGAAAGTCTGAAAGGGTCCTGGCTTTCAAGGGCCATAAATGAAAGTGCAAGACAAGAATAAATTAACTCAAATTCTAAAAAATATTACTTTCTTTATGTGCCTAGTAAGGAATCCTCAAGCTCTGGAAAGAAATATTTCATAGTCTTTTCTGACTCCTTCTTCCATATCATCTTCCACTCCTCCAAGATTTACATTCCAAGTTCAGAGTCTTTGGGGAATTACTATCAATTGCTTAGTTCCACCAATATTCCATAATGTGAAAAATCCATCATCCCTTGCCTGGATTTTTGACTCATTCCTTCAATAAATGATTATTGGGTACTTACTACATGCCAGACAATCTTCTGGTTTGAGAATTCAACAGTGACTTTTTTCTCTGAGCCTCCTAGCTTCAGGAAGTTTATATTCTGGTAGCATTCTTCTTAGATGTAAAGTAAAAATGTTGGCAGTTTATTGACTAAGTGGCTTATTATGAGGTTGAACAATCTGACTCTTTGTGACCCCATGGACTGTAGCCCACCAGGCTCCTCTGTCTTTGGGATTCTCCAGGCAAGAATACTGGAGTGGGTTGCCATTTCCTTCTCCAGTTAATAAATAGCAGCTCTAAAAATAGAATATTTTTGTTTCATCTCAGATTTCCTCTGGGCAATATAGTATCAGAGTTAAGAATTTGGGCGTAGAGTCAGAGATAAATCTGGGTTTCAATTTAGTTATACCCCTTACTATCTGGATGAAATGAGCAAGTTATTATTTCTTTGAATCTCACTTTTCCTCTATATACCACAGGGGTATTTTTTAGTAGGACTTTGACCTTATACGATTGTAATGGAAGTTAAAGGAGAACATCTGAACAAAACATCTGGAAAATCAGACACCAACCCCATGCCTGACAAATAGGAGAATTCAACAATGTTAGTTATTATTTCTTTTCCCCTAAGTTACTAACCTGAATCAGAAAGAGGATTAATTTTAGTATCTTTTGCTTTTTATAAAAATAAATCTACATAGTCATAAGGAGCAAAATTTTCATTTTCTCAATTATTAGATCTGATTTTCAAGGCAAATCACAATAACTCCTCCAAACTTCCTGTTGACAGCACCCTGTTAAACAAAAAAGCTCACATTCAGGGGATATGGGAAAAATCAGCCTATTTTCAGATAGATGCCACTTCCCCAGCATGCCTGGAGGGGAGTCAGAATGCTCTGGAAATAGCAAAAAAAAAAAAAAAAAAAAAATGCATGAATGCCCTTGGAAGATGACTGTATCGGTGCTAAGTGAAAATTATCCTGTCACCAGGAAAACACAAAGGCATTCCTGAAACAAACATACCAAACACTCTAATTAACTGATTATTTATCTCAAGCTACATTCACCTCTTCCTTTAGAAGGGCATTTGTTTTTCTTTACTAATTTTAGACCTGGGAAATGCATGTATGCCTACACAAATAAATAAATAAATAAATATATTTCCCCTTCGGGTATAATCTCAGAAAAGAAACTTTCTTCCTGGTAATGAAAGGCCTTCAGAGAAGTTATTTTTATTAGTGATGAATGATATCTGAGTTTAGGATGGTTGTATGATACTGACCATGATTTTTCATAAACTTCTGTCTTCCTAGAATCCCTTGTCATTCTTAAGGCAGGAAGGCTCATGGAAAACATGTTCCCTTTTAAATATGAATTCGTTGTGGTTCTCATAGAACTCTTCTTATGTACTAAGAAGAGTCTTCTCTTAATACATATTAAGACATATTAAGATGTCTTCTTAATATATTTTATTCGTAATATATATGACAGAGAAAGAGAGAGAAAGAGATTTCTACTGAACCTAAGAACCCAAAGTTAGTTCTCTGCTTCTTTCTTCTAGGGATTTTCCTGGAAGAGGAATATAAAACTCTGTAGTTCATTTAATCTGCTCAGTGAGAGGCACAAAGATGACCTTTGATTTACAAATGAAATGGAAGGTACCAAAATTTCTCTAGTGAGTTGATTTGAATAAAATAAATGAGCAGTGGGTTCATGGGTTTTCTGCCTCTAACCCTGTACTATAGAAAGTTCAGTTTATTATGGAATTTAACCTGTAGGTAGAATTTTAGGTATCATTAGAAAATTATTTTCCTTTGTAGTAAATGTCTTAAATGTTTATATACTAGTTTAGTCTCCATTCTACAACATTTTAGCAAGATGTTTCTTGCCAAAGCATCTTTCCAAAGAACTAAGAGAGAGACTTCTGTTCATGAGGACTTTTGGAACTTTACAATCTCGCCCTGCCAGACAGGCCAACACACTTCTCCGTTTGTCCTATGTGAGCAGAAGGTGATGGCTGGTCCACTTTCAAGTTTGCTTCCAGCTATTAAAATCCAGCAGCTCAAAAGTTATTATCCTGTGGGTTCCTGGATATTATTTCATGTTTTTGTTTATTTGTTCATAGTGCACTGCTGCTGCTGCTGCTAAGTCGTCTCAGTCGTGTCTGACTCTGTGCGACCCCATAGACGGCAGCCTTCCAGGCTACCCCATCCCTGGGATTCTCCAGGTGACAACACTGGAGTGGGTTGTCATTTCCTTCTCCAATGCATGAAAGTGAAAAGTGAAAGGGAAGTCGCTCAGTTGTGTCCGACTGTTAGCGACCCCATGGACTGCAACCCACCAGGCTCCTCCATCCATGGGATTTTCCAGGCAAGAGTACTGGAGTGGGGTGCCATTGCCTTCTCCATCATAGTGCACTGTTCACATCAATTACATTTATTTTTTTCTCCATGAAATAAGCCTAAATGAAAGTAATATGACTTGGCAAAGAGTGTTGTTAAAAGATTTATAATTGACTCTGTTTTATTCTTAGAAGGTAGACCATTCCAAAACACTCAAGGGTAACTTGAGATAAATTCAGGGATCTGTGTAGGTTAGAAATGCCATTGAGAGAGACCAAAACCACAGAATTTTTAAATTAGACATACTCAGAATATTAAGGATTCTTAACATTTTTAACCAAGGTAACCCAGGCATTTGGACTAGAGTTATGTTGAGGTGAAAATGACTTATACTAATGACTGTATCACTTCTAAATTTATTGGGCCAAATCCAAGAAAGATAAAGATTAATTTTTTTCTAGTACATCATTTCTACTTCTTTTATGATTTTGCTCTGTTATAAAAGTCTTCTCAACTAGTACTCTACAAAACTCTCTTTTGGGTGATTTAAATAAATACACCTTGAAAAAGTACTTTAAATAATTCAAGGTCAAATATGTTTTGAAAATATGACATACTTGATTTCCTTTGGAACTGAAATTCCTGTTAACAATTGTTAATTCCTGTTAATATATTAAAAACTCTGAGTAGCCCTAAAGTAAGAAAGCTTACTCATTATTGAATCTGATGGTTTTTAAGTTACTTGATCCTTAAGTATGTGTTTTCTTGACATATCAATATTTCTGGGATAATTGATTTGGAAAACAGGGGAAATATGCCAGGAGAAAAATATCACTATTTGATATATTGACATGGGCTTAGTCTTTCTTAACATAGCACATAAAATAATTATTTTTATCATGTGTTCAGAAACAAAATTGGAAGATGAATAATTTATTAGAAAAGACACCTGCAATGCTTGTGGCTGATAAAAGATTAGTATCACTAAAACACAAAGAGGTTTTATCTGTCAATTAAAAATAAAACCATGAACACATGAATAGGCTCCATGAAAAAACACCTAAAAAAATCTTAAAAATATAATAATCAGTGAACGTATGAAAAAGATGTATAATCTCACAAAATATATAAAATATCTGATACTAACAAGGCTGCCAAATTTCACTGTTGCTGAGGATGATATAAAATGGGCACATTTATTCACTTTTGCTTACTACATAAATTGTTCATTGACTATAAATTTGTTCATTGCACTACAAACAAGTAAAAACATGAAACATTTCTGAAAAAAATATAGAATAATTATCTTGACATATGCATACACACAGATTCAGCAATTTATTCTAAATAAGGTACCAAGAAAGTACATCAAAATATGTTCATGGCACTAATGGTTACAATAACAAAAATCTGGAAATAACATAAATGTCCTTCAATAGGAAAACTAGACAAATTAATTATAACACATACGTAATGGGATATTATGCAGCTGTTTAAAATGACAGTGATGTATTTTATTCAAATGGATGTCTAAGACATTTTCGAGTGAACTAATATGAGCATATCACAGAAAAGCATGGCTAAGGGAATTTACTGATAGGCGGCTGGAATGACAGTTTACCAGAATGTTGAGGGTGGTTGGTCTCCCATGGATGGTAATATGGTGTCCGTAGCAGATGCTCTCAGTACTTTCCCCATACTTCTTAGGTTTTACCTTCCTGTACAAGCATCATAGTGTTCTGGCTGAAAGTGTCTGAAACTCTGCCTTCCATTTTTATCTAATCCCATATGTGGAACAATCTGGAATTATGCTAAAGTGCAGGCTTGAGGGGTAGCCATCAGCCAATGATAAGTTTTATTTAGAGAATGAACATTCCAGCTTACTCCCCTTGGGATAGAGTGGTTTCAATTCTGAGGCATGATCCTCACTCTCAGATCTCCAGCAAGTCATGATCTAGCTGTTCTCAGCAGTAACACTCTCATTAAGACCTTTATTGAATATGTTTCCTTGTCTCAGTTCCACACTCCCCTAGGAGTGCTGCCTGAGTCATCTGCCACATGAGTCAATTACTCTCAAGTCCTTACAATAGCTGCTGCTGCTGCTGCTTGGAGAAGCCCCCAGAATGAGCTATTTGTGCTTCTTTTATTATACTCTTTTGTACTGGTGACATCTGTTTCTGTAGGTATGTATGTGTGTGTATACACACACACACACACACACACACACATATAAAGATTTTATAGTCCTCAAAATGACTCACTCTCCTAGGTCTACAATAGACGTTTTTTTATTTTTTTTGCTGTAGATATTCTTGACTCATAAATGCCACACCAGTAAATGAACTGTTCATATCACACTGCCCTGAAATTCTTCTCAGCCCTTACCTATTGCTTCCTAGGAAGTGCCTACCTCTCCACTGACCTGCTGGAAAGACATGCAAAACAGCTTTCAACACATCTCCTTCTCCAAGACTTTAATCAACATTAGCACAGGCTCAATGTGTAGGAAGCACTCGGTAATAATTTGGTAACTGAATGAATGGATTAATGATGGCAAAGCTAGAAACTGCAACCTTTAAACATCTGCTTCTGGGATCCCCTAAATCCTGGGAGTGATGAAATCTTACTTTGGGTAGGATATCTTTCATAAAGGTATCCTATGTCAAATGTCTACCTGAACAGATTGTTGTTAAACACCTGGGTTGGTGTGTGACCTGGGCAAGCCTTTTAAACTCTCTAGGACTCTGATTCCTGTGCTTTACAATGATATAGTGTTGACACAAGGATTACAGGGCATTTTTATGTAAAATGGAGTGTATAGTAGGAGTTCAAATGACATCAGCTTCTAGAGGAAAGAGACTTATGGATACATCCAATTCTTTGGAGATGTATCAGGACACACACCACCTTTGAAGTTGGGACAATTCTATATTGCACTATGTGATGTAGTCCTTTGTTGGGAAAGGCTGCTGACAAGGCCAGAGGTTGGAATTTAGGATCACTGATAATCTGGGAACTGCCTCTGTAGTCTCACAACTAACCTAGAATTATGAAGGCTTTTTGTTCTTTGGATGTACCAAAAAATGGATTACCTGTTTGCAGATTCCAAATAATCTATTCTGTTTCTATGAGATTCTTATTGTCCTAGAACTCTATTTTTAAAGGAAGAATTTTTAAAATAATATTCCCTTTGCCTTAGACTATAAAGGATCAAACTTTTAACTACTTTGTGTCATAAAATCCTCTTAAGGAGCTACAAATATACGTAAGTCACATAATTTCATGAAGCTCCTAAAACCATGTTTATCCACACTTAGAAAAGGTAGGAACATCTCTACTATATAAAATTGCCATCAAATAACTGTTATTAAATGGTGCTCTTCTCTCTACAGTGTATTTAAGCTGTTAGATGTGTCCTTCATAATATTAAAGGCATCTTAAACTGGCTTGTCTAGAGACTTAACAGTATTTGAGAAACCCCACTGAGGGAAAAAGTTCTACATACATAAAGATAAATTGGAGCTCTGAAACGTGCTTTCTGGGAGACAATAGGCTTTTTTCATTTGCCTTTTTTGAATCTGTTTCTCTCTCTCTCTCCTTCTCTCCCCCTCTCCCTCTCTCTCATTTCCTCTTTCCCGTTTGTCTGGCCTCTATGCCTGTCTTTCTATTGCCGCCTAATTTGAGCTCTCTGTTTAGAAATGAAAACATCTTTGTCACTGCAGATGTGTGACCTTTAGAACTGGTTTACTAGGCTTTTCTTTTTTTTTTTTTTTAACATTGACTCTACATGCATTTTTCAATGTTCTTCTCCACTGTCTAATTTCTGTTGAAAACACACACACACACATACCTGAAAATGCTATATTCATTTCAGGGAATATTGATTTAAACATAGACTAGATGATTCTTCAAGACAAAACAATAAAATCATGTGTAAGAGGAAAAGCTAGCAAAAACCTTATAAAGCACAATTACACAGCTCTCTACAATGATAAAGTGATTTTTATTTTAGGCTTACAAAATATTCCTGCACTTATTATCAAGTCCATATCAGTGTCCCAGAAATATAGAAGAGCACAAAAGGTTTGGAAAGGATTCAGAAGAGATTGTTAAGATGAGCTGAATTTTCAGAAAAGAAGCCAGATGGCTAATCTAATATTGGCAATGGATAGGGAGAGCGTGGCAAGTGATGGGGAACAGGGGTCACCTCAGTTCCAGTTTCACTATTGACAAAGTGGAGACAATTTCAGGAAAAGAGGAAGAAAATGATATCCTGATATTGGTAATTCTAACTCTTTAAATCCGATTCAGTATTTTTCTTTCTTAAATTTTTAAGTTTATTAGGAAATTGGATTAGGCCTGCTGAAAGGCAGAGGGACAGATTAGTTAACACCTTGGCAAAATACCTGGTTCTTTGAACCTTAAATTTTTGAGATTGTATGAACACCAGTAGAAACAGGTAGGAAATATCCAGGGGAGCCACAGGGGCTGAGATATGCTATTAATCAGTTCAGTTCAGTTCAGTCACTCAGTCGTGTCCACCTCTTTGTGACCCCATGGACTATAGCATGTCAGGTTTCCTTGTACATCACCAAATTCCAGAGCTTACTCAAACTCATGTCCATAAGTTGGTGATGTCATCCAACCATCTCATCTCCTGTCATCCCCTTCTCTTCCTGCCTTCAATCTTTCCCAGCATCAGGGTCTTTTCCAAGGAGTCAGTTTTTTGTATCAGGTGGCCAAAGTATTGGAGTTTCAGCTTCAGCATCAGTCCTTCCAATGAATATTCAGGACTGATTTCCTTTAGAGTGGACTGGTTGAATCTCCTTGCAGTCCAAGGGACTCTCAGGAGTTTTCTCCAACACCACAGTTCAAAAGCATCAATTCTTTGGCACTCACCTTTCTTTATAGTCCAACACTCACATCCATACATGATTACTGGAAAAACTATCGCTTTGACTAGATGGACCTTTGTTGACAAAGAAATGTCTCTGCTTTTTAATATGCTGTCTAGGTTGGTCATAGCTTTTCTTCCAAAGAGCAAGCGTTTTTTAATTTCATGGCTGCAGTCACCATCTGCAGGGATTTTGGAGCCCAAGAAAATAGTCTCTCAGTGTTTTCATTGTTTCCTCATCTATTTGCCATGAAGTGATGGGACTAGATGCCATGATCTTAGTTTTCGGAATGTTGAGTTTTAAGCCAACTCTTTGACTCTCCTCTTTCACTTTCATCAAGAGACCTTTAGTTCTTGACTTTCTGCCATAAGGTTGGTGTCATCTGCAAACCTGAGGTTATTGATATTTCTCCCAGCCATCTTGATTCCAGCTTGTGCTTCATCCTGCCCAGCATTTCGCATGATGTACTCTCCATATAATTTCCTTATTGCCAAATTCAGACTTAAATTGAAGAAAGTAGGGAAAACCACTAGACCATTCAGGTATGACCTAAATCAAATTCCTTACAATTATACAGTAGAAGTGACAAATAGATTCAAGGGATTAGATCTGATAGACTGCCTGAAGAACTATGGACCAGGGTTTATGACATTGTACAGGAGACAGGGATCAAGACCATCCCCAAGAAAAAGAAATGCAAAATTGCAAAATCGTTGTCTGAGGAGGCCTTACAAATAGCTGAGAAAAGAAAAGACACAAAAGGCAAAGGAGAAAAGTAAAGATATACACATTTGAATGCAGAGTTCCAAAGAATAACAAGGAGAGATAAGAAAGCCTTCTTCACTGATCAATGCTATTAATAGCCTTTGCCCTATTGCTGAAGAAGTAAATGTTTCTCCTGTTTCAGTGCATTATAGTTCAGGTGCTCAGTCGTGTCCAACTCTTTTGTGACCCCATGGACTGCAGCGCACCAGGCCTCCCTGTCCATCACCAACTCCCGGAGTTTACTCAAACTCATGTCCATTGAGTCAGTGATGCCATCCAACCCTCTCATCCTCTTATGCATCGTTCCCTTCTCCTCCTGCCTTCGATCTTTCCCAGCATCAGGGTCTTCTCAAATGAATCAGCTCTTCACATCAGGTGGACAAAGTATTGGAGTTTCAGCTTCAACATCAGTCCTTTCAATGAATATTCGGGATATTTTTTTTACCTCCTGAGCCTCTAGAAAGCCACACCTATTTTAGATCAACTTACAGGAAAAATGTAATTAGTGAATTTCATGGTATTTCATGTAGTTTGAATGTAGCACATGAAAATGTCAGTGTACATGGGACCTTGCTAAAAACAGAGCCTTGTAGTCTGAAAGTTACACTGCAGATTCATCTAGACTGAATTTGCCTTCATTTGTGACTGAGACAAATTAAATAGCAACTGCATGAGACAGTCTTTTGTCCTCATGGAGAATTGAGATGTCTTTTATACATGAACTGCTGTTTTATTATCTTATGATCTTCACTTTAAATTAATGGTCTAGTTAATTATGGTTGAAGTCAAGTCACATTTCTATACAAATGCTAGTGAGTGGCATTCATATCAACTCTAAAGAGTTCATCAGGATTTTTTTTCTTAAATACCAAGAAAATTAATTATGATGGGGCCATTATTTCAACGTGTCCTAACTTCAACATTTTTCTCTTCTGCAGAGGTGTGTTTTATAAGAATTGGGTAATTTCAACATATTTATTAGAGTCTTATAATCATAGATTAATAAAATGCTAGTGAAGGGCATGGAAATGTCCATGTTGGCAGGCAATCCAATATGCATGTTTTAGGGATAGCTGGGGTTTGAAGAACTTTAGGTCACTTCAGTTGACATACCCATGGATTAAACACATTCTTAAATGGAATTCCATATCATCCAAGTTAGAATCACTGTTGGCTGGGACACAGACAATGGGCATGGGGAAGAAGATTTAAGAAACAGTGTGATTACTACAGAAATTGGTCTTACAGTAAGTCCTCCCAGGGCTAACTTGGGATCAGACTGCTGAGCTTTGCCTCTCCTATAAAGAGTATCTGGAACTGCCACATTTAATAGAGTCAAGAGGAAGCCAAACACTGATGCTTCCACTAACATTTTTATAAAGACTGCTTGTGAGTGTCTATCAGTCAAGGGTGCATTTAGCATTGATTTTTTGTGCATAGGCAACTTTAGGAATGACATAACTTCAGCTTTCCATGCCATGACTATCATCATTTAATGCTCTTTATTCCTACACCTTTTATTTATACTCCTTTGCTGTGGAAAGCAGCCACTGAGAGAGATGTGTGCCTGGGAGAGGAGGGGAGAACAAAGCCAAGACGCAAAGTCTCTGGGCTCTACTTCCCACTGTGAACAGAACATGAATTTTATGCCTCATCATTCTGTATAAAACTGCATTTGGAAAAATATTTCACTGCTAATTGTAATGGTATTTCAAGTATTGTACATATAAACATGATTTTATTTATAATATAGCATAAATTTAGCATACATTTAAATTATATTTAAATATATATTATGTATTAAAAATAAAATATAGTATAATATGGCATAAAATAAATTGCATATGATACTATATTATTTCACTATTTCAAATTATTTATAAATATATTCATTAAGGTGGAAGTTAGCAGTCTTAATACATATGGTTTCATTTACCCAACAGAAGCCGTTTAAAATAGCAGATGCAAAAAGGTATCTAAAACTAATTCAATCACAACATATGGGTGCAGATTCACAATGCTACCAATAGAAAAGAAATTTTTCTAAGACAGAGGCAAATTGATAAGCTTATCCTACCAGTAATCTCACTTGAATTCTTATTACTCTAACGCTTTTTCCTCTTGGCTCAGTTAATAGAAAAAATATGATGTATTGTTATTTTACTTTGCAGGTTTCTTTGTTACTAATTTCTATTTCCTATTTATTCCTTTGACCATTTTTAAAAAATGGGATCATTGGTATTTTCTTATTGGTGAATCATAAAATTATCATTGTGTGCCTACCAGTGATATTTGACCTTTTTTTCCCTAGCTATTTCTCTCTTTGCACTTAAATTTTATTTGTAGTATTTGTGTTTTTAATCTGTAAGATGGGAGAAAGTGTTAGACATATATTGCCTGTAATTTTAAAACACCTCAGATGTTAAAAAGAGGTGAAAAAGATTCACAACTTCATGGTGGGAAGCTATATTCTAAATTCATACTGTACATAGTCATTATATCAATAATGATAATGAATTCCAGTAATACTTATTACTGCATTTGATTCCTAAATTGTATAGAAAGATTAAATTGATTATCCCCTCTTTCAACATTTTTAATTGTATGTTACTATCCAGATTTTGCATACCCCATGTATCATAAAGAAATAGATTTAGGTTTTTTGAACCTTCAATTTGACAGTATCTTTCATTTTTTAAATGAGTGTAATTATCTTTGGCTATGAAGTGTGATAATTCACTCATACTGTTCTTTGGAATTAAAGGCATTTCAAGACAATTTTGGGCAGCTCATTAGTTATGAGTGGGATGTTGTTATGAGGACTAACTTCATTTAATCATTATTATTTGAACTACTGCATGTAGATTGTATTATTCTTCTGTGAAAAAAAGCTATAAAAAGCTTTCAGTTTTTAAGGAAACTCTGAAGAAAATATTAAAGCAGATTTTCATGTTAAGGGAAATTTTAATGTGTTTGCTAAGCTGCTAAGTCACTTCAGTCGTGTCTGACTCTGTGCGACCCCATAGACAGCAACCTACCAGGCTCCGCTGTCCCTGGGATTCTCTAGGCAAGAACACTGGAGTGGGTTGCCATTTCCTTCTCCAATGCATGAAAGTGAAAAGTGAAAGTGAAGTTACTCAGTCGTGTCCGACTCTTCACAACCCCATGGACTGCATCCCACCAGGCTCCTCCGTCCATGGGATTTTCCAGGCAAGAGTACTGGAGTGGGTTGCCATTGCCTTCTCTGTTTAATGTTTTTAGAAATAGATAATCTGAGCTTTACAGTTATAACGATGTTAACAGACAAAAATCTGAGTTGAATATATGCTGGAATCCATGCAAAATAATAATGATAATAATAACATATTGTATGTTATTATAATATACATTATTTATAATTATATATCAATAAAAGAAGAGAGGTGAAAAGCAAAGGAGAAAAGGAAAGATATAAGCACCTGAATGCAGAGTTCCAAAGAATAGCAAGAAGAGATAAGAAAGCCTTCTTCAGTGATCAATGCAAAGAAATAGAGGAAAAGAACAGAATGGGAAAGACTAGAGATCTCTTCAAGAAAATTAGAGATACCAAGGGAACATTTCATGCAAGGATGGGCTCGATAAAGGACAGAAATGGTATGGACCTAACAGAAGCAGAAGATATTAAGAAGAGGTGGCAAGAATACACAGAAGAACTGTACAAAAAAGATCTTCACGACCCAGATAATCATGATGATGTGATCACTCATCTAGAGCCAGACATCTTGGAATGTGAAGTCAAGTGGGCCTTAGAAAGCATCACTACGAACAAAGCTAGTGGAGGTGATGGAATTCCAGTTGAGCTGTTTCAAATCCTGAAAGATGATGCTGTGAAAGTGCTGCACTCAATATGCCAGCAAATTTGGAAAACTCAGCAGTGGCCACAGGACTGGAAAAGGTCAGTTTTCATTCCAATTCCAAAGAAAGGCAATGCAAAAGAATGCTCCAATTACCGCACAATTGCACTCATCTCACATGCTAGTAAAGTAATGCTCAAAATCCTCCAAGCCAGGCTTCAGCAATACGTGAACCGTGAACTCCCTGATGTTCAAGCTGGCTNCCATTCTGAAGGAGATCAACCCTGGGATTTCTTTGGAAGGAATGATGCTAAAGCTGAAACTCCAGTACTTTGGCCACCTCATGCGAAGAGTTGACTCATTGGAAAAGACTCTGATGCTGGGAGGGATTGGGGGCAGGAGAAGAAGGGGACGACCGAGGATGAGATGGCTGGATGGCATCACTGACTCAATGGATGTGAGTCTGAGTGAACTCCGAGAGATGGTGATGAACAGGGAGGCCTGGCGTGCTGCGATTCATGGGGTCGCAAAGAGTCGGACATGACTGAGTGACTGAACTGAACTGATAAGTATATATTATGTATATTATTATATGGTGTTATTATATGCATGTTAAGTTGATTCAGTCATGTCTAACTCTTTGAAACCCTATAGACTGAAGCACGCCAGGCTCTTCTGTCCACAGGATTCTCCAAGCAATAATACTGGAGTAGGTTGCCATGCCCTCCGCTGACCCCATGAACTGTAGTCCACCAGGTTCATCCATCCATGGGATTTTCTAGGCAAGAATACTGGAGCGGGTTGCCATTTCATTCTCCAGGGTTCAGTCTCCAGGGATTGAACCTAAGTATCCCGCATTGTAGGTAGACGCTTTACCATCTGAGCCGCAGGGAAGTCATGCCCTCCTCAAGGGGATCTTAATATATAATTGTATCAGTTCAGTTCAGTCGCTCAGTCATGTCCAGTTCTTTGTGACCCCATGGACTGCAGCGTGCCAGGCCTCCCTGTCTATCGCCAACTCTTGGAGTTAGTTCAAACTCGTGTCCATTGAATCAGTGATGCCATCCAACCATCTCATCTTCTGGCGCCCCCTTCTCCTCCTGCCTTCAATCTTTCACAGTATGAGGGTTATTTCAAATGAGTCAGTTCTTCACATCAGGTGGCCAAAGTATTGGGGTTTCAGCTTCAACATCAGTCCTTCCAATGAATATTCAGAACTGATCTCCTTTAGGATGGACTAGTTGGATCTCCTTGCAGTCCAAGGGAATCTTAAGAGTCTTCTCCAACACCACAGTTCAAAAGCATCAATCCTTCAGTGCTCAGCTGTCTTTATAGTCCGACTCAACTCTCACATCCATACATGACTACTGGAAAAACCATCGCTTTGACTAGATGGACCTTTGTTGACAAAGAAATGTCTCTGCTTTTTAATATGCTGTCCAGGGTGGTCATAACTTTTCCAAGAAGTAAGTGTCTTTTAATTTCATGGCTGCTGCCACCATCTGCAGTGATTGTGGAGCACAAGAAAATAAAGTCTAACACTGTTTCCACTGTTTCCCCATCTATTTGCCATGAAGTGATGGGACCAGATGCCATGATCTTAGTTTCCTGAATGTTGAGTTTTAAGCCAAATTTTTTGCTCTCGTCTTTCACTTTCATCAAGAGGCTCTTTAGTTTTTCTTCGCCTTCTGCTAAAAAGGAGGTATAATCTGAATATTGGAGGTTATTGATATTTCTCCCAGCAATCTTGAGTCCAACTTGTTCTTCATCCAGCCCGGTGTTTCTGATGATGTATTCTGCATGTAAGTTAAATAAGCAGGGTGACAGTTTACAACCATGATTTACGCCTGTCCTGATTTGGAACCAGTCTGTTGTTCCATGTCCAGTTCTAACTGTTGCTGCCTGACCTGCCATCAGGTTTCTCAAGAGGCAGGTCAGGTGGTCTGGTATTCTCATCTCTTTCAGAATTTTCCACAATTTGTTGTGATCCACGCAGTCAAAGGCTTTGGTATAATTAATAAAGCAGAAATAGATAATTTTTTTGGAACTTTCTTGCTTTTTCGATGATCCAATGGTGTTGACAATTTGATCTCTGGTTCCTCTGCCTTTTTTAAATCCAGCTTGAACATCTGAAAGTTCACAGTTCATGAACTGTTGAAGTCTGACTTGGAGAATTTTGAGCATCACTTTGATAGAGTGTGAGATGAGTGCAATTGTGCAGTCATTTGAGAATTCTTTGGAATTGCCTTTCTTTGGAATTAGAGTGAAAGCTGATCTTTTCCAGTCCTATTGCCACTGCTGAGTTTTCCAAATTTGCTGGCATTTTGAGGGCAGCACTTTCACAGCATCATCTTTTAGGATTTGAAATAGCTCAACTAGAATTCCATCACCTCCACTAGCTTTGTTCATAGTGATGCTTCCTAAGGCCCACTTGACTTCACATTCCAGGATGTCTGGCTCTAGGTAAGTGATCACACCATCATGATTATCTGGATTGTGAAGACTTTTTTTATATAGTTCTGTGTATTCTTGCCACCTCTTCTTAATATCTTCTGCTTCTCTTTAGGTCCATACTATTTCTGTCCTTTATTGAGCCCATCTTTGCATGTAATATTCCCTTGGTATCTCTAGTTTTCTTGAAGAGATCTCTAGTCTTTCCCATTCTATTGTTCTATTTCTTTACATTGATCACTGAAGATGGCTTTCTTATCTCTCCTTACTGTTCTTTGGAACTCTGCATTCAAATGGGTATACCTTTCCTTGTCTCCTTTGCCTTTAGCTTCTTTTCTTTTCTCAGCTATTTGTAAGGCCTGCTCTGATAGCCATTTTGCTTTTTTGCATTTCTTTTTCTTGGGGATGGTCTTGATCCCTGTCTCCTGTACAATGTCATGAACCTCCATCCATAATTCATTAGGCACTCAGTCTATCAGATCTAATTCCTTGAATCTATTTGTTACTTCCACTGCATAATCGTAAGGGATTTGATTTAGGTCATTCGTGAATGGTCTAGTGGTTTTCCCTACTTTCTTTAAGTCCATGGACTGTAACCTGCCAGGTTTCTCTGTCCATAAAATTCTCCAGGCAAGAATACTGGAGTGGATTGCCATTCTCTTCTCCAATATAAGTGTATAATAATATATAATCTGTTATAATGTATAATGTGTATTATTATTAGTTCAGTTCAGTCGCTCAGTCATGTCTGACTCTTTGCGACCCCATGAATCACAGCACACCAGGCCTCCCTGTTCATCACCATCTCCCGGAGTTCACTCAGACTCACGTCCATCGAGTCTGTGATGCCATCCAGCCATCTCATCCTCGGTCGTCCCCTTCTCCTCCTGCCCCCAATCCCTCCCAGCATCAGAGTCTTTTCCAGTGAGTCAACTCTTCACATGAGGTGGCCAAAGTACTGGAGTTTCAGCTTTAGCATCATTCCTTCCAAAGAAATCCCAGGGTTGGTCTCCTTCAGAAAGGACTGGTTGGATCTCTTTGCAGTCCAAGGGACTCTCAATAACTGTCTGCCAGAGAAGTGAGTTCAATTTGTGGTCATAATATTAGCTATGATGAAGCTATGGATAAGTCAATTAAGCAAACTGGTTTAAATCTTCGTTTGTAAGTGAGATTGGATAATGTCAGGTGGCCTTTATTTTTTTCATGAAATTGTAATCCACTTGGAAATTATTTTCTTTACACTTAGATTTCCTTTGTATGTATATTATTCAATTAAATATCTGATATTTATAGCTAAAATGACCCACGTTCTCTTAAATAAAAATGAAATTCATTGGTTCACAAATTTCATTTGGATTCTCACTCAATACAATCAGAGTATTCTTTGCCAATTTCTTCACTTTTTTTATTCCATCTGTTTTTTGGCTTTATTCTCAGACAAGCAAGGTGACCAAAATAGCTCCAAGCTTTCCTCTAACCTTTTAAGCAATCTAGAGGAAAGAGAGCACCTTGCATTGGAACTTTTGGGAAGCATCACAGGAGTGGCTTTGATTCACATGCCTGTCCTAAAACAGTCACTGTGTTCAAGGTTGTGGTGCTTTGACCTGCAAAACCTGTACTTTTGTCTATATCTGAAGCCAAAGAATGACTTCATGTGCAGAATGAGTTCTCTAAAGGGAAACTGAAGTCCTGATGTCAGAAAGGGGAATGGATACTGAGGAAGCTAAAGCACCGGATATTCTCAATAATCAACCAGGAGACTCCCACTAGGTACCATGTGTTTTATTTATTCTACTTCCCCTCCCACAAATTGATGAGAAAATGTATCAGGATATCCTATCCAGGGCTAAAGTTATACACACATCTGTGTCAAATACAGATAGAATGTGATTTATATTATCTGAAAATCTTAATAAATATTATTACAGATACATTATTTAAGGCATCAGTATAAATAGGATCAGGTAACTATGATGGGAATGATTCTCTACTGCAGAAAGCAGAGGCTCCAAAGACAAAGGTTTACTTGGATGAGAGGATACCAAGTTCTCATTCCTAAAAACGAAATACCCAGAAGCCTGGTATCAGGTTTAGACCAGAAAGGGAAACATTGACAAGTAGAGTTTTAACTAGAATGAGATTATTATAACTGAAAATGTGTGATCTACTATGGAAAAATTTCCTGATAAAATATTTGTATCAGTCCTTAATTTTAAAAAATTAGAATTTCAGTCTTAAGGGGTTTGGGACTTGAAGTGTTGACAGGATTTGAGGTGTTAAGTCTTCCCTTCCTTCCTGGGCTAGTCTCATTTGGCTGTTTCTTATTCTCTAAAGTTTTTCCACTCTAGTCATTGAGCACCTTTTCTGCAGGTCATCGATTCTGTTCAAATTTTTTTTTTTTTTGCTTTTTGATTTATTTTTTTTGAATGATAATTGCTTTACAGAATTTTGTTGTTTTCTGTCAAACCTCAACCTGAATCAGCCATAAGTATATATATATCCCTTCCCTTTTGAACCACCTCCCATCTCCCTCCCCATCCCACCCCTCTAGGATGATATAGAGGCCCTGTTTGAGTTTCCTGAGCCATACAGCAAATTCACATTGGCTATCTATTTTACATATGGTAATGTAAGTTTCCATGTTACTCTTTCCATACATCTCACCCTCTCCTCCCTTCTCCCCATGTCCATAAGTCTATTCTCTATGTCTGTTTCTCCATTGCTGCCCTGTAAATAAATTGTTCAGTACGATTTTTCTAGATTCCATATATATGCGTTAGAATATGATATTTATCTTTTTCTTTCTGACTCACGTCACTCTGTATAATAGGTTCTAGGTTCATCCACCTCATCTGAACTGACGCAAATGCATTCCTTTTTTGTGGCTGAGTAATATTCCAATGTGTATATGTGTCACAACTTCTTGATCCATTCATCTGTCAGTGGACATCTAGGCTGCTTCCATGTTCTAGCAATTGTAAATAGTGCTGCAATGAACAATGGGATACATGTGTCCTTTGCAATTTTGGTTTCCTCAAGGTATATGCCTAGGAGTGGGATTGCTGGGTGATATGGTGGTTTTGTTCCTAGTTTTTTTAAGGAATTCTCATGCCATCTTCCATAGTGGCTGTATCAGTTTACATACCCACCTACAGTGCAAGAGCACTCCCTTTTCTCCACACCTCTCCAGCATTTATTTGTAGACTTTTTAATGATGGCCATTCTGACTGGTGTTGGGTGATATCTCATTGTAGTTTTGGTTTACATTTCTCTAATAATGAGCTACACTGAGCATATTTTCATGTGTTTGTTAGATCATTGATTCTGAATCTTACTTTTTCTTCCTTGCTATTGGTGGCATTGTATTTGTAGGTATTCTTTGCCCAGAAAGTATCCACACCTTCTATGGAAACTTCAAGAATCTCTCCAATCTCCTACCTCTGCCCCATATAAACCCTCTCCATCAGATAGTCTAATGTAGTTACTGACACCCACCTAACACACACACACACAGACACAAACACACACACACAGACACACACACTCATTTATTTCTCAGACTAGTTTTCTGGGCATAGAGAGGAATCAGTTGGACTTTCTTTTAAGAACACTGAATTAATTCACTTAAGTCAGAACCCCTCCACCTCCAAAATTGCAAGTATTTGAGTGTTGATTTTAATGATGAAATTTATTCTCAGAGCAGTCAGGGCATATTAGCCCCACTTTATGGGCCACATTATTCCCTTACATTGCCACATAAAGACCTGGTCTTCTTGCATTTTTCCCCAGAGATATTTGGGTTTTATCCATTATAAAATTTTAAATGTAAATATTTTTCTTTCCATAATGAGGCTCACATATTTCAGGAATCTAAATAATCCAGAGGAAAATCAATCATTCCAATGTAGCAAGAACCACCTTTATTGCCTATTGATTTTCATTGTGACAATCAGCTGCACTAGGGAAGGTGGATTGAATTCCAAAATGGTTCCTATCACTGCTGGCTTCCTGAGCCTCAGGAAAAATCTATACTGCACACCTTAGAAAAGCAAATATTACATAACATGTCTTACCTTCATGTCTTCTTCAACTTGACCCCAGTCTTTCTTTTCAGTCACATCTCCTATGCCTGTCCTACGTGAACACTCTCCTTCAACCATTCTGGCCAACACACTGCAACACCAGAATGTCATATTAATTTCCCAGTAGATACTTTATTGCCCATTTCAAGACTTTCCTAAACATTCCAAGTAGAATCAATATCTTATCCTTGACCTTTTAAACCAGACAGAGCAATGTATCCATGGGGTACAACTCCCAGCTCCACAAGTCACTGCATTCTTTCTATTAAACTCAAATATATTTGTTACATTATGTGTTGTGCTACTGATTGGCTTGTTGACTCTCACTAGAATGAAGGTGGGGCCTTTTGACATTTTTGTTCACAGGTATTTCCATAGCATTTAAAATAGTGGCTACATATAGGAGGCACTCAATAGAAGTTTGGCAAATAAATATGGCTCAGAATCTTTCTCAAGCCAGAATTACTGTCTAGCACTGTCAGTTAACAAGGATTAAAATTCAAGATGGAATTATCTTTTCCACCTGTATTTGCCAGGCTTCCCTGGTGGCTCAGAGGTTAAAGTGTCTGCCTCCAATGCGGGAGACCTGGGTTCGATCCCTGGGTCGGGAAGATCCCCTGGAGAAGGAAATGGCAATCCACTCCAGTATTCTTGCCTGGAGAATCCCATGGATGGAGAAGCCTAGTAGGTTACAGCCCATGGGGTCACAAAGAGTTGGACACGACTGAGCGACTTCACCTCACCTCACCTCAGCTGTATTTGCCACTTGTCTAAGGCTACGGTGTATTTTATTCTCTCTCACAAATGTGTCTTATCTCCTCGATTACTAGACAACTAAAACTCCATAATTAACTAGTGTTACCTATAAGTACTTTTTTAGAAAGGAGGATGCATGATGAGTAACACAGATGCCAACAGTTTGCAGCTCCTGGGTTTCTACTGTAGTGGGTTTATAATGTACCCTCTTAGCTAGGTTGAAGTACCTCTCCAGAATTCTCTTTTTTGTGTGTTTCTGGTTTGGGTAGGCCAAAAAAGAGTTTCTCCTGTGAAATTTGGAGGAAAGACATGAAGCAGCAGCTGTTTGATGGTCTTTCATATCCATTTGCTTACCTCACTGGCCTGAGGCAGAGATTTGGGTTGACACAGCCCCATATTTCTCTGACTTTCTTAGTGGACTCCTCACCCAGCTGTGTGTGTTTCGCTCTAGCTTCTGAAGGACACTCAGACCACCACGGCCATTACCAATAGAAAGTAACACAGGGTTTAGTTTGACCTCCTAAATCCAGCTCTTACTTGTAGATACTAGCATGCTTTTGTTCTCCAGAACTATTTACCTGTCGCCTCTTCCTGCCTGCCTGCATTATGGGCTTTAAGCTCTAGTACCAGTCAGGGGACAGCAGTCTTGCAGAATGTGTTTAATCAGCTCCCAGAGGTGCCTAATGTCGAATCCTTGTTCAAATGCCTATCTATCCACCCATCCATCCAGTTGGACTCTTACTGATACACCTTCTATATGCCAAGAACTAAGTTTGACAGCCGTATCTTTAGTTATTTCAACAGCACTATATGTTATAACTAACCCCATGTTTTCAGAAGATTGAAAACCACATCTGCTTGGTTCCCAAATCTGTTATCTTTTTATACTCCATAAAGTCTTCTTAACTGCAGTTTTTTTCCTCAAAATATTTATAAAATAAAGCATTTCTGCATCATAAATATATTAACATGATTCCACTAGCTCCTGCCAAAGTATTTTGAAGCCACACACACACAAAAATAGTAATTGATGAAAAGCAAAACACATACAGCAGAATGTTCCCCTTCACTGAGGTCCATCTCGAACTTTTCCTGTGTGAGCTTTGAGAACTTGGATGAATTTTGATTGAAGAAACAATTTTAACATTGGCTCAGCATCTTAAAATTGAAAGCCTGGTCTCCAGGATTGCCCTTGACTATATAAAACAAACAAAAACCTTAAATGAATAAGGTCACTATTTATACTTGTATCATGGCTTTTAACCTGAATGTGTCCTACTTGATTTTTAGGAAGTATTTATTTCTGAATCTTCACTTCAAGAATAAAATAACATCTCTCTTTTGAAGGTGATGGTCTTACATTGATGCCAAATAAAACAGTCTATATATATATATATATTTTTTTTTTTTTTTTTTTAATGAGACTAAACAATGGCTTCTTTCCTACCCCAGCTCTCACCTCAGGTTATTATGGTTGATTATCAGCCAAAGAGAAATCTCCTCATTGGGAAAATATATGTAAAGTGCTTTAAAATCATGCTTGGAACACAATTTTAGCTCTCCTTATTAGCTCTTACTATTTTCATGTTAAGTATTGTCTTATACCAGTATTTTGTTGGAGCTGCTCAGAGACTTTTCAGCTTTCCAGGTGGGGCTAGTGGTAAAGAACCTGCTTGCCAATGCAAGAGTTGTAAGAGACATAGGTTTGATCCCTGCATCAGGAAGATACCCAAGGAGGGCATGGCAAGCCACTCCAGCATTCTTGCCTGGAAAATTCCATGGACAGGGGAGCCTGGAAGGCTATGGTCCATAGAGTCACAAAGAGTCAGACATGACTGAAGTGACTTAGCGTGCACACACACACAGACTTTTCACTTAATCTCAACCAAACAAATTCTGCATTCCAAAGTCCCCACTTGATTTCCATATTTAGATCTTTAAGAATAATGTGGAGGCTTCCAGTGTGTATGTTGAACTCCACAGGGCTAGTGGAGGTCACAAGAAGTTCTATTTTGTTTCATTTTTCTTTTTTAGAAATTGTAGTCATGGTTCGGAGAAGGCAATGGCATCCCACTCCAGTACTCTTGCCTAGAAACTCCCATGGACGGAGGAGCCTGGTGGGCTGCAGTCCATGGGGTCGCTGAGTCAGACACGACTGAGCGACTTCACTTTGACTTTTCACTTTCGTGCATTGGAGAAGGAAATGGCAACCCACTCCAGTGTTCTTGCCTGGAGAATCCCAGGGATGGCAGAGCCCAGTGGGCTGCCATCTGTGGGGTCGCACAGAGTCGGACACGACTGGAGCGACTTAGCAGCAGCAGCAGCAGTCATGGTTACTTTACACTGCTGTGTCAGTTTCTACTGCAGTTTCTACAGCAAACTAACTCAGCCATACATAGGAAATGGCAACCCACTCCAGTGTTCTTGCCTGGAGAATCCCGGGGACGGGGGAGCCTGGTGAGCTGCCATCTCTGGGGTCACACAGAGTCAGACACGACTGAAGTGACTTAGCAGCATAGATGTATATCCCCTCTTTTCTTAGATTTCCTTCCCATTTAGATCACCACAGAGTGCTGAGTTCCTATACAGTGGGTTCTCACTAATTATATAATGCATAGTATTGTGTATGTGTCAATCCCAATCTCCCAGCTCATCCCCCACCCCCCATTCCCTCCTAGTATCCATATGTTTGTTCTCTACATCCATGTATATTTCTGCTGTGCAAATAAGATCATCTATACCATTTTTTTAAAGATTATACATATATGTGTTAATATATGATATTGGCTTTTCTCTTTCTGACTTACTTCAGTCGGTATGACCAACTCTAAGTCCATCCATGTCTCTGCGAATGACCCAATTTCTTTCCTTTTATATGGCTGAGTAATATTCCATTATATACACACTCACACACACACACATCTTCTTTATTCATTCCCCTGTTGATGGACATTTAGATTGCTTCCATGTTCTGGCTATTGTGAATAGTGCAGCAATGAACACTGGGTTATATGTTCTTTTTGAATTATTATTTTCTCTGGATATATGTTCAGGAGTGGGATTGCTGGATCATATGGTAGCTCTATTTTTAATTTTTTAAAGGAACCTCCATACTGTTTTCCATAGTTCTTTATAACGGTAAGCTTCCTTTCTGCCTCAAACTGACAAATGGGAGGTAAAGTGTTCATCCTTGGAATAGGTCAGCATCACACAAACTAGCTTCCCGGAGGACTAGTGCTTTCCAGTTCCACTGTGGAATGAAAACAACACCACGTGTTTTGTTTTCCAATATTATGGGCTAATGCCCCCTCTCCATAGAAATGATTGATGAATTGGGTTTCCTATGAATGGTTTTGCTTCAGTAGCAAGCTCATTCAGCTTGCAAATAAGTTATTCACTCATTCATCCATGTGGTCATACAGATAGACATTTAGCTAAGGCTTATGAGACCCCAACTCTATAGTTGAAAATGTGAATCATGTTTGGAGGGGTAAAAGGAAGATTAAGTCAAATAATGAAAAATAACCAAAATTAGAGAGGTTTGGATATATCTTTTGGATGGCAGTCTAAAGCCATTTCCAATATGGTGCTAACAAGCCATTTAATGATACGATTTCTCATTAGTGATAATTCATTAGCTCATCAATATTATGCATGTCTGTTAATCAGCTTCTGGATACGTCTCCCTCTGAAGGACCACAAAATGAGATTTTCAACTTTTCAAAACAGTTTTCACCCTTTTCCCCTTGAATTTACCTAATGTTTTATGCTTCTCAAAAAGAGTTGACACAGATAATCAGATAAACAGATTTTCTCCATGCAGTGGACCTAAGAGGCCCAAAGAGTCTTACTGTTAACTTTTTCTACACGTGAGACATCTGTTATCCATCAAGTAAAGGGAGGTTAAGGACAGGTCGTTATAAAATAAAGTGGAACTGGAATTAAGGGTCCTGATTTCCAGTCCCATTTAATATTCATGATAGAACTATCCAAAGTAAGTATTTAGTAAACGTTTGCTGATTACATGCTCTGCCTCACTCTGTGTTAGTGATAGACTGTGATACTTGCTGATTGCCAGTTAAACGCATACAGAGTCATAAAGAATCTGGTTTTAGGGGATTCCCTGGTGGCCCAGTGGCTAGGACTTTGGTATGGGTTGGATCCCTGATTAGGGAGCTAAGGAGGAGGTATGGGTTGGATCCAACGAAGGAGGTATGGGTTGGATCCCTGATCAGGGAGCTAAGATGCTACCTGCCTCACAGCCAAAAATCCAAAACATAAACCAGAAGCAAGGTTGTAACAAATCTAGTGAAGACTTTTTTAAAAAAAAGAATCGGCCTGGGCACCACCTCCAGGGCCTCTGACTGAGCAGCTTGAGGTGAGTCTTAGGAATCTGCTTTTCTAGGAATTCCCTGGTGGTGGAGTGGTTAAGACTCCATGCTTTCACTGCCAGTGGTCAGGGTTTGAATCTGAGAATCCCGCTAAGATGAGCTGTACAGCCAAAAAGAAATCTGGCTCTAAAAACAAATCAGGTAATGGCAGAGTTCTGGGACTAGACAGTGGTGATGGTTGAAAACATTGTGAATGTATTTAACAGGCCTGCATTGTAAGTCTAAAATTGTAAATTTTATGTTATGTGCATCTTAACATAATTTTTTTAAATGGTAAAAATACAGGGTTATTTTCACTTTGAGTACAGAAACCACCAAAGAGAGGGAAGGGAACAGATGTCCAGAGGGTCTCTGTAAAGTGAAAATGTTAGTTGCTCAGTTGTGTTAGACCCTTTGCCACCCATGGACTGTAGTCTGCCAGGTTCCTCTGTCCATGGAATTCTGCAGGCAAGAATACTGGAATGATTTGCCATTTCCTTCTCCAGCAGATCTTCCTGACCCAGGGATCAAACCCAGGTCTTCTTCATTACAGGCAAATTCTTTACCATCTGAGCCACCAGGGAAGATATCAGTCTCCGTAAGGAGGAGTCTTATTGTGGAGAAAAGGTGTCAAAATGATACCTCATAGTCCCTTCCAAAGCTTCAGTTTTGTGTTTCTGATATTCTAGCTAATCAGCATCTTGGTTTAGGTTGTATTTCTTCTGAGAGACAATTTCTTTTCATTCGACTTCAACAATTTTTATCAAAAAATTAACACATGGACTTGGTTCTTAAAGAGATCACAGTCCTTGGGACTGAGAGTGTATTCCATATAAGTGTTTAAGTAAAAACAAAACAAAAAACAGAACCCGTTAACAGTAGGGCATTCATTCAGTGTGGCTTCCCTGGTGGCTCCGACAGTAAAGAACCTGCCTGCAATGGGTGAGGCCTGGCTTTGATCCCTGGGTTGGGAAGAAATCTGCTGGAGGAGGAAATGGCTACCTGCTCAAGTATTTTTGCCTGGAGAATCCCCCTGGATGAAGGAGCCTGGTGGGCTACAGTCCCCGGGGTCGCAAAGTCAGACGCAACCTAGCAGCTAGCGCTTTTCACTTACTTATTTAGTGAAGACTTCAGGTGTTTTTGTTGAAAGTTGGCGCCTAACATTGTTGAGAGTTGTTATAATGGGCCCCAAACAGTCCTGATAACCATATCAGAAGCTAACTCATTGCTGCTGAAATAATCTTCATTCAGGTGTTCAAAATATTTTGAATATTTCTCTGTATCCAGCTAGGAGAACACTTCTTTTTCCTCACCACACTATAATTCTCAGCTTTCTTCTGTTCTCTTTTGCCATAACGTATTATAGGCAACCTAGTTTACAATCTATAATCAGCTTTCTCTAGGTTGAAAAAAGTAAAAAAAAATGATGCCACAAAAAAAGGAACCAGCATTGGCTGTTTTATTTGATTTTCCTCATTGATGAGATTTCCTGCTTTAATGATGTAAAGGCCTTGTAGCAACTTCCCTGTGGGGTGTTTGAAGTGTTTGCTGTTTTAAGTATTTCACCATCTGTGCACTGTGCCTGTCGTGTGGTCTGTTCATGTACATGGCCAGACTCATCCCTGAAGTCCACTGGTGGCTGGGGTCAGGAGAATGGCTTCTTATACTCACCTGTGACCCTAACTGTGGGAAGCGAGACAGAATGAATTAGACAGAAACAGATTGGTCTGACTTTATTTCAGTAACAATCTGTTTAACTTGCTAACTCTGTTCTTTTATTTCATATGGAGAATTTGTGCTATTTTGTGTATCATATGTTTGGAGAACAGAATGTATTTAATGTCACATCATCTTAAAAACCCTTACAGTCTCCAATAAGGGCAGACAGCTTGCTGGCCTATTAGAAAGTATGTTCCTAGAAGGGAAGGTATTTAAACCCATTTTTTCTGCCTCTCCACATTGTGAGCCAATATGAGCTCATTTTTTCCAATACTTGAGTGCTGAGATACTTAGCAACAGATGGAGCTTACCAGTGGACCTCACGTTGCCTGATAGGTTTTCCATGGTCCTCCAGGAGCTTAACTGTCACTCTCAGGCTGGTTCAAGAAAATTCTGGCTTCTCTTTACACAGCAAATCCTTCAAGAGTCAAGCACAGGCCCAGGATCTCATTAGCCACATGAAACTGACTTTCTTCTTCTTCTGCATTTAGCTACAGCATTTCTGTTGGGTTAAATAAGAGGATAGAAGAAGAGTAAGTCGCAGATAATAAATTCTGTAAAATTTACAGATGAACTAATCAGTCTGAGCCAAAAAAAAAAAAAGGTCTAGGAGAATGTAAAGTGGCCAGTCTATTGATGAACATATTGTGAAGCTGGTGCTCTTGTTCTGAACATCATAGAATCACGCACTGGCCAGCATTTATTCTGACTGGTTGGTGCCTTTGCCATAGGATTGGTGAATTTTCTTCTACTTTTTTCTAATTTTTAGCTCCTTTATTTATTCTTCCAGTTTTATTGAGATATAATTGACATATATAACATTATGCATGTTTAAGGTGTACAATATGATTTGGTATACATATATATGTATATATAGAGTGAAACAATTATCACAGTAAGTTTAGTTAACATCCATCATGTCAATAGTGATATTTTTCCTTGTGATGAGAATTTTAAGATCTACTCTTAGCTCAGTTGGTAAAGAATCTGCCTGCAATGCAGGAGGCCTGGGCTCAATCCCTGGGTTGGGAAGATCCCCTAGGGAAGAGAACAGCTGCCCACTCCAGTATTCTGGCCTGGAGAATTCCATGGACAGTATAGTCCATGGGATCTATAGTCCATGGGGTCACAAAGAGTCAGATATGGCTGAGACACTTTATTAGCCACTTTCAAATATATAAACAGTATTGTTGCCCTACCTTCCCTCATTCCCCACCACCCCCACCGCCACCCTCTGCCTCTGGCAGCCACCTGTCACCAAAACTCTGTTGTCTCTATGAGTTTTGTTTTTTTAGATCGCTCACCTAAATGGGATCTTATGTAAATTGTCTTTTTTGTCTGACTTATTTCACTAAGCATAATGCGCTCAAGATTAATCCCTGTTGTTGCAAGTGGCAGAATTTCCTTTTTTATGGCTGAATAATATTCTGCTGCTATAGACACACCCCATTTTCTTTATCCATCTCTCTGTCTATGGAAGCTTAGGTTGTTTCCATGTCTTTGTTTTTGTAAATAAAGCTGCAAGGAACATGGGCATAGTTTGTTCACAAACTTGGGAATTTCCTGGGTAAAATCTGAAACAAGCCCCTGTAGATAGAAGGCAAGGAAAGACTGAAAATGCAGAGAACTCCATGTTGGCAAGTGTCAGGTTTAATAAGCAAACATATATGAGACTTATCTTGGGTGACCGTAAGATGAAAAATCTCTATACCTGCCTGCCAGAATCTGAAATTTTTTGGAGTCCTTAACTCAGTTCAAACAAGTGTTCAGTACTGGCAGCCTCAGCAACACATTACTCTGTCAAGGCTACATGTCTGAAATGGCTCCAGATATAGGAATGGTGGGCAGAACATACATTCCAAAGACAATGATGGAAGTAAAATCTTTCCAGCTTGCAGGTTTACTAGTGGTCACCTCTTCTTGATTATCTCCTCTAACAGAGATATAGGTACTCAGACTGAGGTCCTGGTTTTATTTCCTTAGGATATACCCCCCAAAAGTAGAAGTGCTGGGTCATGTGGTGGTTCTATTTTTAATTTTTTGAAGAACCTTCTTACTATTTTCCATATCGACTGTACCAATTTACATTCCCACCCAACAGTGCACAAGGATTCATTTTCTCCATATTGAAATGAAAAGAAATATCAACTCAGAATATACGGCAGAATTGTCCTTCAGAAAAAAAAAAAGAGAGAGAGAGAGAAAGACTTTCTTGAACAAACAAAAGCTTCCCTGGTGGCTCAGATGGCAAAGCGTCTGTCTACAATGTGGGAGACCCGGGTTCGAGCCCTGGGTCGGGAAGATCCCCTGGAGAAGGAAATGGCAATCCGCTCCGGTACTATTGCCTGGAAAATCCCATGGACAGAGAAGCCTGGTAGGCTACAGTCTGTGGGGTCGCAAAGAGTCGGACACGACTGAGCAACTACACTTCACCAGTGGGCTGCTGTCTATGGGGTCGCACAGAGTCAGACACGACTGAAGCGACTTAGCAGCAGCAGGAACAGCAGCAACACCTGCCTTACAAGCAGTGCTTTAAGTAAGTGAAAAGCAAAAGATTCTAATTAACATTGCAGACAACATATGACAGTGTTCACTAGTAATGTGAGATATATAGTCAATGTCATATTCTCTAATACTGTAATAGTTCTGAGTAATTCATTTACAACTGTAATTTAAAAGTAAAAAATAACTGTATTAAAATATAGCTACAACAATTTGTTAATGGTTACATAATTTGAGCGGTCACCTTAACTAGTAATACAATGGTTTTGTTGAAATATTGCCCATCACTTTGTCATCTACAGTATCCATAGGAAACCTTTTCTAATGAGGTTGAACAACCTAGAATCAAAGTTTGTTCTGGTTTTGAATTAGTTATGCACCTGGGGACAAGTTGTTTTCTCTCTGTGTGGTCTACTTCCCTAAACTGAAATGTAAGAGGTAAGATTAGATAACGTTGAAAGTTGAGTCCAGGTCTAAAGCAATGATTCTTTGGCTGAGTATTTACCAAATACAGAATCACAGTCTACTTCTGCTTGTGGAAGGCCGGTCAAGTTGGAAGGCACTGTGCCCAACTCCCTTCCCCGCCCCAGGAGGAGACGCAGGTGCACAGAAGTGTTCATCCCTTGCACGGCCATTTACTGATATTGAAAGGCTTCTAAGTGCCAGGCACCAAGTTAGTGATGGAACTTAACAGTGAGCAAAAGCACCTATGAACCAAATTTAGTTGAGTTTAGAGGATACTGGGCCGATTCATACTCTAAAAGAGACAATGGGTTTGGGGGCCAAATAGATCTGATTCTGAATTCTAGGCCTGCCCCTTACTAACTGGTATTTAGACCATGATACCATGCATGGTTTACATGGTGTGATTTGGTCTGTTTGGAGGAATAAGATTCTGCATATGTGGCTGTAGTAAGACACTTGTTCATTTGTATCTGGCAAAGTAACTCTTCTAGTGAGGAATTTTCCTAACTAGTCTCTTCCTCATGGGAAAAGTCACCCATTAGTTCTAGTACATTGGTAATTGTATTATGCCTTTAAGCAGAATAAGTAAGTTAAATGTATTTTTGATTTATGGAATTGTTAACATTGAGTCATCATTAATTTGGGCACTTTTTAAAATGAGTATTAGAACAAGGGAAAAACAGGGGAAAGAGGAGGGACTCTTTGTGAGCAAGTGGTAGGAGCATGTAGGAAGGAACATGGGATTGAGTCCATAATGAACAAATACTCCTTTTAATTATGTATTAACAAGATGATTCTATTTTTATTGAAATAATTGCCACTTTTATCCCTGTCTTCTGGTTTAATAACTGAACTGATCATCGCTTTAGTGGTAAGCTGTGTCAGGAAACAGTGGTCCCAGAATTTCAAGAACTCATGATTGAAGGGGTTAGAATAAATGAGAATAGTAACCACGTGTTCTAGTGCATCCCTCAGCAGTGATCTCTGCTCAGAAAATAGAGGTGAATAGGAACAGGGAGAGGTGCACAAAAGGAAGAGAGGAGGGGAAAAGCAAACATTTTATGCTGTAAAATACTGACACAGAAATTTATGGCTGAGAGAGACAGAGGCAGGGAGAGGAAGAGAGGAAAAATAAGAGAGAGAGAAGGGGAGGGAGAGGAACAGAGAGAGAGACGAACAGAGAGAGAGAGAGAGGGAGATGAGGGGGGAGAGGAAGAAAGAGAGATAATTTTGTACATTGCTTTTGTATCTTGAAACTTTACTAAATTTGTTGATTAGTTCTAACATTTTTTGTTGTTGTTGGTCCAGTGTTTTCTCTGTATTTGATCTTATTGTCTATAAACAGGGGACATTTCACTTTTTACTTTCTGATTTGAATGTCTTTTACTTATTTTTCTGCCAAATTTCTCTGTCTAAGACTTCCAGTACTATGTTGAACAAAAGTTGTGAGAATGGGTATCCTAACTTTGTTCCTAATTTTAAAGGAAGCACTTTTATATTTTTAAAGTTGATACTAGTTTTTAATGATGCTGAAAGTGAAAGGCAACGCCTCTCAGTCGTGAGCAACTCTGCAACCTCATGGACTGTATTGTCCATGAAATTCTCCAGACCACAATACTGGAGTAGGTACCTGTTGCCTTCTCCAGGAGATCTTCCCAACCCAGTGATCAAACCCAGGTCTCTCACATTGCAGGTAGATTCTTTATCAGCTGAGTCACCAGGAAAGCCTAACTGTGGGCTTTTCCTGCATAAGCCAACAGTTTTTTTTTTTTTTTTTTACTATATTATGGTAATACACTTGTATTCTTAGTTTAATGACAGGTGCTATCATGAGAATGAATCTTGTCAAAAATTTTCTGCATCTTTGAGATGGTCACATGATTTTCAATCTTTTATTCTGATAGTTTGGTGTATCACAGTAGTTAATTTTCATATGGTGAATCATCTTTGCACCCCATGGAGAAATCCCACTTTATCATAGTGTATGATCCTTTTAATGTGCTTTTGGGATATGGTTTGCTAGTATTTTGTTGAGGATCTTTGAATCTGTATTCGTCAGGGAGATTGATTTGCAGTTTCTTTTCTTGTGATGCCTTTGTCTGGCATTCATATCAAGGTAATGTTGGCCTCATTAATTGAGTTTGAATGTGTTCTATCCTCTTCAGTTATTTGGAAGATTTTGAGAAAGACTGACATTAATTCCATTTTAAATGTTTGGTAGAATTCACCAGTGAAGCCATCTGGTCTGGAGCTTTTCTCTCTTGGGAGATTTTTGATAACTGATTCAGTGAGTTTTGTTTTGTCTTGTTTTTTTTAAGCACTTTGAAAAAGCCTAAAAAAGTAGAGCTTGAGGCTATATTAATGTGTATTAGCATGAAATCCCTGTAGAACATTAAATAAATGTTTTGGAATTAAATATTAGTGTATGTCCAGATGAATGGGTGATTCTAGCCTTGTCTTCTGACCTCCTCCTCCACCACACACACATACACACACACACACACACACACACACACACACAAACACCATGTACCTGCTACCTTTTTAACATAGTAAGGACCTGATACAAAGAACGACTCATTGGAAAAGACTCTAATGCTGGGAAAGATTGAAGGCAGGAGGAGAAGGGGATGACAGTGGATGAGATGGTTGGATGGCATCACATACTCAATGGACAAAAGCAAACTTCAGGAGATGATGAAGGACAGGGACAGGGAAGCCTGGCGTGCTACAGTCCATGGGGTCACAAGGAATCCGACATGACTTAGCAACTGAACTAAACTGAAATGAAACGAAACTCTGTGCTGAAATTTCAAGGCCATCTCTTCCAGTTAATTTTCCAGGCATAGTACATAGACCCTTGCTTTTATCTATTTCTTAATCAGTCACAGACTCAAAGTGAAAAAGCAGGACATATACACCTAGGAAAGCCTTTGACTCTGGAGAAACCTATATGCATCCTAGATGGAAGCAATCATTTTACTTCCTTTAGAGCAGATGTGAGAAAATGCTTCCCCCTGTCTGGGAGGGTCCTTTCTGATTTTCTGCAGCGAGATGGGGAGTAGAGCATGCGCTTTGGAGTAGGTAAAAGTGACCTGAAAATCCAGCATGCCTTGATCCCCATCATCATTGTAGGAGGGAAAGAGAAGCACAGTGAAGTTAAGCCACTTGTTCAAGGCCACACAGCAAGAGGGTAAAGCTAGACTCAGTCCTTTTGACTTGAAGCCCTGTTTTGGTTTGTCCATTATGTTATTTTCAAACCACAGAGAAATAAGTGATGTGGGCTGAGTCCCTAATCTACTTAAATACTTTGGCCACCTGATGCAAAGAGCCGACTCATTGTAAAAGACCCTGATACTGAGAAAGATTGAGGGCAGGAGAAGAGGGTGACAGAGGATGGTTGGATGGCATCACCAACCTACTCAGTAGACATGAGTTTAAGCAAACTCCAGGAAATAGTGAAGGACAGGGAAGCCTGACGTGCTGCCATTCATGGGGTCACAGAGAGTCAGATACTATTTAGCAACTGAACAACAATGAAGAAGAACCTTGACTCTCAAATGTGCTGGCATGCCAAGAGTCCTTATTAGGCTTACACCCTTCACATGCAAAGATCCCCTTACTGATCATGGGTGTGTAGAAGTGCCACTTGAGGTTTTGTCTAATGGTGATCACATAGCTACATAAAGCTGCCTGTAATTTTTTGTTCAGTCTGTAGAGTGTTAATAGGTCCTGGCTGCAGAACAGCCATCTAGAGAAGGGGTCATGATACACAGAAGGGCTTTATGATGAGTTCAGGGCCTCAGCTGGGAGTTAAAACATCCCCCCTTGTCCCTAGTTAAATGTTTTTCAGTGTAGGTTTTGGAAATCAGTGCAAACTGTTGGCAATACCAGAGAAAAATAACTGCATCTCGTATGCCACTACATCAAAAGAATTTCACAGAAAGGGCTATGGGTCAAAACTGAATGGGAAATAGGAAGAGAGCAGAGATTTAGGTAGCTACTCAGGATGCAGTCAGCACAAGTCTGGGTTGAGATTGCCTGGGCTACATTGCCCCTCTGCCACCACTTTAGATAAATTGCCTGGGAATCAGACCCTGATACAGAGGGGATGATTGCACTGTTGAAACAGAATCTGTAGGAGAGTGAAGGAGTGATGCAGAAGAAAGTGGTGAATAGATGTGATCCAGGCACCGCAAAGGGTCCCACAGGTTGCTCTGGAGTCAGAATGCTCTACGGGAATCACTCCATGAGCCAGGGATGCAAGTCTTTACGTTGCTATACTGAACATTCATTTGATACAGCGGTTCCTGGGGAGAAGCATCCCTGGGGTTAGGTGTTCTCTTCTCTGCTGAGGAAAGTTCCCAAGAAGGTCTCAGCTGAAAATTGTCAGCTGTCAACCCTTCCAACAGCTGGGGGAGGAGTACCTCAGTCCTGAATGGGGAATCTTGGTGATGGACACAGTCTCCTCTATCGTCTTCCACTTGTGCCACTCAGGTCCTATTCATCCATGTAAATTGTGGGAACAGACCATTAGGACTCTTTTACTATCTTTTATCAGGGAAACTTAGAAAGTTCAGTGGGATAAACTATAGCACTTGCTTCTGAGGCTGAACTTGAAGTTATAGCTGAAACTCATCATTGTCTCTCCTCCACTGTCTATTCTGAGTTCTTTGCATCCTCAGTGAGCACTTCTGTTGGTATTAGGAGATCCTTTGGTGATGTAACTAATACCATGATCAGATCAGAGGGATATGAGTCCTTAGTCACCCTGCTTTCTTAGGCCATGACCACTGCTCTTGTATATATTTATTATCAAATTAGCAACAGACTCTCTAGTGGATGCTCTGGGGGCAAACATTCTCCTCTGACCATCGTGTGTAACAGCTATGCTCATTCATGCCAGTGATCAGAATCAGGTGCTCCTCCCTGCCCCCTTTCCTGTGGATCTCTTGGTACAAGGAGACCAAAAGGACATGCAACCTCATGGCTTGAAGTTTATGAAAACCTTTTTCTCTGTCCTGTGGTGAAAGTATTTCTCTCTGGGATGTAGGACCTCTAAATCTGCAAAATCCCAGTGTGGTGAGGCTGAGAAGCATAAATTCTTCAAAAGAGTCACGTAGAATGATGGTGAGCAGCACCTCTGCAATGCAATTTCTTGATTACTAGATGGATGTCTTTGCCTATTGGGGAAAAGATCTATTAAATGGTTGTTGATTTTGTGTGCTTTCTGCATATTTGATAGTGATACTTTATCTCCAAGTGCACACCTTTAAGAAACATCCTAGGTGCTTGTGGGTGGTATGTGATAAGGCCAAGAGAGCCCACTGTCATGTGCCAACTGCTACATCTTCTTTGCTATAAAGTGGGACTGTTGGCCTGATGTGATGTATACAGGGTCTTGTATCAGCAAAGGAAAGATTTTGTATCCCCAGAGGTCATGGTGCTCCTTGGGACCCTGAGAGCAGGAAAGGCAAATCCATACACAGCTTATGTGTTTATTCCAGTCAGGCTGAATCCCTGTCCTTTCTTGGGTTAGGAAAAAAAAAAAAAAAAAAAGTCCAGTAGTAATCAGGGCTTCCCTGGTGGCTCAGATGGTAAAGAATCCACCAGTAATGCAGAAGCCCTGGGTTTGCTTCCTGTGTAGGGAAGATACCCTGGAGGAGGGCAATTAATGTATCATCCAGTGACTGGTTGGTCTTCTTGAGAGTTGGTGCTATACTGGGGACTCAGTAAAGGTCTCTGCTGATGGACTGGCGGTCTTTTCGCATTCGTAGGAGCTGAGTCTTCTTACATTGTGGGACCAAACATATTCTGTATTTCTACTATCATGCCTAATTTTTTTTGCAAATCCATTGTGCCAACCCAAGAGTGGCCAGTGACAGAGAGGTTAATTGGCCAAGTTATTCTGTCTGCTTCATTGTCTGGTGTCTCTTTTGCAATAGATGCCCTCTGATTAGTGTTGGCATTAACATGTGCCAATAGCAGGAATTTTACATTTTGTAATTGCTCTCACAAGGCCATTCACAGTACTCTTACGTGAATTCAGTCACCAACTTTTCCGTACTTTTTATTCAAAGTCCTAAGCAACTATCCAAGCTATCAATCACTGTATTTATTCCTCTGCCAGGCCTCTTCTCTCTCTAAGGAAAAGGTACACTGACCAAAGCTTTGCCCACTGGTAGTATTTCATGACACTATTACCTTTTAATGTCACTGCTGGGTGTGGCTGCAGCTTAGGTTTGTTCCTTCTCTGTCAAGAGATCATAAGTGACTCTCTTCATACATATAGCCAGAGGAATGAGCTAAGGGAGAGAAATCCATTTAACAGTAATGGTTGACAGGTGTCTGAATGGCCTACATATTGCACTTACTTGTGCCTTCTGCCAGATTATTACTTCTTTTTAGCCCATGGAAACTCCAGAAGTTTCCTTTAAGAAACTTCTTACTTTACCACCTTGCCATATTAGTTGGTCACCATTTAGAGAAGAATATAGATACATATCTTAGCTTAATTTTACAATCTTATAGATAATTCCTAGGCCAGAGGTTATAAGTAAGGATGCTTGTTCTGGGTTCTGGGCGGAGTGAGGAAGTTTAGAGAAAATAGATGAACCAATTCAAAGAAGAGAAGAGTCTGAGGGGTTATGGCCAACCACAGTGGACACTGAGAGAAGCAATAGGAAAATATATATTGATGATTGTATAACAAATAGAAGCAGAATAAAGATAGTTCTAGCAGAAGGCTTGTTTGTGAATCCTGAGTCAGGTCTTAGGTGTAGGAGTTAACTGGCACAGGTTTGCTTCTCATGAATTGTTAAGGAACATAATAATCCTGCCTAAGTCATAGTCTTGTTGTGCGAACTAAATAAAACAAAATATTTAAAGTGCTCAGCACAATGAGTGGTAGAAGGTGAATATAAATATTTATTGGTTATTAAAATTATTACAAATTAGAATTATCAAGGGCAAGGCAATCAATTTAGGCAAGCAATGGTAGCATTAATGAAAATAAGTACTAGAGCATGTAATTGAGGACTACCTAACTACCTCTGTCCTCAGGGAACTTTTCTCAGATATTTTATAGTGCTCAAAACAGGCTCTGAACTCACCTTGATAAAAGTTCATAGTCCAGCTCTGTACTTGAAACCTAGGAAAAAGGAAACTAGTGCATTTTTCAGATGCAGAAAGTTGTTTCAGTGGCTTGCTTTCTAGCCATTTTTCTCTAGAACTATACTCCCTCTCTTGTTTGTCTCTTCCTTTAGAAAAGTGTTAAAACCCTTTTCTTTTCATGACAGGCAGTGAAAAGGGCACTGTGTTTCTGCTGGACCCAGCTAAGATTTGTTGGCATTGAGCTGAAATTGGATAATCCATTCATTATTTATAGACCTGTTCACATAATGAAAGATGTTTCTTTTTCTTTTCCTTTCCCCCCCAACAAGTCACACAATAAAAATGTTTAATTAATGGCATGTGAAAGTCTTAAGCAAAGATTTACTTGTTTTATGGGTTTAGCAAATTCTTTCTTCTGCTTCCTTCCAGATGCTGACAAGTCTGATGGTTTATATTCATTAGCTTTTCTAAAAACCAGCCAAGTATTAAGATTAATTTTGAAGTAGCTCAGGTAGTCTCTGTGGTAGGGAATGGATATCTTTAACACCTCACCCACATCACACAGAACCTTTATAAAGCACCTGCAGGTCCTCAGTAGATGTGTTAGATGAGCCAGCCCCAGTTTGCTGGCACATAGAAAGTAATTCTCCATTAAATTGAAGCTGCTTGCTATGAACTACTTACATGTGTGTGCTAAGTCACTTTAGTCGTTCCAAGTCTGTGCAGCCCCATGGACTGCAGCCTGCCAGGCTCCTCTGTCCATGGGATTCCCCAGGCAAGAACACTGGAGTGGTTTGCTGTGCCCTCCTCCAGGGGATCTTCCCAATCCAGGAATTGAACCTGCGTCTCTTTCATCTCCTGCATTGGCAGGTGAGTTCTTTACCACTAGCGCTATAGACACACCAAAAAAAAAAGTATTTAAAAAATCTTAAAGTAGCTTCTTGTTTTAAAAAAAATTCCCTTATAAGAGACATACCTCTCTGATAGAGGATTTTGATAATGTGGAAATTGTGGGGGGAGAGGGGTGCAGGAAGGATAATGGGAAATCTATAACTTCCCCTCAATTTAGCTGTAAACCTAAACCTATTCTAAAAATTAAGTTTATTTTAAAAAAATGTAGACTGATATTATTTTGTTTTCTTAACTGCTTTAAAATTCTCTAAAGACAACATCCTCCACTCCTACTGGGAGGAACCACTCTCACTATTTGCCCTTGGTACCCAGCCACTGCTCTGCTTCCTTCTGGGGCTTCACCTCCTACCATCTCAGAACAATTCCCTGTAACCTTAAAGATTTTGTGTCACAAATGCACCAGGACTAATATGATCTACTCTAAGCCATTCTCTACATTTGTTGATAAATTTGTCAAACCAAGTAACCATGAAGAAGGACTATGGGCAATTTTAGTGTCTTTTTTTGTTTGTTTGTTTTTAAAGAAAATGAAAGCATTATGCCTGGAAGCAATGGAAAGTGGATGAGACTCAGCAACAAATCAGAGACTGAACTGCCCCAGCTAATTCTGTCAGAAAGGAATAAACAAGCAGAGGCTTGATTCAGACTCTTACCTTTAATACATTAACAGAAAGAGACAGAAGAAGGAAAATGATTAGGTGATACATTCAAATTTCACACTTCACACATTGTCACTTAGCATAGCTTCTGCCTTACTCCTGTCATCCTGGCACTGATACAACATCGGAACAATAGAGAGAGACAGGAATGATGGGCTCTTTAGGGGGGAGTAATTAATTCAATGAGACATAAATAAGTGCATTCTAAAAGAGATTCAAAAGCAAACACATAGGGGAAAAAAAAAAACAAACTTCAGCTAGAAGGGGCAACAAAGAACAAACACTGGATGAGTGAAAAGAGAATTTGAGTCCTTGACCATGAATTTAATACATGCATCTATTCACTCCTTTCACCAAAACAGATTAATAATTGATTCAGTTCAGTTCAGTCACTCAGTTGTGTCCCACTGTTTGCAACCCCATGAACCTCAGCATGCCAGGCCTCCCTGTCCATCACCAACTGCCAGAGTCTACCCAAACCCATGTCCAGTGAGTCAGAGATGCCATCCAACCATCTCATCCTCTGCTGTCCCCTTATCCTCCTACCCTCAATCTTTTCCAACATCAGGGTCTTTTCAAATGAGTCAGCTCTTCGCATCAGGTGGCCAAAGTATTGGAGTTTCAGCTTCAACATCAGTCCTTCCAATGAATACCCAGGACCGATCTGCTTTAGAATGGACTGGTTGGATCTCCTTGCAGTCCAAGGGACTCTGAAGAGTCTTCTCCAACACCACAGTTCAAAATCATCAATTCTTTGGTGCTCACCTTTCTTTATAATCCAACTCTCATATCCATAAATGACTACTGGAAAAACCATAGCCTTGACTAGGTGGACCTTTGTGGACAAAATAATGTCTTTGCTTTTTAATATGCTGTCTAGCTTGGTCATAACTTTCCTTCTAAGGAGTAAAGTAACCAAGACCAAGTGAAGTCGCTCAGTCATGTCTGACTCTGTTACCCCATGGACTGTAGCCTACCACGCTCCTCCATCCATGGGATTTTCCAGGCAAGAGTACTGGAGTGGGTTGCCATTTCCTTCTCCAGAGGATCTTCCCGACCCAGGGATTGAAATCTGGTCTCCCACATTGTAGGTAGACACTTTACCATCTGAGCCACAAGGGAAGTCCAAGGAGTATGTGTCTTTTAATTTCATGGCTGCAGTCACCATCTGCAGTGATTTTGGAGCCCAAAAACAAAGTCAGTTACTGTTTCCACTGTTTCCCCATCTATTTGCCATGAAGTGATGGGACAAGATGCCATGATCTTCGTTTTCTGAATGTTGAGCTTTAAGCCAGCTTTTTCACTCTCCTCTTTCACTTTAATCAAGAGGCTTTTTAGTTCTTCACTTTCTGCCATAAGGGTGGTGTCATCTGCATGTCTGAGGTTATTGATACTTCTCCCAGCAATCTTGATTCCAGTTTGTGCTTCTTCCAGCCCAGCGTTTCTCATGATGTACTCTGCATAGAAGTTAAATAAGCAGGGTGACAATATACAGCCTTGATGTACTCCTTTTCCTATTTGGAACCAGTCTGTTGTTCCATGTCCAGTTCTAACTGTTGCTTCCTATTGTGTACCTCTAGCTATTTCATTAGGACACAGTCCAGTTTTCCCAAGGAGACCGCCTCCTTTGTTTTTCTCTCTACATGTTATTGGGATGGAGCAACCATGATATATTGTCTGCAATTATGAAGTGTGTTTTCCTGGAAGATTAAGGATCATAAATGTTTTTCCTGCCATTCAAATGAGTATGGCATACTTAGGTAATGGAGAATAACTGAAGTGGCAAAGCAAATTTATGCTTTTTGAGGGATTTTAGCACTGCTGTAGTAGGTTGAATGGTGACCCCTCCATCAAAGACGTTTATACCAAATCCCAAGAACTTGTGAATGTGATCCTATTTAGAAAAAAGAGACCATCCCCATGGAAAAGAAATGCAAAAAAGCAAAATGGCTGTCTGGGGAGGCCTTACAAATAGCTGTGAAAAGAAGAGAGGCGAAAAGCAAAGGAGAAAAGGAAAGATATAAGCACCTGAATGCAGAGTTCCAAAGAATAGCAAGAAGAGATAAGAAAGCCTTCTTCAGTGATCAATGCAAAGAAATAGAGGAAAACAACAGAATGGGAAAGACTAGAGATCTCTTCAAGAAAATTAGAGATACCAAGGGAACATTTCATGCAAGGATGGGCTCGATAAAGGACAGAAATGGTATGGACCTAACAGAAGCAGAAGATATTAAGAAGAGGTGGCAAGAATACACAGAAGAACTGTACAAAAAAGATCTTCACGACCCAGATAATCATGATGATGTGATCACTCATCTAGAGCCAGACATCTTGGAATGTGAAGTCAAGTGGGCCTTAGAAAGCATCACTACGAACAAAGCTAGTGGAGGTGATGGAATTCCAGTTGAGCTGTTTCAAATCCTGAAAGATGATGCTGTGAAAGTGCTGCACTCAATTGTTTGATCCCTGGTTCATTAGTTATTTGCAATATTTTATATTTCAGTGTAAGCAGTCTTTCTCTAAAGACAAACCTTTAGCTCTCATTAAAATCCCAAAGGTATTCATGGTTTAAGAAACTTTAAAGAAACAGAGGCAATGCCCTGCCTAAATTGTTAAGATGTTATACATCCTCAATTTATGCTATACTCTCAAAACTATCACTTTGGAATTCTTCTTGAAACACTACTTTCATTGTTTCATCACTCTGCTTAAATATCTTTCTGCCACCCTTTTAGCTGCTACATAAAATCCAGTCACTTTAGCCTAAAATTCAGGATTCTCTATGCATGTGACCAAGCAACAATCACTGTTTTAACTATTGCTCCGAGGTGGCCCAGTTGTAAACAATTTACCTGACGATGAAGGAGACAGAAGAGATATGAGTTCTGTATCTGGGTCTGGAAGATCCACTGGAGCAGGAAATGGCTACCCACTCCAGTATTCTTCTTGCCATGGACAGAGGAGCCTGTTGGGCTACAGTCCCTGGGGTCACAAAGAGTCGGACATGATTGAATGGCTGAGCACACACACCTACAACCTAAAGTTGGCTTAAAGCTCAACATTCAGGAAATGAAGATCATGGCATCCGGTCCCATCACTTCATGGCAAATAGATGGGGAAACGTGGAAACAGTGGCTGACTTTATTTTTCTGGGCTCCAAAATCACTGCAAATGGTGATTGCAGCCATGAAATTAAAAGACTAAAGAAGTACGTCAAGGCTGTATATTGTCACCTTGCTTATTTAACTTCTACACAGAGTACATCATGAGAAACGCTGGGCTGGAAGAAGCACAAGTTGGAATCAAGATTGCCGGGAGAAATATCAATAACCTCAGATCTGCAGATGACACCACCCTTATGGCAGAAAGTGAAGAGGAACAAAAGAGCCTCTTGGTGTAAGTGAAAGAGGAGAGTGAAAAAGTTGGCTTAAAGCTCAACGTTCAGAAAATGAAGATCATGGCATCTGGTCCCATCATTTCATGGCAAATAGATGGGGAAACAGTGGAAACAGTGGCACACCTTATATTTTGGGGCTCCAAAATCACTGCTGATGGTGACTGCAGCCATGAAATTAAAAGACACTTACTCCTTGGAAGAAAAGTTATGACCAACCTAGATAGCATATTGAAAAGCAGAGACATTACTTTGCCAACAAAGGTCCATCTAGTCAAGACTATGGTTTTTCCTGTGGTCATGTATGGATGTGAGAGTTGGACTGTGAAGAAAGCTGAGTGCCAAAGAATTGATGCTTTTGAACTGTGGTGTTGGAGAAGACTCTTGAGAGTCCTTTGGACTGCAAGGAGACCCAACCAGTCCATTCTAAAGGAGATCAGTCCTGGGTGTTCATTGGAAGGACTGATGCTAAAGCTGAAACTCCAATATTTTGGCCACCTCATGCAAAGAGTTGACTCATTGGAAAAGACCTTGATGCTGGGAGGGATTGGGGGCAGGAGGAGAAGGGGATGACAGAGGATGAGATGGCTGGATGGCATCACCGACACAATGGATATGAGTTTGAGTAAACTCTGGGAGTTGGTGACAGACAGGGAGGCCTGGCGTGCTCTGATTCATGGAGTTGCAAAGAGTCAGACATGCCTGAGCGACTAAACTGAACTGAACTGAACTAGTTAGTCCCATGTCAGTGGCCACTCATCATTGAAGTATAGTGAATTGCATGTGTGAAAGTATAAAATCATGAAGGAATATAATGTGATCAAGGTATCATTAAATACTGTATTATTGCAAGAGTATAAACTGTGAAGAAGTGAGGAAGTGAGGCTAGAGAAATAGGTAGATCTTGAAGTGATTTGTGTTCCATGCTAAGGAGCTTGGAGAGTCACTGAAGGATGAATCTTGAGGCCAATACGGTTAATTTGTCTTATAAATAGTCACTTGGGCAATGATGAGAGATTAGGCTCTAGGTCTTAGGTTTTGAGATTTAAACACAAGGAAGGGGAGAAAGGGATTAGGAAAGCCCTGGAGAAATCACAGATCCAAGCAAGCAAAATAATATTGGCTACATTTTGTCATTCTGTAAAGCACAATGTTTTCCTCCAGATAATAAATAATTATAACTACAACAATAGAATTAAAAGGCATCATTCATGGATAAAGAAGTTGTGGTGCATATGTACACTGGAATATTACTCAGCCATAAAAAAGAAATGCATTTGACTCAATTCTAATAAGGTGGATGAACCAAAAGCCTATTATACAGATTAAGTTAAAAAGAGAAAAATATCGCATTGTTATTCAGCCACTAAATCATGTCCAGCTCTTTGTGACCCTAAGAACTGCAGCATGCCAGGCTTCTTTGTCTTTCACTATCCCCCCGAGTTTGCTGAAGCTCATGCCCATTGAGTCAGTGATGCCATCATAATATATTAATGCATATATTTGGAATCTAGGAAGATGGTACTGAAGAACCAATCTGCAGGGCAGCAATGTAGACACAGGCATAGAGAACAGACTTGTGGACACAGTGTGGGAAGGAGAGGGTGGGATGAATTGAGAGAGTAGCATGGAAACATATACATTATCAAATGTAAAATTATTTAACCAGTGGAAATTTTCTGTATGACACAGGGAGCTCAAATCCGGTGCTTTGTGACAACCTAGAGGGGTGGGAGAGGGTTGAGATGGGGTGGGAGGGGGTTCAAGAGGGAGGGGACATATGTATATCTATGGTGATTTTGATATATGGCAGAAACCTACACAGTATCGTTTCAGACCCAGGGGAGGGAGGCAGAATGTACTTGGGGATGAAGGTGGAAAGCAGCCTAAAGAAGAGGTATGCTAGTGACTAGGAACATCATGGAGAGTTGGACTAAAAAGAAGGCTGAGAACTGAAGAGCTGATGCTTTCAAACTGTGGTGCTGGAGAAGACTCTTGAGAGTTCCTTGGACACCAAGGAGATCAAGCCAGTCAATCCTAAAGGAAATCAACCCTGAATGTTCATTGGAAGGACTGATGCTGAAGCTGAAGCTCCAATACTTTGGCCACCTAATGTGAAGCACTGACTCATTGAAAAAGATCCTGATGCTGGGAAAGACTGAGGGCAAGAGGAGAAGGGGGTGGCAGAGTATGAGATGGTTAGATAGCATCATTGACTCAGCGGACAAGAGTTCAAACAAACTCAAAGAGATAGTGAGGGACAGAGGAGCCTGGCGTGCTGCAGTTTAGGGGGTCACAGAGTCAGGCATGACTTAGCAACTGAACAGCTACAATACAACATTATAAATCTATTATCCTCCAGTTAAAAATAAGTAAACTTAAATTGAAAAAAAATTTTTTAAGGGATCATACATTAAGCACTAACTATACACCAGATATGTATTCACAATCTTAATCTCTACAATATTACTTTGATAACAACTGAGGTTCGGAGAAGTTAGTACTACTAAATCATGGGATTAGAACCTAGATTTGACTGATTCTGTCCTTAACTTCTTCACTGTCTCACCTCTCCAGTGGTAAGCAGGCTTATACCCAGGCATTTCCCAAACATATATAACAAAGATTTAACTTTATGGCCCCTGTGAAAAAAAAATTGAAAATAAATTCAAAATTCACCTAAGAAAGAGATATACTCAATTTTTTTATGTTAGGCTCCTTCTGTATTTCTGAAGATTCTAGCACACTTGAGAAGTTGTAATTTGATATCTCATTGAAAATTATATTTTTCTGTCCTGCCTCTTTTAAGGCTTGTACATGTATCTGGTCTGTTGACTGACTAAGTTTTCTTTTTTTGTTGCTATTGATGACTCATTCTTTTTTGATGGAGACTAACTTACAAGATTCCATAACATTTAAAGTAAACCAGACAACCTAATCTCTAAGATACAGTATTACCTTTCCTGATCTTTCTTCCATGAACTCTCCTAACTCCTCTCCTTCTCCACCCATCCTACTAGCATGAAAATCTACTCCTAGGAAATTATTTGCTATTAGAAACTTAATTTACAGGGTCTGTTTTCCTCCATGAATCAGCAAAATGCCTGGTAGAAGAGATTAAAATAAGGCTTGCCAATAAATTAAGGAGATCTCAGAGTACTAGCCAAAGTGGAAGGCAGCTTTCCAAGATGATTTGTGATTGAGATATAAAGCCAGAGGCATAAAGCCCATCCCATCCAGTATTTCCTCTTCCTGAAGAACCATTGCACCCACCTCACAGAGATGGGATTGAGGAGCTATTTTTGAGCCATGTACTCCTGCCCTATGCCACATTGATAAGATGGACACCTGACCTTAAGTGGAGCTTGTGTGTGTGCTAAGTTGCATCTAAGTGCATGCTAAGTAGTGCCTGACTCTTTGCAACCCCATGGACTGTAGCCCACCAGGCTTCCCTGTCCATGGGATTCTCCAGGCAAGAATACTGGAGTGGGATGCCATGCCCTCCTCCTGGGGATCTTCTGAACCCAGGGATCAGACCCATGTCTCTTATGTCTTCTGTGTTAGCAGGCAGGTTCTTTACCACTAGCTCCACTTTGAAAGCCCATTCTTCCTCCTAGGAACTTGGAATTGGATTTAGAATTGTAGTTTACTCTTTTCTGGTCATTTTGAAACAGGAATATGCAAATTTGGAAGCCGTAGGGCAGCAACATTTGGCCATTTGCTCTCCAAGTCAGCCAAAGATAGTCTTCCAGGGGGAATAAAGTGCGCATATGGAAGCAGAGATGAAAGGCCATCTGGCCTCAGAAAGGGTGTGAGGAAGGGAGAGAAAGAATAAGGTGGGAAATGAAGGGTATATGGGGAGGATGAGGGCGAGGGAAAGAGAGAGAGACAGCCCCTTGTTGGGAGGTTCAGCTGTACTATCTAGCCTTCAGTTCCAAACCATGCTCCTGCATTATTTTCATTTTCCTTTTTTGGTTTGAGATAACAGAAGGAACCTTGATTAAGACACACTTGCCCTTTGGCTCATTTCCAATTGTGGTGTAACAAATCAACAGAAACCAGTGAGCATGCTGGGGCAACAGGTGGACCTGCAGGGGTGGAAGTGACACAAAGAAGCTTACCCTGGAACTGCTGACGTCAGTGCATGAAAACGCAGATCAGCTTCATATAAAGAATGTGTGGGGAAGTCCCCTCACCCTCAGCAGAAAGGTGCAGCATCTGCGGCTTCATCAGAACTGCAGGCAGATGGTCCAGTGGGACAGAGGCATAGGGCCTGGCACTAGATGCTTCCATTGCTGGTGGGGTGGTTAATGCAGAAGATGAGCCAAATGGGCAAAGCAGGAAGTCAAAGTAACTTAGCGATCTGGTACCACGATTCAGGAGGATGATTACTTAGAGGGTCTGAGCTAAGGCAGCAGGAAGATCTAACAGGTGCACCTTGCTGCTGCTGCTAAGTCGCTTCAGTTGTGTCCGACTCTGTGCGACCCCAGAGATGGCAGCCCACCAGGCTCCCCTGTCCCTGGGATTCTCCAGGCAAGAACACTGGCGCGGGTTGCCATTTCCTTCTCCAATGCATGAAAGTGAAAAGTGAAAGTGAAGTTGCTCAGTCGTGTTCGACTCTTCACGACCCCATGGACTGCAGCCTACCAGGCTCCACCATCCATGGGATTTGCCAGGCAAGAGTATTGGAGTGGGTTGCCATTGCCTTCCCTGAACAGGTGCACCTTCAGTTCAGTTCAGTTCAATCGCTCAGTCGTGTCCAACTCTTTGCGACCCCATGAATCACAGCACGCCAGGTCTCCCTGTCCATCACAAACTCCCGGAGTTCACTCAAACTCACGTCCATCAAGTCGGTGATGCCATCCAGCCATCTCATCCTCTGTCGTCCCCTTCCCCTGCCCCCAATCTCTCCCAGCATCAGGGTCTTTTCCAATGAGTCAACTCTTCGCATGAGGTGGCCAAAGTATTGGCATTTCAGCTCAGGTACACCTTAAGTGACACTTAAAAACTTACATATGCTTTTACAGGAGGGATTCAATTATAATCCCCTGAATTATTGGTTCCAGAGGGATGTTGTATGATGTTTCATGGAAAGTGCCTTCTGTTGTCTAAAGGAAAGACTTGCTTTTAGACCAAACTCTAAATGGGAAGTGGGCTTCTCTGGTGGCTCACATGGTAAAGAATTCACCTTGGTTCAATCCCTGGGTTGGGAAGATCCCCTGGAGGAGGGCATGGCAATCCACTCCAGTATTCTTATCTGGAAAACCCCCATGGACAGAGGGGCCTGGCGGGCTACAGTCCACGGGGTCGAAAAGAGTCAGACACAACTGAGACACTAAGCACAAGCTAAATGGGAAGTACTTCCTTTTCTTTCTCCAAAAGGAGTCTTCATAGGACCACATCAAGGTTCTCAGAATACTGTTCATAGCAAGAGAATTCATCTAGTAAAGTGATTAAGCTCAGAGATCATTTTCTTCCTTTTTTTCACTTAGATATGCAGAGATTTTTTATGAGAATTAAATTTATATAAGATAAATTTTGGCCACTGCTAATGCTGCTACTGGGATTTCCCTTGTGGCTCACTGGTAAAGAACCCGCCTGCCAAGCAGGAGATGTGGGTTTGATCTCTAGGCCCGGAAAATCCTCTGAGAAGGAAATGGCAACCCATTCCAGTATTCTTGCCTGAGAAATCCCATGGACAGAGGGACCTGGCAGGGCACAGTCCATGGGGTCACAAAAGAATCAGACATGACTTTTTGACTAAACAAGCACAATTGCTACTACTACTGCTATTACTAACGTTATATGCTTGGGGAACATAGCTAGTACTCAATGCCTATTCTTTCCTTTGTGCAGCAAAAAGAAACTTCTCATTTTTTCTTGTTCTCCTGAATTCAACTTTGTAGCTGGCCACACAGAGATGCTGTCTTTTTGTTTTGTTTTATAGCTGTTCAGACACAAATTTATTTCAAACAGATAATTGGCAAGCAAAATTAATTACAAGTTAGAATGAGACAGTCCCAGTGCTTTAAAACATTAATGTAGCAGTATTTTACAGTTGCTCAATTATGGTTAGCAAAATTAAGTCTGGAGTACAGCTGAAAATTACTGCTTATAAGACCAGAAAGTCAAAATTCCTCGGGTGCTGAAGTCCCCTGCTATAATTTAGTAAGCACAATTCAAAAGTTGTGTGCATATCCAAAGGCCATGACCTCCAAAGGAACAAGAATTTCTACATTGAACGTGCAAAAACAACAACAAAAAAGTCCATTCATACAGAATGTCTTTTGTTTTTTTAACCACTGAGAACAATGTCATTGTGGTGTGCCCTGAAAAATGCCCTCTTCTATGGAGAGCCTCCACCAGGGGACACCTGGAGAGGTATCCCTGCCACAGATTCAGAGCTGAAGAGAGTTTTTAGACACATAATTCATCTCATTTACCACTGACCACTCCCCAGGAGCGAGAACATTCTCCCTCCCAGGGCTGGTCATCCCAGCAATGGATGGCTTTGATTATTTCCACTGGTTTGAAACACATTTCAAATGGGGCTTGAATCTTTAGGCTCTGGAACCACACAGGGTAGATGTAATCTTTTCCTCACAACAGAAGCCAGTTCATGGATGTTCTGTGTGTCTACCTTCTGTGCTTGCCGGCTCTGTTCTTTCAACCATTCCGTGTCTTATATGATTTTTAGACTCTAACATTCTGCTGACTCTTGGCTGGGCTTGCTCCAGTGTAACCAGTGTCTCTTTAGAAAGATATGTCATTTAAAATTGGACAACTACTTTCTGAGCTTCTCAGAAGGTGCAGAACAGGTAGGATTCTATCACATCCTTAATCTGGATCCTACATTATTTCTATGAATTCAATCTAAGTTTGAATTATCTTGTTTTTTCTTTTCTCTCCTTTGAAGTCACGTAACATGCTGGTTCAAAGAAAACCCTGAAGTACTTTTCACATAAAATATTACATTTTCTCTTATTCCTGTGCAGAAGATCTTTTGAACCCACACTTATTAACCTATTTATTTCTATTATAAATGGATTTCTTTGTGTGTCACCTAAGAGTCTATTCTAAGTTTTATGGAACAGATCCAGTGACTCTCTGCTGGTCATTGTGTTGTTGCTGTTTAGCTGCTAAGTCGTGTCTGACTGTTTTGCTACCCCATGGACTGTAGCCTGCTAGGCTCCTCTGTCCTTGAGATTTGGGTTGCCATTTCCTTCTCTAGGGGAACTTCCCAATCCAGGGATCAAACCCACGTCTCTTGCATTGGCAGGTGGGTTCTCTATTACAAGTTTTATGGAACAGATCCAATGACTCTCTATTACTTATAGGATACTATATATAATGCCCTTGAATAATGTAAACTTTGTCTCATGACTTGAGTTCTGGCATCAAGACATAAAACTCCCCTTCTTCCTACACTTTAGCTGTTTTGAACTATAAGCAGGTCACCAAACATATACTTTGTCACATCTCTGGGTCATTGGATTTGCCATTCCTTCTGCTTAGAATGTCTTCATTCCCCATGTGTGCCTGGTGAATGCTGTTGGGGAGAAAAAACTTTCCCTTCTACCCTTCTAGGTTCTTTGACTGGTCTAACAATTAAATTGACATAGAACAGACAAACAGCAGAAAAACAAATTTAATTTTGTACATACAGGAGCCTCATCAAGACATGAGAGTCTCCCTAGCAATCAGGTAATTAAGGTTTATATGCCATCATGAGCTAAGGAGAAGGGGATAGGGGTCTGGGCTCCCAAAGGGAAGGAAACACAGGAAGAAAACACAAGAAGATGAGAAGGATAGATGTTTGGTAAACAAATGTTTGCCAGGCCATGCAGATAAGTCTTCTTGGCATAAAAATCTATCTTTGGTATTGTTAGGCAGTCAGTTCAGTTCAGTTCAGTTGCTCAGTCATGTCTGACTCTTTGCAACCCCATGAATCATAGCACACCAGGCCTCCCTGTCCATCACCAACTTCTGGAGTTCACCCCATGTGCATTGAGTCGGTGATGCCATCCAGCCATCTCATCCTCTGTCGTCCCCTTCTCCTCCTGCCCCCAATCCCTCCCAGCATCAGGGTCTTTCCAGTGAGTCAACTGTTTGCATGAGATGGCCAAAGTATTGGAGTTTCAGCTTTAGTGTCAGTAATTCCAGTGAGCACCCAGGACTGATCTCCTTTAGGATGGACTGGTTGGATCTCCTTGAAGTCCAAGGGACTCTCAAGAGTCTTCTCCAACACCACAGTTCAAAAGCATTAATTCTTCGGCAGTCAGCTTTCTTCACAGTCCAACTCTCACATCCATACATGACCACTGGAAAAACCATAGTCTTGACTAGATGGACCTTTGTTGACAAAGTAATGTCTCTGCTTTTGAATATACTATCTAGGTTGGTCAAAACTTTTCTTCCAAGGAGTAAGCGTCTTAATTTCATGGCTGCAGTCACCATCTGCAGTGATTTTTGAGCCCCCCAAAATAAAGTCAGCCACTGTTTCCACTGTTTCCCCATCTGTTTCTATGAAGTGATGGGACTAGATGCTATGCTCTTAGTTTTCTGAATGTTGAGCTTTGAGCCAAATTTTTCACTCTCCTCTTTCACTTTCATCAAGAGCTTTTTAGTTCCTCTTCACTTTCTGTTTAGGCACCCAAGGAGAGGTTAAAAAAATCTCTTCCTAGGTCTATTGGGTCTTGATTGTCTTCAGTTCAAAATAATCCATGTCTCAAAGCAGCCTGCCCTGAACTCCATCAATTCCTATTCATCCTTGAAAATCTAGTACAAATGTCACCTCCTTCAGAAAGTCTTCCATGATTTTACCATCTACTCCTCCAAGGAAAGCATATAACGTAGTGGCTTTCCCTTTGCCATACACTTAAAATCACAGTTTGATACCTGTGTTGGGGAAAGCTGTTCTACATTTTCATATTTCCAGAAATGATCTACTACATCAAGTGCTTTATTTTGTTCCAGTCATAGAACTCAGGACTTGACACGCACTACCACTTTGGGACATATCCCTGTAGTGGGTGCCATTGTTGAGCCACTGTATTCCTGTGTCCACACAGCTTCTGACTGAAAGCATCCATGAGTCTCTGCTTGACGGCTTTTACTCATCTCAGGAGGATGCTTAGCCAGTGTTATTTTGGGGAGCCTCATTGAAGTGCCAGAGGGTTAACACCCTGGAGCAGGTCTCAATCAGCAATGCACAGCAGTTGGTGGAGATATGTCCAAGCTCCTTGGCTCTTGGGAGGGACAACTCTGGTGAAAATTCTGCTTCATCTGCCTGAGGTCCCCAGCAGGACTGAGCACTGGCTGCAGCAGTAACCTGCTCACTAAGGTAGCTCATGTTTGCTGCTCCCCATCCCTGTCTCATTGCCCTGTTGCCTTACCTGAGTTTGCCGCTGTCACCCCTCAAACTTGCTCATTGTTGCTAAGTTGTCTCCGACTCTTCACAACCCCATGGACTGCAGCTCTCCAGGCTCCTCTGTCCTCCATTCTCTTCTGGAGTTTGCTCAGATTCATGTCCGTTGAGTCAGTGATGCTATCTAACCATCTCATCCTCTGCTGCCCCCTTCTCCTTTTGCATGCCAAGATGACTCTTGGGGTCTACTTTGGAGGAAACCTAAAGTAAAGTGATTCTATTTGCCACATGAAGAAACTGAGGCTGGCACAGATTAAATAACTTACTCAAGTCATCCTTCTAGTAAGCAGCAGAGTCATAATTAAAGTTCAACTGTGTTGAGAGCCCAATCATTATCTCTCCGGAGACCTGGGAGGAGAAAGGATCTGCAAAGCTGGATCTCAGAACTATCGCTGATGGAAGGCATTCACTGGCTTGAATCCTGACAAGACTAGCCATTTCTGCCTTTATCCACTACTTGAAAATGAGCCAGTGCACAAGCCTCCGAAGGGCAGTAAAGTGACACTGAATAATTGAATTCTGAACAAGCCAGACTAATGCAAATATCTGACAAATTGATTTAATTGCATTCACATACAATAAAGTTGAGCTCTAAAAGGTCAGCGAGAAAATGGGGAAGGACCCCTGGGAGCTTCCAGGGAGAGGCTGAGTTTAATACACATTCATCACATTTTATCATCTAATTAGTCTGCACAATGCCCCACTGATAGACGGAGACCGAAACCAGTGTATTGATCGATTATTTGCTTGGCATCTATCATATCACCTTAAGGCTGTCCCTGATACAGGCAGGCAGAAGTTATTTAGTGGCTCAGCAAAAAATGGTTCTGTGTTGAAGAAATTGTTTTTCTATAGGGGATTTGAGGATCCAAAAACATTTTACTCAGACACGGAAGCTGCCTCAGAGGGTTACTATTCAATAGTTTGCTACAAAGGCAGTCACTGGAAACCAACATTCTCTCGCATCCTGCTTTCTGAAGAATGAATATTTATAAATCGTGTAGTACAGAGAAGCCTTTTAGGCTGTAAAATATTTAATTCAGGTAATTAACTAGTATCAACCTTGCATGGGCAGAGAAAATGTTCTGGAGAAGTTAATGTGAAGTCAATTTTATTCCATTGTAAATAAAAGTAAGGATTTCAATCAAACAATTTGCATGGTGAGTTTGGGCTCAGGTAATATGTTGGCTCTGTTTTGCTCCTTGCAAGGATGCTGAAACTTAGGCTGATCCAGGACTTGAGATGTGGGATTGTGCCTAAGATGTAGTAAAGTGACGCTTAAAAAAAAATTTTTTTTTTAATTGGAGTATAGTTGATTTACAATGTTGTATTAGTTTCTACGTACTAAGTGAATCGGTTATATAGATAATCAGTCATACACACACACACACACACACACACACACACACACATATCCACTCTTTTTAAGATTCTTTTCCCATATAGGAGTATTGAGTATAGAGTATTGAGAAGGGCTCCCTGTGCTATACAGTAGGTCCTTATTAGTTATTTGTTTTACAGGTGCTGTGCTTAGTTGTTCAGTCATGTCTGACTCTTTGTGACCCCATGGACTGTAGCCCGCCAGGCTCCTCTGTCCATGGGATTTTCCAGGCAAGAATACTGAAGTGGGTTGCTATTCTCTCTTCCAGGAGATCTTCCCATCTTCCTAACCCAGGGATCAAACCCAGGTATCCTGCATTGCAGGTGTATTATTTACCATCTGAGTCACCAGGGAAGCCTGAGAATACTGGAGTGGGTAGCCTATCCCTTTCTCCAAGAGAGCTTCTCAATCCAGGAATTGAAACGGGATCTCCTGCATTGCAGGCAGATTCTTTACCAGTTGAGCTACCAAGGAAGGCTGATTTTATAGGCAGTAGTATGTACATTGGAGAAGGCAATGGCACCCCACTCCAGTACTCTTGCCTGGAAAATCCCATGGACGGAGGAGCCTGGTAGGCTGCAGTCCATGGGGTCGCGAAGAGTCGGACAGGACTAAGTGACTTCACTTTTTCATGCATTGGAGAAGGAAATGGCAACCCACTCCAGTATTCTTGCCTGGAGAATCCCAGGGACGGGGGAGCCTAGTGGGCTGCTGTCTATGGGGTTGCACAGAGTCGGACACAACTGAAGCGATTTAGCAGCTTAGCAGTATGTACATGTCAATCCCAATCTCCCAATTTATCCCCTCCCCCAACCCCAGCTTCCCCTCTGGTTTGTTTTCTACATTTGTGCCTCTGTTTCTGTTTTGTAAACANGGCCTAGTGGGCTGCTGTCTATGGGGTTGCACAGAGTCGGACACAACTGAAGCGATTTAGCAGCTTAGCAGTATGTACATGTCAATCCCAATCTCCCAATTTATTCCCTCCCCCAACCCCAGCTTCCCCTCTGGTTTGTTTTCTACATTTGTGCCTCTGTTTCTGTTTTGTAAACAAGTTCATTTGTACCATTTCTTTTTAGATTCCATATGTAAGCAATATCATATGATACTTGTCTTTCTCTGTATGACTCAGCCATAAAAAAGAATGAAATAATGCCATTTTCAGCAACACGGATGGACCTAGATATTGTCATACTGAGTGAAGTAAAGCAATGATTCAGTTGTTTCTTTCTTGTGCCTTTTGGGAAGGCAGTTCATCGTTATTTCTCTCAGCCTTAGTTACCTCATCAATAAAATTGAGGTGATTCAGTGAGGTGAATGTGAAATGAGATTATGTATGCAAAAACCTCTTTGAGCTGAACTTCTGTATAAATGTGAACTATTGTGGGTATAGGGGTACCCTAAAGCTCTAGTGCTAATGTATTACTATATAAGAAGTTTCCTTCAAGCTGACCCTATATTTCTGTATCTTCCTGTTTACTATCAAACTTCTCTGAGAGTTTTTTGTATTTACCATCCCTACCTTGAAACCTCCTGATATTCACACCTCAGCCTCCTGATACTGAGTTTCCACTTCCATCTCTGCCACTGCTCTCACTCACTAGGGTTATCAATGGTTTTCATGTGACTAAGTCCAATGTTAACTTTTAAGACCTTATCTTATCAAACTCTCAGCTTGATTGGAGACACTTTTTGCCTCTTCAGTAGTCCTCTTTTTATTTTCCATTTGCTTCTCAAGTATCTACTTCTCATTTTCTTTTGTAGGATCCTCCATCATTTTTTACTCCAAAGAGTTTATTCCAAGGAGTTCTGTCTTAGCTCACTTCTCTTTTATGAAACTTCTCCAGGCTTCCACCTAATTTTATCACTTAAATTATCATCAGTAAGCTGATGACCCCAAGCTCTACATCTTTTTCTTGCCTACTTCTTTTTTCTCAACTCATGACCTTTCTCAGACCTCATCATCTCTCTTTTGCATGGATTCATTAGTTTTCTCAGTGGTTTTCCTGTTTCCAGTCTTGAGCAAACTCCTGCTCCCTACATCCTTCCTGCTACCTCATCTTCTGCAGGATCTCTTGTTTGAGCCAAAGTGATTTTTCTAAAATACAAATCTAGACTCTCCAAAATCTTTTATATATTTAAAGCATTTAAATCCTCTCTCTTGGGTAAAACCAACAGAAAACAAAAATAAAGAAAAGCAATAAATAGAATTCTGTATCCAATAAAACTAGGGAAGATTTGCAGCTCCAAATTACAACATATGAAGAATATCATTAAATTGGGCCAAAATAAAAAGTGTACATGTAGAGAATATAAACCTCTAGAGGTTTCAGTCATCATGCAGAGTTATCCAAATATATGTGCCAAATATTGTTGTCTGTAAAGATGAGGCCATTCAGATGTCACACACTGGTGGGGGGTGACTTAGAAATTATGAAGACATATAATATTTACAAGAGAGGAGGAGAGATGGAAAGAGAAGAAAAATAAACATTAAATCATAAGATGAAAACTTGGAAGATACGTCATACAAGGTAGTCAAGCTTGTACATCACTACAGCTAAATAGAATATTCTCTCCCAATACACACAGGCAGAGATACCACCTAAAGGAGGGGAGAAATTTGATAGAAGGGAGAGAAGGCTAAATAACATAATTGGTAAGAAAATATTCTAAGATAGAATACCTAATTCTGAGTGACCAGCTGCCATAGCTCACCCTTCCAGCCTGTCCTCCAAACCATTCTTTATGTCAGAGCTTTTCTAGAAAAATGTGATTCTCATTAAAAGATAAGGAAAAATTAGAAAATAAAATACAAGGCAAATATGAAATAAAGCCAAGAAAAATTATGTAGCAATTTAGGGGAAGTTTATATAAACACTTCTCTAGGAAGTAAAAAAAAAAATGTTTTTTTAAATCAAGTAACTCATACAAAGGCTCAGAGAAGACACATTAAGACAGAGAAGGGAAAAAGTAACTTAGAAGAACTTAAGAAAAAAATGGAGGAGAAAAATAAAACCATAAAGTAAATAAAATACATGGTGCTGTGAACTGTGCTTAGCCTCTCAGTCGTGTCTGACTCTTTGCGATATCCCACGGACTGTAGCCCGCCAGGCTCCTCTGTCCATGGGGATCCTCCAGGCAAGAATACTGGAGTGGGTTGCCATGCCCGCCTCCAGGGGATCTTCCCAACCCAGAAATCGAATCCAGGTTTCCCACATTGCAAGCTGATTACCATCTGAGCCACTAGGGAAGCAATGGCAGGAAGCATCACAAAGAGGAGCTAACATTTCTAAAAATACAGTTAGGAACATAAACAAGTTTGATAAATGAATACAATGGAGTAAAAAGAACAAAGAGTTTGAAAGGTTTGGAAGCCAAAAACATTGCAATGTATGTGTAATTGGCAGCCCTGATTAAAGAGAACAGAGCAAATGTAACAACAACAACAAAACTATAATATTATAGAAAAAAAACTGCCCTGAATAAAGGATAATCTACATTTAAAAATTAGAAGGACACAATGTCAACTAGGAAGCACTGATATCAAATGACCAACATATATTCCAGTGGCATTGGACATGAGGATGGAGAAAAAATCCTTTAAACATTAAGGAGAAGAAGAAAAAACCCTAGTATCTGAGAAGAGATGAGCTACTTTTATCAGCCTTCTGGCATAAGATTAGACAGTCATATTTTAGAAGCTTTCAAATGGAAAGATGTAGAACTCACGAAAAACATAGTCACCATGTTTGGTGATAAAATCCAGGGCCATTTAGAACTTTCACCAAATAAGGCTGATTAAAAGGGAAATTGTATAAGGAGTATGAAGAAATAATATAAAATAAAAGAACAATAACAATAATAAAAAAGGATTTTTCATAAACTCATGATATATTTTATCTTTAAAAATACATATATCCACTGAAAAGTTCTAGAAATAATGGCTAACTCATATTTCATAAAATGCAAGCATTTTTCATTTTGGGTGAACAGGCTTTCTGAAACTCTTATGAATGTTTAAAGGTTTATAATGCTCTCTTTTTGATTTAGGTCATACCTGAATGGTCTAGTGGTTTTCCCTACTTTCTTCAATTTGAGTCTGAATTTGGCAATAAGGAGTTCATGATCTGAGCCACAGTCAGCTCCCGGCCTTGTTTTTGTTGACTGTATAGAGCTTCTCCATCTTTGGCTGCATAGAATATAATCAATCTGATTTCGGTGTTGACCATCTGGTGATGTCCACGTGTAGAGTCTTCTCTTGTGTTGTTGGAAGAGGGTGTTTGCTATGACCAGTGCATTTTCTTGGCAAAACTCTATTAGCCTTTGCCCTGCTTTCCCTCCACCTCCCTGCCATTCCATCCATCTAAGTTATCTAGCTCACCAGGCTGAGCTCCCTGTGCTATATAGCTACTTCCCACTAGCTATCTATTTTATACATGGTAGTGTGTATATGTCAATGTTATTCTCTCAATTTATCCCACCCTTTCCTTCACCCACTGTGTCCGCAAGTCTATTCTCTGTGCCTGCATCTCTATTCTTGCTCTGCAAATAGGTTCATCAGTCCCATTTTTCTAAATTCCATATATATGCATTAATATATGACAGTTGTTTTTCTCTTTCTGACTTACTTTACTCTGTATGACTGACTCTGTATTCATCTACATCACTACAAATGACCCAACTTCTTTCTTTTTTTATGACGAGTAATATTCCATTGTATATATGTACCACATCTTCTTTATTCACTCATCTGTTGATGGACATTTATATGGATGGATGGTTGCTTCCATGTCCTGGCTATTGTAAGTAGTGTCACAATGAACATGGGATACATATGTCTTTTTTGAATTATGATTTTCCCAGATATATGCCCAGGAGTGGGATTGCTACCAATATGCTGTCATACTGCTACCAATATGGTAGTTTTAGTTTTAGATTTTTAAGGAACCTCCATACTGTTCTCCATAGCTTTTCTTAATTTAACCATGTTTAAGTGTTCAGGTTTATTCTATTCTTAATGCATATGTGTTAATTTAACATATTTAACACATGATGCCATATAATATGCATATCATATGTATAATTATCATATAACCAACATACATTGCATGTTATTATAACACTTGTATGAAATCACCAACATATTATGTTAATTTAGCATAATTCAACATGCAGTCAATAGTGCTACATTAACACATATGTGATTTAACACAATTTAACATATTATAACATATATATGCATTCAACCCATGTTAATTACATAAGCGATGTATTAATTAGAGAGAGAGTCTGCGTGTTTACATGTGTGTGCATTTGTATCTCCTTTTTTCTTATGTAAGTGGTAGTATTGTATACAAACATTTTAACAACTTGCTTTTTCACTTAGCAGTGTAACCTGGAGAATACACCACATACACAGTTCTGAGGAGGCAAAGCTGTAAAATTCTTGCTCAAATTTGAATGCAATTGAAGGATAATTTCTAGATATGCAAGGTGAGGGAAGTATTTTACTAAAATCAAGCCAATAAATAAATTCCACAAAAAATTTACCAATCTAATGTACTGATGAATTAAAGGAAGTAAATCTTAGAGAAGGAAATTTAAGGCTAAAAGAATTGGCAGAAAATGATGGAATCAATTGAACATAGAGTTAAGACACATAATTATTGTCAATTAACAGCATGTAAATGTGAACAAACCTTAAAAGATTCCCTTGACAAAATAGTATCATTTTGAAAATAAAAACTCAAGCTTAAATTTTCAGATAATAACTAACTGGGAAAAAGAAAGGAAAATAATAAAAACAAAGCATGCTATTTTTCTCATCTGCAGACATCATGTATTCCTGATTTTAATAACTGAAGAAATGGATATTCAGTTTTTAAAAGTGAGCCATGAATATACTTTCTAAGTTGCTAATGAGAGGATGGGCCACAGAGAGACTTTCTGGGGAGATGTGCAGGGCTGATGAGCAGCAGCAGCCATTTTGCAGCTCATGTTGACCTGCTGCCTCCAGTCCTTGGTTTGAGATAAGACTTCTCCCGGATCTTCCTTCATTCCTGAGTTATATGTGTGTCCATGATGAAGTGAGGCCAGAGAGCTCATGAGATCTAGCCTGTGATAGCCTTTGTGGACTTAGCATTAAACATGAACAGAATAGCCTTCCAGAAATTGTTTAATGACTTCAGCTGTGTATGATTAGATTGTGTGTGTGTGTATGTGTATTCTAGTGGTACTTTTTCCATTGAATCCTGACTGATATCCACACCCACACTGATACATGTTTATACTGTTTATTTAGGAATATAAACATATCTGGAAGATGGTAATTAATTCCATGCTTGACTCTGCCATTCATCTTGTGTAGTATTGGACAAATTCTATTACTCTGTTAATCTTGGTTTCCTCATCTGTAATATGGTGGTCTGGTCCTGCTAATTTTTAAATGTATAGGTTTTTTTTTCAAGCTGCAGTTTAAGATCCACTGACAAATTGTGAAATCAATGCAATAGTGGGTAGCAACCAGCATCATAAATAAAAGTAAATGGAACAGAATAGAATAGAAAATGTCAAAGTGCTTAACACATAGGAAGAGTAACATTTTTATTTCAGGTGGATAGATAGACATGTGTCTGTGTGTTGTAATGTAGAATGTATTTCTTACAGGGAGTCAGGTTAGAAAAGCTTGAAAAATGTTTACTTTTGTAATGATCAAAGAGATAATGTCTCAGAGCTAAAACTATGTGTTCACTCTGGTCTGCACAGCGCCAGTACATGGAAAACCATAGATTACAACCTGCAGCTCCTGTGTCTGGCTATTATATTTCCTCTGTCTTTGTTTTCCTCAGCTTTCTGTTGCTTGAATATATGCATGAACCACACAGAATTTTATGTCTGAATTACTTGTAAACAATAAAACTTTAAGAAGTAAATAAAATCAGATTTCTGGCTTTTCTGAAAAATTCAGAATGTCTATAACATTGGGCAGATTCTTGTTTGACAACAATCAGCTGGAAATGAATAGAGATTTCTCCCCTAAACAGGGGCATGTGTCTTAAAACAGATGTTTGATGTATTATTATTTATATACAGTGAGGCCAATTGATTAGGAGAGAACGATCATTGAAAGATAGCTTTCTACACACAGAGGAGGGGGTATTCCATGCCATGCCACTCAGTAGGGGGCACACAGGGAAGCACCAGGGTTGATCAGCAGACAGAGGAAGTGGGAAGAAAACATGAGTCAGAAGCTTATCATGGTATCTGCAGGCCAAGACAAGGCAAGGCAAAGCAAGATAAGCAGGTATAGGAATAGCCAGTGTGAATACTTTCAAGGGTCTCTGGGACTGTTCTCAAGGTCTAGCATCTGGTCCTGGGGTGATTAGTGCAGGGCACTAGTGGTTCAGAATGTAAGAGCCTTTTGAAGGAGATGGTTTGGAGGTGTGAGCTCTGGATTGGTTGGTTTGCATATGGAAGGCATGCTATTGGGCAAATCCTTTACTATCTTTAGGAACTGACTAGCCCAGGGAAATGTCAGCCAGCTCCAGTATTCTTGCCTGGAAAATTCCATGAACAGAGGAGCCTAGCAGGTGACTGTCCATGGAGTCACGAAGAGTCAGACATGACTGAACGACTGAGCACACAGGCAAACTACTTCTAATAGGATCTCCCAAGATGTCAAAGCATCAGAAGTACAGAAAATAGAAGGGCATGATCAATACAACATGTAGGTTATAGTTCGCCCTAGTCCCTAGCTGGTCATTCATTTGTTACATGTATTGGAGTCTGGAATCCCTAGTTTGGCCAATTTCCCACTGGTATAGTGGTGAAGAATATTTTTCTGCCTAGGATTTAGCTACCTGTTTTTCAGTTACACACTGTGAATAGCAGAGAACCTAGAAGTACGAGGGAGTTGTCTGGTGTAGGAAGTAACACTGCAGAACACGAAGCAATGACATACCAGCTGCATGGCTCATCTCTCAAGGCTGATGGATTTGGGTTGATGGAGGAGACACAATATCTCTTTAACTTCCTGACTGGCAAGGGACCCACTGCCAATGAGGCAAAATTTTCTGGCTGGATTATCAGTTCAGTTCAGTTCAGTTCAGTCACTCAGTTGTGTCCGACTCTTTGTGACCCCATGAACTGCAGCACACCAGGCCTCCCTGTCCATCACCAACTCCCGGAGTTCACTCAAACTCATGTCCATCGAATCAGTGATGCCATCCGGCCATCTCATCTTCTGTCGTCCCCTTTTCCTCCCGCCCCCAAATCCTCCCAGCATCAGAGTCTTTTCCAGTGAGTCAACTCTTCGTATGAGGTGGCCAAAGGCTGGATTATCAACAGGGTTCAAATTCCTCTGAGCAATAATTGTCCTTGGTCAATGTCATCCAAAACAGTAGTCTTGGTTTTGCTTTTACATTTCTAGATTGGGACCAGCACTTAGGATCGTCTCTCCCACCAATGTTGGTGCCTTTGGAGAAAAAGTCAGCATTTTAGGACTTCATTCACCAGGAGGATGATATGTCAAAGAGTCACCTCCTCTCATAAGCCTAACTGCCCTTTGCAGTGATGGTCCTAGATCTTGATTAACATAACCCAAAAATGCTCTTCTCCTTTTTGATTCTTATTCAGTTTAAGTTAGTGATGAATCTTTTTTTTTTTTTTCTATTATGCACACAAGGTCTGGCAACAGAAGGACCTGGGTTCAAATTCCAGTTGTTACCACTTTATGCTGGGGTCCAGTCCCAGTGGATCCAGGGTGAGTCAAAGGGGAAACGGAGTAGATGAGGAAAAAACTTATTTATTTATTAATATAAGATTAGATTAGGAAGAAATAGTGTAGTAGGAAAATTTAGTGGAGAAAAGAGTCTGAATAACTTGGTTTACATGGAAAGCCAATAAAGTTCCAGACAAGGAACTTGCACCATCTACGTTAGGCTGCCGGCGTCTGTTTGAATATCGGAGAGTACCCCGCCTTGGGCTCTCTCTCTTACGGATNTATAAGATTAGATTAGGAAGAAATAGTGTAGTAGGAAAATTTAGTGGAGAAAAGAGTCTGAATAACTTGGTTTACATGGAAAGCCAATAAAGTTCCAGACAAGGAACTTGCACCATCTACGTTAGGCTGCCGGCGTCTGTTTGAATATCGGAGAGTACCCCGCCTTGGGCTCTCTCTCTTACGGATCTTAGAAGCTGGGACAAGTAAGTAGACATGGCAAGCCTCCACGCCCCAGATGGGAATTCAGCCTGAAATTAGAGTAAAGAGGAGACACGGGGGAAACCAGTCCTTCCAATGACTTGCCTTGCCTCTATTGTCTAGAAAGGACTTTTATACCTTTTTGATTGTACATAGAGATCAATGGGTAATACAAAATTATGCAGCGTTAGCAGCCCAGACTCTTATCAAGACCAGGCTTTTCTCTGCATACCTAACTGTATACACAAGTCTTAGGTGATTTACACCATCTTCCGGCCGAAAGGGCCAATTAACATTTTACAGCCTTTTTTCTGATAAGGGTTTGTCAACCAGAAGGCTTATTTGTGTTGAGCTTCCCAAAGTCTGGTGCCACTCTCAGAAAACACTAAATAAATTTACATTCTTACATAGCAAAGATACAGGAATTTATAACAAGTAAAAGGAGTACAGTGATTTATAACAAAAGAAAAGTAATTAACTCTAAAGTCTAGTGTTGCTAACATCAAAACTATTATATATCTTTTTCCATATCCTGTTTACATTGATTAATATCCTCCCAGGTGCCTAAAAGATAAAGAATATGGCGGCCTGGTGGCAAACATTAAATCAACAGTGAAAACCCTCTACCAATATAATTTTTAACTCTCTAGAAAAGGCTCTGTATCTTTAAGATGCTTTTAAGCTTTGTGCCTCTCACGGTTGGGGGGCTGTAAGCAATAAACAAGCTGTAAGAGGTCCAGGGGAACCTGTTAGGCAAGTTAGAGAGTTATCAGAGGGGGTTTGAACTGAAACATACCTTTCAAATGCAGAAGACTAAAGCCCGGAGTTAACTTTTTCCCAGAGAATGTCAGAAGAGTGGAAAAGCAGGCAGATTCTTATTTTTTGGGGTACATACTCACTCAAGGCTATCGTTTTTCCTGTGGTCATGTATGGATGTGAGAGTTGGACTGTGAAGAAGGCTGAGCGCCGAAGAATTGATGCTTTTGAACTGTGGTGTTGGAGAAGACTCTTGAGAGTCCCTTGGACTGCAAGGAGATCCAACCAGTCCATTGTGAAGGAGATCAACCCTGGGACTTCTTTGGAAGGAATGATGCTAAAGCTGAAACTCCAGTACTTTGGCCACCTCATGAGAAGAGTTGACTCATTGGAAAAGACTCTGATGCTGGGAAGGATTGGGGGCAGGAGGAGAAGGGGACGACCGAGGAT
>SJYT01061286.1:348466-397420 GCA_006410635.1 Cephalophus harveyi | reverse complement strand
AACTCCAGTACTTTGGCCACCTCATGCGAAGAGTTGACTCATTGGAAAAGACTCTGATGCTGGGAGGGATTGGGGGCAGGAGGAGAAGGGGACGACCGAGGATGAGATGGCTGGATGGCATCACTGACTCGATGGACGTGAGTCTGAGTGAACTCTAGGAGTCGGTGATGGACAGGGAGGCCTGGTGTGCTGCGATTCATGGGGTCGCAAAGAGTTGGACACGACTGAGCGACTGAACTGAACTGAACTAGCTGCAACTCAACTAAAGCACTTAGAACCTTTTTGGATACTAAATAAATGCTCATGTATAAAAAGCAAAGACATCACTTTGCCAACAAAGGTATGTATAGTCAAAGCTATGGTTTCTCCAGTAGTCAGGTCGGATGTGAGAGTTGGACCATAAACAAGGCTGAGCACCAAAGAATTGATGCTTTCAAATTGTGGTGCTGGAGAAGACTCTTGAGAGTCCCTTGGACTGCAAAGAGATCAAACCAGTCAATCCCAAAGGAAGTCAACCCTGAATATTCATTGGAAGGACTGATGCTGAAGCTAAAGCTCCAATACTTTGGCCACCTGATCCAAAGAGCCCGCTCTTTGGAAAAGACTTTGATGCTGGAAAAGACTGAAGGCAGGAGGAGAAGGGGATGACAGAGGATGAGATGGCTGAATGGCATCAACAATTCAATGGACATGAGTTTGAGCGCATTCCAGGAGATAGTGAAGGACAGGGAAGTCTGGTGTGCTGCAGTCCATGGGGTCACAAAGAGTCAGACATAACTGAGTGACTGAACAACAACGTAATGGCTATTTTTTACTTTTATCCATAAAATATACTATACCAGGCAGGGTGCTAGTGCCACAGAGATGAGACAGCATGGTCTCTGTACTAAGAAAATACAATCCTCTGTGGAAAATACTGTAGCATGGAAAGGTATGGAGTCTACATGAAGGATCTATTCTTGGGGAAGGTGTGGAGTACAACAGGGAAGGCATCAAAGAGCAGGGTCAGGAGTAGGATAGGGTGCATGAGGTCCCTGGAGCACGAAATATAAGGAGTCACTTACCTGATTTTGAGTGCCTCTAAATTTTGTGTCCTGGGTACCTCTCTTGCCTTATCTGACTCCTGGCCCTACTAAAGATGAGATGCTATTAGAAGTAGACTTTCAAACATAAGCAGGTGATGCCAGAGGAATATATCCAAAGCGAAGAGGGAGGTAGCTATAAAAGCATAAAGCAAGGAAATATAATAGTAGATTCACGTCATTCACCATGAATGAAACATCATGTGGCTCAGAAGAGTGGCCATCAGGAAGAAAAATAAGGCTGCTAAGGTAGGTTCAGTTCAGTTCAGTCGCTCAGCCGTGTCTACCTCTTTGCGACCCCATGGACTGCAGCACACCAGGCCTCCCTGTCCATCAGCAACACCCGAAGCTTGCTCAAACTCATGTCCATCGAGTTGGTGATGCCATCCAACCATCTTATCCTCTGTTGTTCCCTTCTCCTCCCACCTTCAATCTTTCCCAGCATCAGGGTCTTTTCTAATGAGTCAGTTCTTCGCATCAGGTGGCCCAAGGATTGGAGTTTCAGCATCAGCATCAGTCCTTCTGATGAATATTCAGGGTTGATTTCCTTTAGGATGGACTGGTTGGATCTCCTTGCAGCCCAAGGGACTCTCAGGAGTCTTCTCCAACACCACAGTTCAAAAGCATCAGTTCTTTGGCTGTCAGCTTTCTTTATAGTCCAACTCTCACATCCATACATGACTACTGGAAAAGCCATAGCTTTGACTAGACGGACCTTTGTTGGCAGAGTAATGTCTCTGCTTTTTAATATGCTGTTTAGGTTGCTCATAACTTTTCTTCCAAGGAGGTAGGGGTCAGAAAATAAAGACCATTTCTAGGCACTCAAAGGACTTGGCATTTATCCTTGGCAATGAGAAACCTCTGGAAATAACTTAATAAGACACTTAATAAGAAATGTGCAGGGCCCAAACAAACAGAAATATAAATATCTTTGAGAGGCATCAAAGAAGTCCTGAATGAATGGAGAAACATAGAGTTATCTTTGCATTCCTGAGATCATTGAGACTCATTGTAAACTCTCTAAAGTATATTATCATTCAACTCTTCTTACCATCCAATTCGACAGCACCTAAGGCCTTTCCACTTAGCCTGACCCAGTCAAGTAAGGGATGATGTCAATCTGAACTTTCCTGCAACAGTGATAATACTGATGGAATTCCAGAGTAATGAAGGAGTATAGGCAAAACTTGGAGAAGGAAATGGCAACCCACTCCAGTGTTCTTGCCTGGAGAATCCCAGGGACAGGGGAGCCTGGTGGGCTGCCGTCTATGGGATCGCACAGAGTCGGACACGACTGAAGCGACTTAGCATAGCATAGCATAGGCAAAACTGGGCACCACGTTGGCCCCTTCTCCATTTGGCTGGTGATATATATGCCTGGTATAATTAGTTGCTTTAAGAAAGATAAAGAAATGGAGCATTTCCGGCTTTATATATTGAGACGTTCTTACCTGCCACCCATGAAAAATCAAGAATCCTTTTTAAAAATCTACATGGATTCTAAAATTTAAAGGCAACTCTGTCAGTCAACTATTTGCAGCAATATTGTGCATAACAAACTATTCCACAGTGTACAGGCTTAGAACACCCAGCATTTATTTCATGCTTATTCATCCATGACTTTTTTTTTTTTAAGTTTTGCTAGGTTAGACTCCATGCCTTGAACATCAGCATTTGGGCTGGGTTAGGCGACTTCACTTTCACTTTTCACTTTCATGCATCGGAGAAGGAAATGGCAACCCACTCCAGTGTTCTTGCCTGGAGAATCCCGGGGATGGTGGAGCCTGGTGGGCTGCCGTCTATGTGGTCGCACAGAGTCAGACATGACTGAAGCGACTTAGCAGCAGCAGCAGCACCAGAGCCCCTCCATGTGTCTCTTCATTCATTTTTTATTAATTAATTTTTATTGGGGCTTCCCTGGTGGCTCAGAGGTTAAAGCGTCTGCCTCTAATGCGGGAGACCCGGGTTCGATCCCTGGGTCGGGAAGATCCCCTGGAGAAGGAAATGGCAATCCACTCCAGTATTCTTGCCTGGAGAATCCCACGGACGGAGAAGCCTAGTAGGTTACAGTCCACGGGGTCGCAAAGAGTCGGACACGACTGAGCGACTGAACTGAACTGAACTGAATTTTTATTGCAGTATAGTTACTTTAAAGTGTTGTGTTTGCTTCTATAGCACAGCAAAGTGAATCAGACATATATATATGTATAGCCCCTCTTTTGGAATTCCTTCCCATTTAGGTCACCATCCTGCATTAAGTAGACTTTCCTGAGCGGTACAGTGTGTTGCCCTCAACTGTGTATTTTATACATAGTATCAATAGTGTATATATGTCAGTCCCAATCTCCTAATTCCTCCCACCCAACCCCTTTCCCCCTTGGTATCCGTACACTTGTTCTCTAAGTCTGTGTCTCTATTTCTGCTTTGCAAATGCTGGTAAAGAATCCGCCTGCAGTGCAGGAGACCTGAGTTCAATTCCTGGGTTGGGAAGATCCCCTGGAGAAAGGAACGGCTACCCACTCCAGTATTCTAGTATTCTGGCATAGAGAATTCCATGGACCATGTAGTCCATGGGGTCACAAAGAGTCAGATACGACTAAGTGACTTTCACTTCACTTCGTACCATTTTTTCAGATTTCACATATATGTATTAATATATGATATTGGTTTCCTCATTCTTTTTGGATTAGCCACTTTCTAGGGCACGCTCTTCTTGGAGTGGGTCACATGAGTGAAAGAGAACAATAGAAACACATGGAGCTTCTTCAGGTCTGGAACTGTAATATACATTTGTGAGGTTAAACCAGTCACATGGCCAATACTCAAGGGAGTATGTTGGACAATAACCACAGTCACATAAAAGGACAGTTGGGTTTGCTTGTGACTCAAGTGATAAAATCTCCTTAGCATGCATGTTCTTTGCATCTAAGTTATTTCTAAGAGTGGCATCAATCTAACTTACAGGCTTATTTGGAAACCCCAGTAAGTGCAGAAGTGTTCTATGAAAGCATGGACTTCCCTGGTGGCTCAGAGGTAAAGAATCTGCCTGCCAAAGTAGGAGACAAGGGCCAATCCCTGGTCTGGGAAGATCCCACACGCCGCAGGGAAACTAAGCCTGTGCATCACGACTACTGAGTTCACATGCTGAAACCCCTGAAGCCTGAGTGCCCGAGAGCCCATGCTCTGCAACGAGAGAAGCCACTGCAACGAGAAGCCCAAACACCGCAGCTAGAGAGTAGCCCCGCTCGCCGCAACTAGAGAAAGCCCATGCAGCAACGAGGACCAAGCACAGCCATAAATAAATAAATAATTTAAAAAATGTCTTTAAAAGTCAAAGCACTTAAAATGTCCTCTTCATAATTGTTAAAATGGAGATGATAAAACAGACTTGGCTGTGAGTCTTCAGCCCGTGCTTCCTAGTTAGACGTGAATTTTTTGTGGCATGGCTCCAGGGTCGGCCTGAGGCTGGCGCAGACCACACAGACCGCACTGCTGATGCTGAACCTTGTGTTTTAGGCTGGCAAAAAGATGACAGGTGTGGGGTGCACGTTCTAAAAAAGGTATGCCGAATCTCTTCTAGCTTTCAGCATTTGTCTGTTTCTGGTTTTTAACCTGTCCTCCATTGCAATGGAGAAAAGCCAGAACTCTACATTCTTTTTTCATAGAAAGTTCACATGTTAGTCCAAAATGAACAATGTAGGCTAACCATCCTTCTGTTGGTTTAGATCTTGCTGACAATTTCTCAGCCCCATTGCTGACAGGTGTACTCTAATGTCTGCACGATGGTTAGGAGAAAATTACTTGCAAATATATAAGAATGAATCTGGGGTTGGAAATCAGGATGCCTGGCTTCCAGGGCTGGCATTGCCACTTTTCCTTCTGTTTCCTCATCTATAAAATGGAGATAATAATAACTGCCCTACTTTCTCACATGGTGGCTGTGAAGACAAAATGAGAAAAGCGCGTTGCAAAATAAGAAACGCTATTCAAATGCAAGACAGTTTTAGATTCTTCAATTCCTCTCTGAATTAATAATAGCCCCTCACATTTGTACAATGCTTTTCTCATTTTTCAAAGAACTTCCACTAGCATTGCTGCATTTTGTCTGAATCACAGTCCTAAATTTCTCAGGGAAGGAAACAGAGGCTGAGAACAGTCCCATGGCTTATGTAAGGGTCATCCAGTTGGTAACAGGATTGTGCTGTGCTTAGTCGCTCAGCCGTGTTGGACTCTGCACCTCCATGAACTATAGCCAGCCAGTCTCCTCTGTCCATGGTATTCTCCATGCAAGAATACTGGAGCGGGTTGCCATACCCTCCTCCAGGGGATCTTCCCAACCCAGGGATCGAACCCAGGTCTCCCATATTGCAGGTGGATTCTTTACTGTCTGAGACACCAGGGAAGCTTAAAAATACTGGAGTGGGTAGTCTATTTCTTCTCCAGGGGATCTTCCCAACCCAGGAATTGAAACAGGGTCTCCTGCTTTGCAGTCTGGTTCTTTATCAGCTGAGCTACCAGGGAAGCCCAACAGGGCTGGGAGAGCAGCTTGTTTCCCCAGCACTATTCCTATACTTGGTTCACGGGAATCCTCTGCTTCAGCTTCTCCATCAAAGCCCTTGGAAGCCCACCTGAAAAAAAATGCTTCTGAGGGCAATGCTTCAGTTGGCTGAGGGCAGTCAGGGTGGGAAACTGCCTCCTGGGAATGTGAGTTAGGGCTAGCAAGAGTAACTCAGAGCCTGTCCAGTACTGGGCAATACTGATGGGACTTGTGGTCCAGCCCCTTGGTCACTGACAGGTTCTACATTAATCTCATTTCACCAGCTTCTTTTTAGAATGATAGAAAGACGGCTACAAGGTCAGACACCCAATGGAGATTTCTTGAATTTCCTATAGTGTTGGGCAAGATCCTCCAGGACACAGAGCTATCTACTTACTTAACATGGAAGGAAATTCAGAGATCTTTCTATTCCAAAGTGCGCATTCTGTAGCTAGAACACAGAGGGTTACAGATGAGTAGAAGCTTGCTCTTGGTTTGAGAATGAGTTTGGCATTCTTACAGATCTGGGGATACAGTTTCTGCTTTGCCACTTACTTATTGAAGAGCTGGTGAAGCAGAGCAAGATCCTATGTTCCCTCCCCCATGTCCTCTGCCTGCCTCTTGCCTGTAGAAAACTTTAGTCAAAGAATAAGTTTAATCAGGGAAATGAGAGCATACAAAAACAAAGGCAAACAGTCAAGGAGACCAAATAATAATAATGTAGTCATTAAGCATAGTCAAGGACGTTTAGTTCCTTCTCAAGGGCAACAGGTAATATTCTGAGCCATATCCTGTGAGCTGTCTTATGGATAGAGAAACCCCCATCAGGTGGAAGAGGGTAACTACATGATAAGCAGACCATACCCATGGCCATAAGCTGCCACAATTCCGAGAACTGGCTCCAAAGACATGGAAACAAGCCAACCCTGGAACTGAAGACTAACTGTACCTAAAACAACCAAAACGATTCTGACGACCAATATGAAAATGACTGTCAGAGCTGTCTGTGCTATTTTTCTGCGTGTAGTCCCCCTTAACTTCTGTCTATAAAAGCTCTTGCCCCACTGGTTGCCAGCGGTAGAGGAGAGGAGTTGGCCTTTAGTCAGACGTCCACCAACCTACCTCCCCCAGTAGTCGACATCTGAAATAAAGCCAACTTCCTTTCCACCAATCTGGCCTGTTTATTGGTTTTGAGCAGTGAGCAATTGGACCCCTCACACTTTTTTGGTAACGCTGGGATGGTAGAGAAGGACTAAATGACATAAACATATTTAAAACACTGAGCATATGATGGGCACTGCAACTATAGTAGAGTCTGTTAGCCAATGTGCTTGATTGCAAACAATTGAACTCCCTGTAGCTAATGAAACGGGATGTTATTTTCTTTTTTAAAATTAATTAATTTATTTTAATTGGAGGCTAATTACTTTACAATATTGTGGTGGTTTTTGCTATACATCAAGATGAATTAACCACAAGTGTACATGTGTCCCCCCATCCTGAACCCCCCTCCCACCTCCCTCCCCAACCCATCCCTCTGGGTTGTCCCAGAGCACTGACTTTGGGGTGCCCTACTTCATGCATCGAACTTGCACTGGTCATCTGTTTTACATATGGTAATATACGAGTTTCAATGCTATTCTCTCAAACCATCCCACCCTCCCCTTCTCCCACATAGTCCAAAAGTCTGTTTTTTACAGCTGTGTCTCTTTTGCTGCCTTGCATATAGGGTCATTGTTACCATCTTTCTAAACTCCATATATATGCATTAATATACTGTATTGGTGTTTCTCTCTCTGACTTACTTCACTCTGTTTAATAGGCTCCAGTTTCATCCATCTCATTCAGTTCAGTTCAGTTCAGTCACTCAGTCATGTCCGACTCTTTGTGACCCCATGAATCACAGCACGCCAGGCCTCCCTGTCCATCACCAACTCCTGGAGTTCACTCAGACTCACGTACATCGAGTCAGTGATGCCATCCAGCCATCTCATCCTCTGTCGTCCCCTTTTCCTCCTGCCCCCAATCCCTCCCAGCATCAGAGTCTTTTCCAATGAGTCAACTCTTTGCATGAGGTGGCCAAAGTACTGGAGTTTCAGCTTTAGCATCATTCCTTCCAAAGAAATCCCAGAGCTGATCTCCTTTAGAATGGACTGGTTGGATCTCCTTGCAGTCATTAGAACTGACTTAAATGTGTTCTTTTTTTAATAGCTGAGTAATATTCCATTGTGTATATGTACCACAACTTACTTATCCATCTGTCTTCTGATGGACATCGAGGTTGCTTCCATGTCCTAGCTATTGTAAACAGTGCTGCAATGAATGTTGGGGTACACGTGTCTCTTTCAGTTCTGGTTTCCTCAGTATGTATGCCCAGCAGTGGGATTGCTGGGTTGTATGGCAGTTCTATTTCCAGTTTTTAAAGGAATCTCTATACTGTTCTCCACAGTGGCTGTGCCTACCAACAGTGTAAGGGGCTTCCCTTTTCTCCACACCCTCTCCAGCATTTATTGTTGGTAGACATTTTGATGGCAGCCTTTCTGACTGGAATGAGATGGTACCTCGTTGTGGTTTTGATTTGCATTTTTCTGATAAAATGAGTGATGCTGAGCATCTTTACATGTGCTTGTTAGCCATCTGTTTTTGGAGAAATGTCTGTTTACTTCTTTGGCCCACTTTTTGATTGATACTTATTTTTCTGGTATTGACCTGCATGAGCTGCTTGTATATTTTGGAGATTAATTTTTTGTCAGTTATTTCATTTGCTATTATTTTCTCCCATTCTGAAGGCTGCCTTTTCACTTTGCTTTAGTTTCCTTTGTTGTGCAAAAGCTTTTAAATTTAATTAGGCTCCATTTGTTTATTTTTGATTTTATTTCCATTACTCTGAGAGGTGGGTCATAGAGGATCTTGCTGTGATTTATGTCAGACAGTGTCCTGCCTATGTTTTCTCCTGTAAGAGTTTTATAGTTTCTGATCTTACATTTATTTAATCCATTTTTAGTTTATTTTTGTGTATGCTATTAGAAAGTGTTCTAGTTTCATTCTTTTACAGGTGACTGACCAATTTTCCCACCACTGCTTGTTGAAGAGACTGTCTTTTCTCCATTGTATATTTTTGCCTCCTTCGTCAAAGATAAGGTGTCCATAGGTGCATAGATTTATCTCTGGGCATTCTATTTTGTCCCATTGATCTATATTTCTGTCTTTGTGCTAGTACCATACTGTCTTGATGACTGTAGCTTTGTATATAGTCTGAAGTCAGGAAGGTTGATTCCTCCAGTTCCATTCTTCTTTCACAAGATTGCTTTGGCTGTTTGAGGTTTTTTGTATTTCCAGACAAATTGTGAAGTAATTTGTTGCACTTCTGTGAAAAATACCTTTGGTAGCTTGATAGGGATTGCATTGAATCTATAGATTGCTTTGGATAGTATACTCATTTTCATTATATTGATTCTTCCAATCCACAAACATGGTATATTTCTCCACCTATTTGTGTCATCTTTGATTTCTTTCATCAATGTATTATAGTTTCTATATAAAGGACAACAAGTACCTCCTTCTCAGAATCTTCAAGAGGCTTGAATCAAAGTTGGGGAGTACACAGATGGGAACAAAGTTCATCTACATCCTGACCAGGGCTGCCCTGGTGGTTCAGTGATAAAGGCTCTGCCTGCTAATGCAGGAGATATGGCTTTGATCCCTGACCCAGAAAGATCTAAGCCCATGTGCCACAACTACTGAGTCTTGCTCTAGAACCCTGGAGCTGCAACTAGTGAGTCCACATGCCCTGTTCCACAATAGAAGCCACTGCTATGAGAAGTTCCTGTCCTACAACTAGAGTCCCCACTCACGGCAACTAGAGAAAAGCCCAAGAAGCGGTACACAGCCAAAAATTAAATAAATACTTTTTTAAAAAAGATTTAGTCTTATTTAAAAATTCCCTGACCATAAGAAGAATTTTCATATGTGATAGAGAATTTAAGAAATAATCACTAAGGTTTCCCTTGCTTTTCTCTGGCCCTGTCTCTTTATATGTACCCTGACTGTAGCTGACTCACGCATAGGGCTCCAGACTCCCAAACTGTTTCCTTATATCACATTTTCCCCTCCAGCCGGTCTCTGAACTGGCCCAGTTAAGCTCATTAAAGGCATCTACTACCTTGTGTCTTTCCTGGCATCAGCTCCTCACTTGCACAGCTCTCATACCACCATCGCTAAAACAGTATATTGCAAGCATTTTTCCATGTCATTAATTTTTCTTTTGCAACATGATTTTTAATAGCTACACAGTACCCGCAGTGTAGATGCATAAAATGCATTTAACCAACTCCAAATTGTGCACTAACGTTATTGTCTTTTTTTTACCCTTGATATCACAAATGATTCAGCAATGAAAACTCTGCAAAAGTCGCTTGCATACTTATGATTATTTCTAGAGGTCAGTTTTTTAGAAATAGAAGTACTGAGACAAATGATCTTTAAAAACTCTTAAAAGGTACTGCCCACTTGGCCCCCAGAAATGTAGTGTGAGTTTTTATATTCCCAACCACTGTGGCAACCTCATCTTTGCTTCTGCCCTTGCAAACATTGGGTGTTATCATTCTTTAATCTCTACTAATTTTATAGATGAAAAATGTTTCTCATTATTATTTTAGTGCAAACTTCTTTGATTATTAGTGACATTAAATATTTATTTTAATTGTATTTTTTTAATTAGCTGAAGTTTGTAATTTTTATGTAGTCAGATTCATTAACGTGTAAAGCTGATCTCACCATTTCCCCTCCTGAGACTTCATCCAAGCACTGTGTTCATTATATCAGATGCTATGTGATGGGTAGTGCTGATCAGCACAAATCTGTTTAAACAGAATAAGGAAATATATTAGACTGAATAACAGGACGATGAAAAGATATATGATGAGAGATTCTTTAAAAGGGTATATGTACTTGAACATATTGTGTGTGTGTGTGCGTGTGTACGCCCTCACTGAGTAGAGTTGATGGACAGAACTTGCTGACAAAAAGAACATGCCTTAGTCAACAGGATATTTAGATTTGCAGAGATGATAAGGAGAAAGACATGGTATACTTTTAACATCCTGGGGACCACAAAAGTTAAAGAACTCGGGTGGAATTTGAGAGATGTTTGTGCATAGCATGATACCTTAAATCATGTGGGCAAGGTTTGAATGTAAATCAAAAGATGCATAAATCCCATCTTCCTGGGTTTGGCATCTGTTTTTTGTTTCTCCTGCTGGATTGAAGATGTAAAACCATTAATAGTGTAAGAAAATAATACAGTCTTCTTTTAGCTGTTAATACTTATTTACTTTTTAAATTTGTTTCTGTTACACTGATTTATAACATTATGTAAATTTTAAGTGTACATCATTGTATTTCTATCGATACTTCTGTAATGTGGTACAATAGGCTCACCACTAAAAATTTGTTTTCTGTACATCACCATGCTATTGGCCCCCTTTATCTAGTTCTCCCTCCCCCCAACCTCTTCCCATCTGATAACCATAACTCTGTTCTATGTATCTCTACATGTTTGGTTTGTTCATTTTGATTTTATTAGTTTTTTATATTTCACATATGAGTGAAGTCATGAGGTATTTGTCTTTCTCTGTCTGATTTATTTCATTTAGCATAACACCCTCAAGGTCCATTCATGTTGTCATAAGTGGCAAGATTTCATGTTTCTTATGTCTGAGTGGTATTTCATTGTATATATAGACAGTATATATATATATATGTATACATACACATAAAACTTCTTGGTTTTTTTTTTTTTTTTTTTAGAGTACAACCAAAGGTTTATAATGTTGTGATAGTTTGTACTATACAATGAAGTGAGTCACCTTTATGCACACGTATATCCCCACCTTCTGGAGCCTTCCTCCCACGCCTTCATCCCACCCCTCTAGGTCATCACAGAGCCCAGAGCTGAGCTCCCTATGCTATAGAGCAACTTCCCACTAGCTATCTTTTTACACATGGTACTGTATATATGTCAATGGTCCTCTCCCAGTTTGTCCCACCTTCCCCTTCTCCACATTGTCCACATGCCAGTTCTCTATGTCTGCATCTCTATTCCTGTCCTGCAGATAGGTTCATCTGTACCATTTTTCTAGATTCCATATATATGTGTTAATATATGATATTTGTTTCTCCCTTTTGGACTTACTTCACTCTGTATGATAGATTCTGGGTTCATTCACATCACTACAAATGACCCAATTTCATTCCTTTTTATGGCTAAGTAACATTCCATCAGGAAGCATTCAACAGGAGGCTTCCTGTGTGCTGTTTTGGATCTGTCATGAATCCTCTGCTCCTTATTAATTCCTGAATATTCAAACCGCTCCTGGGGCTGAAGGATGCATGCATTTCCTTTGTTAGTTTTTCCATATGGTGATAAGTAACTATTTACAACCCTCTTCCTTTCTGTGAACCATATGGTAAAAGTGATTATTTACAACCGTCTCTCTTTGATATGGATTGCCTTATGTTTTCTTGATAATTTGTAAGTCTGGACTTTTGATTTTTATCTTTGCTGAACAAAGCTACCTTGTAAGACAGTATATATACCCACACTATGTTGAATAAAGAACCCTTGTTCCATCAGAGCTTGGGTCCCTGTGTCTTTCTTTCTGTTTTTCTCTCTTTCTCTTTCTCAGGCTAATTCTTTGGAGCACAGAAGCCCGCTGAGCTCACTTTCTTGCCCGGGCTTGCAAGACCCTCGTGAGAGGGCACCCTGTGCCTACGTGAAGCAGTGCAAGCCCCGTGTCAAGGGCTTTATTGGTTTTCTGCATAAACGAAGGAACATCAGCCTCTTTCTCTCTCTCTTTTACTTTCTTATCATCAACTCCAGACCACCATTAAAGGACCTCAACACCATTGTATATATATACCACATCTTCTTTATCCATTCATCTTTCAGTGGACATTTAGGTTGCTTCTATGTCCCAGCTGTACATAACATCTTTACTATTCAAATATTGTTGAATTTTTTCCATATCTTAGTTATTGTAAATAATGCCTGATGAACACAGGAGTGTAGATATCTTTTGGGATTAGTGTTTTTTTATTATTTGGATAAATATGTAGAAGTAGGATAGCTGAGTCATGTAGTATTATTGTTCTTAATTTTTTGAGGAATCTCTATTTCATAGTGGCTGTACCAGTTTACATTCCCACCAACAATGTATGAATGTCCCCTTTTCTCCACACCCTTTGCAACACTTAATATTTCTTGTCTTTTTGGTAATGGCCATTCTAACAGTGTGAGGTGATATCTTGCTGTATAATTAGTGATGTTAAACATATTTTCATGTGCCTGTTGGCCACCTGTATGTCTTCTTTGGAAAATAGCTATTAAGCTCCTCTGCCCGATTTTAATCAGGTTGTTTGTTGTTCCGTCCATGGGATTTTCTAGGCAAGAATACTGGAGTGGGTTGCCATTTCCTCCTCAAGGGTATCTTCTCAACCCAAGGATCAAACCTGCATCTGTTGTGTCTCCTTTATTGGCAGGCAGATTCTTTACCACTAGTGCCACTTTGCAAATATCTTTTCTCATTCAGTAGGTTGTAGTTTTGTTTCATTGATGGTTCCCTTTGCTGTGAAGAGGCTTTTTAGTGTAATTCCATTTGTTTATTTTTACTTTTGTTTCCGTTGCCTGATGGTATGTACGTAGAAAGATATTGCTAAGACTGATGTCAAAGAGCATACTGCCTGTGCTTTCTTGTAGATGTTTTATGGTTTCAGGTCTTTTTTTTTTTTTTTTTTTTAACTTCACAATATTGTATTGGTTTTGCCATACATCAACACGAATCCGCCACGGGTGTACACATGTTCCCCATCCTGAACCCCCCTCCCACCTCCCTCCCCATACCATCCCTCTGGGTCATCCCAGTGCACCAGCCCCAAGCATCCTGTATCCTGCATCAAACCTAGACTGGCAATTCATTTCTTATATGATATTATACATGTTTCAATGGCATTCTCCAAAATCATCCCACCCTCTCCCTCTCCCACAGAGTCCAAAAGACTGTTCTGTACATCTGTGTCTCTTTTGCTGTCTCGGATACAGGGTTATCATTACCATCTTTCTAAATTCCATATATATGTGTTAGTATACTGTATTAGTGTTATTCTTTCTGGCTTACTTCACTCTATATAATCGGCTCCAGTTTTATCTACCTCATTAGAACTGATTCAAATGTATTCTTTTTAATGGCTGGGTAATACTCCATTGTGTATATGTACCACAACTTTTTTATCCATTCATCTGCTGATGGACATCTAGGTTGCTTCCATATCCCAGCTATTATAAACAGTGCTGCGATGAACATTGGGGTACACATGTCTCTTTCAGTTCTGGTTTCCTCAGTGTTTATGCCCAGCAGTGGGATTGCTGGGTCATAAGGGAGTTCTATTTGCAGTTTTTTAAGGAATCTCCACACTGTTCTCCATAGTGGCTGTACTAGTTTGCATTCCCACCAACAGTGTAAGAGGGTTCCCTTTTCTCCACACCCTCTCCAGCATTTATTGCTTGTAGACTTTTGGATCGCAGCCATTCTGACTGGCATGAAATGGTACCTCATTGTGGTTTTGATTTGCATTTCTCTGATAATGAGTGATGTTGAGCATCTTTTCATGTGTTTATAGTTTCCTTTGTTGTGCAGAAGCTTTTAATTTTAATTAGGTCCCATTTGTTTATTTTTGCTTTTATTTCCAATACTCTGGGAGGTGGGTCATAGAGGATCCTGCTGTGATTTATGTCGGAGAGTGTTTTGCCTATGTTTTCCTCTAGGAGTTGTATAGTTTCTGGTCTTATGTTTAGATCTTTAATCCATATGGCTTCAGGTCTTACATTCAAGTCTTTAAAACACTCTGAATTAATTTTTGTGTATGGTGATCTAGGCTCGCTCTCTCTTTTTTTTTGAATGTGGCTGTCCAGGTTTCCCAACACTTTTTGTCAAAGAGACTGTTTTTTCTCCATTACGTACTCTTTGTTGCTTCGTAGTAAATTAATTGTCCATATATGTGTGGATTTGTTTCTTGGCTCTCAATTCTGTTCCATTGATCTATTGATCTGTTTTTCTGCCAATGTCATCGTATTTTTATTATTATGACTTTATAGTATAGTTTGAAATCAGGGAGTGTGATACCCCCAACTTTGTTCTTTTTTCTCAGAATTGCTTTCACTATTCAGGGTCTTTTGTGGCTCCAGATAAATTTTAGAAATTTTTGTTATATTTCTGTGAAAAATGTCCTTGGGATTTTGATGGGGATTGCACTGAATCTGTAGAATTTGCTTTAGTTAATAAAACACTTTGATAATGTTGATTCTTATAATCCATGAGCACAGAACATCTTTCCATTTTTTTGTGTGTCCTTTTCAATTTCTTTCAACAATTTCTTAGAGTTTTCAGTGTAAAGGTGTTTCATCTCCTTGGTTAAATTTAGTCCAAGATATTTGTGTGTGTGTGTATGTGTGTGATTTTAAACAGATTACTTTCTTAGTTTCTCTTTCTGCTAGCTCATTGTTACTGCATAGAAATACAACAGAGTTTTATACATTGATTTTGAACTCTGAAACTTTATTATATTCATTTATTATTTTTAATAGGTTTTTTTGGGCAGAGTCTTTAGAGTTTTCTATATATGAAATCAAGTCATCTGCAATTAATGACAGTTTTACTTCTTTGTTTCCTATTTGGATATCTTTCATTTCTTTTTCTTGCTTAATTGCTCTGGCTAGGACTTCCAATATTATACGAAATAGGAGTAGTGAGAGTGAGCATACTTGTCTTGTCCTGATCTTAGAAAGATAGCTTTCAGATTTTAACCCTGGAGTGTGATGTTAGCTGTGGGTTTGTTACATTCAGCCTTTGTTATGTTGAGATATGTCCCTCTATACCAATTTTATTGAGAGTTTTTTTTATTTTTATAATAAATGAGGGCTGGATTTTTGTCAAATGTTTTTTCTGTATCTACTGAAATTATCACATTCCTTTGTTAATGTGGTATGTTCCATTGATTGATTTCCAGATGTTGAATCATTTTTTCATCATTGGAATAACTTGATCATGGTGAATAGTGTATTCTTTTGATGTATTGCTGAACTCAACTTGCTAATACTTTGTTGAGGATTTTTCATCTATGTTCATTAGATATATTGACCTGTGATTTTGTTGTTGTTGTCTTTATCTGGTTTTGGCATCAGGGTGTCTTTGGCCTTATAAAATGAACTAGAAAGTGTTTTTTCTCTTCAAAATTTTTGAATAGTTTGGAAAAGTTAAGTATTACATCTTCTTTGAGAAATCACCTGTGAAGCCATCTAGTTTTGAATGTTTTTTGGGGGGATTTTTCTGATTACTGCTTCAGTCTCTGTACTAGTGACTGGTCCATATAGATTTTCTGAAAATGATATAATATTGAAGAACAAAAGCTTTTTCTAGTCTTTATGTGACCAATGTCTAAAGAAAAAAGCTATAAATAACCAGAAATTTCTGAAGGAAAAATCTTCACGTGTAAAATTGAAAACTAAACACTAATCTGGGGGAAATATTTACAACAAACCAGAAAAATAGTGAAGTTTATAAATATATATGTAAATAGTACCCCTAAAACAGTAAGAAAGGCATAAAGATCTCAACAGAAATATGAACATAAGATGTGAATAAACAATTATCTAAAAGAAACCAAGAGATAATAAACATGCAAAAGTGCTCTGCTTTGCTGGTATAAAACAACTGCAAATTTAAGCAAAGAAGTAATATTTTTATAGACATAATCTTAACTGTAAAGTAGTATGATATAGAGTTTGCATAATTATAGGCTTGTTTTTAAAAAGACACCCATTTTGACAGTGATTAGCTTTGAGTTGTGGGTTATAGGTAATTTACTTTTCTCTCTTTTCTTATATCAATTTTAAATTTTTCTCTAATAAACATTAATTGCTGTGAAAATAGGAAGACTAGCTATGCATGTATTTATTCACTTTTTTAGTGATAATATCCAGTGCTGACATGGTTGTATGGAAATAGGAGTATAAATAAGTTCAACATTTCTGGAAAGTGATTTGTGAGAAAAGAAACTTCCAAAATCTGCATAGATTCAAGTTAAGAATTCTGCTTTATTAAACTTATATTAAAATATATGAAGGGCATGAACAAGAGTATTCATTACAGTGCAGGTATTTGTGGTTAATAATTGTGACAACTTGTATGTTTAAGAAGGCAGGACTGGAATATAATTACAGAGTAATTGGCACTGCTCTGAAGGATGTTATTTGAAGCGTCTCAAAAAAGTGAGTCATGCTTGAATAAATTTTAGAAACATCATGTTAAACAAAGTTAAATATTTTCTTTAGTTGTAGGATTTTCAGAGACTTTAATAGCAAATGTGCATTATAACAATTCAAATAGGCAGTATTTTCTGAACATTTTCTACTCAATGTACCTATTAGAATCTTTTAGAACAACCCTCAGAGAACAGCATGAGAACAGAATTTTCGAAACATTGTCATGTAGAGCCCTTCCAATGCTGTTGTAGGAAAGCACTTCATTATATGGAAGCATATAAACAATACATGTGTGTGCATGCTCAGTTGTTGAGTCATGTCCAACTCCTTGTGACTTCATGGACGATAGCCCACCAGGCTCCTCTGTCCATTGGATCTTCCAGGGAAGAATACTAGAGTGGGTTGGCATTTCTTATTCAGGGGATCTTCCTGACCCAGTGATCAAATCCACTCCTCCTGCATTAGCAGGTGGATTCTATACCACTGTGCCACCTGGGAAGCATATACAATACATACAAAGTGATAAAACAGTGTACAGAAAGGTACACATAATGTGATCCCTCTTGAGAAACCTGTATGCAGGTCAGGAAGCAACAGTTAGAACTAGACATGAAACAACAGACTGGTTCCAAATAGGAAAAGGAGTACATCAAGGCTGTATATGGTCACCCTGCTTATTTAACTTATATGCAGAGTACATCATGAGAAACTCTCGGTTGGAAGAAACACAAGCTGGAATCAAGATTGCCGGGAGAAATATCAATAACCTCAGATATGCAGATGACACCACCCTTATGGCAGAAAGTGAAGAAGAACTAAAAAGCCTCTTGATGAAAGTGAAAGAGGAGAGTGAAAAGGTTGGCTTAAAGCTCAACATTCAGAAAACGAAGATCATGGCATCTGGTCCCATCACTTCATGGGAAATAGATGGGGAAACAGTGGAAACAGTGTCAGACTTTATTTTCTGGGGCTCCAAAATCACTGCAGATGGTGACTGCAGCCATGAAATTAAAAGATGCTTACTCCTTGGAAGGAAAGTTATGACCAACTTAGATAGCATATTCAATAGAAGAGACATTACTTTGCCAACAAAGGTCCGTCTAGTCAAGGCTATGGTTTTTCGTGTGGTCATGTATGGATGTGAGAGTTGGACTGTGAAGAAGGCTGAGCGCCAAAGAATTGATGCTTTTGAACTGTGGTGTTGGAGAAGACTCTTGAGAGTCCCTTGGACTGCAAGGAGATCCAACCAGTCCATTCTGAAGGAGATCGGCCCTGGAATTTCTTTGGAAGGAATGATGCTAAAGCTGAAACTCCAGTACTTTGGCCACCTCATGCGAAGAGTTGACTTATTGGAAAAGACTCTGATGCTGGGAGGGATTGGGGGCAGGAGGAGAAGAGGACGACAGAGGATGAGATGGTTGGATGGCATCACTGACTCGATGGACGTGAGTCTGAGTGAACTCCGGGAGTTGGTGATGGACACGGAGGCCTGGCGTGCTGTGGTTTATGGGGTTGCAAAGAGTGGGACATGACTGAACGACTTAACTGGAACTGGATGACTGTACTGAAAAGAAACTGAACAAAAAAGCCCACAACAGCAAAGTATTAACAGTGATTGAAAAAGTGTTAGTCACTAGGTTGTGTCTGACCTTTGTGATCCCATGGACTGTAGCTTGCCAGGCTCCAAAAGTGTTTACATCTGGATAATGGAAAATGGGTGATTTTTATTTTTCTCTTTGCTTATACACATTTAATAATATTTCACAATGAATATGTATTGCTGCTGAAATAAATGATAAAAGTTATAAAAATTATGTAAAAGAATATGCAATATATTGTTCACAATGTGTTCTGTAGGGAAAGGAGATTGCAAAGCAGTTTGTCCATTATAGTTTCTTTTTAAAAATACTTCCATGTGTGGGTAGCTGTGCAGAGAGAGAGAGGAAATGTACCAAGATATTAACAGTTATAATTTTAGGGTTATAGCTGAGGTTACACATAATTTTATGGAGCCACATACTCCTTCTTTGTTAGTCTCCCCTCCTTGAGAATGTGGCTTAAACCTCTTGGTTCTGTAAGGGAGAGAGTCTCTAAAGTGGAGTGCAAATATTCCAAGGAGAGTGTGAGATAATATATTGGGTGGGAAATATTAGACCATATATTTAATTTTTTCATCCTTTAAAGGTTTATATTTCTGTGTTCAGTAATGTACATATTAATAACAAATTAGCACATTAGTACATGTGTGAAGTTTATGTTGTGGTTATTTCTCAGTCGCTAAATCATGTCCAACTCTTTGCGACCCCATGGACTGGGGGCTTATTTGTCCTTCACTATCTCCTGGAGTTAGCTCAAACTCATGTCCATTGAGTCAGTGATGCTATCTAATCATCTCATCCTCTGCTGCCCCCCTTCTCCTTTTGCCTTCAATCTTTCCCAGCATCAAGGTCTTTTCCAATGAGTCGGCTCTTATAAGGTGGCCAAAGTATCAGAGCTTCGGATTCACCATCAGTCCTTCCACTGAATATTCAGAGTTAATTTCTTTCAGGATCGACTGGTTTGATTTCCTTGCAGTCCAAGGGACTCTCAAGAGTCTTCTCCAGAATTCAGTTCTTTGGTGAACATCATTTCTTTGGTGCTCAGCCTTCTTTATTGTCCAACTCTCTCCCCATATGTGACTATTGGAAAAACCATAGAAGTTTATAGATATATCTATGTATGTCACATACATTTCTATGGAGTTTCATGATTTTAAAATGTTGACTGTACTGCTAAGGTTAAGTTATCAAAACCCTGACAAGTGACATCAGTAAGCAAATTGTCAGTCTTCTAAACAGTACTGTCCTGATGACTTGGGCACAGGTTCAGTGATATAACTGGTTAACTCTGAATTTGTTGACCATGAAATCTGATGATCCCAGCTTTCCACTCTGTTCAGATTCCCAGGTCCCTCCTGCTATTCTCAGGAAATGGGAAAGGGCATTGTATTGATATGGTAGCTGGTAATTCTAAACAGCAAGTACTTCTGATTCTCCACAAGGGTTTCCCTTGTAGCTCATCTGGTAAAGAATCCACCTGCAATGGGAGAGACCTAGGTTCAGTCCCTGAGTTGGGAAGATCCCTGGAGAAGGGAAAGTCTACCCACTCCAGTACTCTGGCCTGGAGAATTCCATGAACGGTATAGTCTGTGGGGTTGCAAAGAGTCGAACTTGACTGAGTGACTTTAAATAAAAAAAGAAATCTCCACCTTCTGGATGCCTGATACTTGCTATTCTTAGCCCCATTGAGTGGAGTCATGTGAACAATTCTGGCCAGTGAGATATGATTTTTAGAGTCATGTGTCACTCAGTACAAACATTTGATTACTATTGTGAGACTCTCCTGCAATGTTTGATATTGTGGGGGGCTCCATCATTCTGAGTCTTAAAGAGTAGACAAGATGACAGAGAGCAGAGCCCCCGGATGAGTGAGTGAGAAATAAGCCCTAAGTGTCCATTGATGGATGGAATGGATGAAGAAGAGATGATACAATGAAATATTACCCAGCCAAAGATAAGAAGGAAATGCTGCCATTTGCAACAATATGGATGAACTAGACATCATGATCCATAAGGCAGACACAAAAAGATACATACCATATGATCTCACTTATATGTGGAATCTAGAAACTTTGAACTCGTAGAACCAGAGAGTAGAATGGTGGTTGCCAGGGGCTATGGTGTGTGGAAAATAAGGAGATATTGGCCAAAGGGTACAAACTTTCAATTATATTAATAAGATAAATAATTGCTGAGGATGTAACATATAGCACAGTGACTACAGCTAACAATACTGTATTGTATAATATTTTGCTAAGAGAGTTAACCTTCTCATCAAAAAACCAAAAACAAGATAATTATATAAGGTGATAGATGTGTTAGCTTGATTGTAGTAATCATTCCACAATATATACATATATTAGATCATCATGTTACATCCTTTAAATATGCACACTTTTGGTTAGTTATACCTCAATAAAGCTGGAAAAAGAGAAATAAATAAGCCCTTATCTGTTTAAGCCCATGAAGTTTGAGGGCATACCTGTTACTATAGCACTACATAATCTATGCTGATTTTGAGATCAAAGTTCACCAGAAAACCCCAAGTATGTTCTAGGGGAGCTCAAATGCATCCGGTATTAAAAGTCTTATCCTTGGAACTTCCCTGGTGATCCAGTGGCTAAGATTTTGCCTTCCAATGCAGAGGGTACAAGTTCAATCCCTGGTTGGGGAACAAAGATCTCACAAGCCTTGTGACCAAAAAACCAAAATATAAAAACACAGAAGCAATATTGTAACAAATACAATAAAGACTTTCAAAAAAATGGTCCTATCCATAAAAAGCTGTTTTTATGATTGAATGGCCAATAAATACTTAGATTTTTAATTTCTTTGTATAATTGCATGCTAAGTTGCTTCAGTCACGCCCAACTTTTTGTAACAGCCTAGACTGTAGCCTGCCAGGCTCCTCAGTCCATGGGATTCTCCAGGCAAGAATACTGGAGTGGCTTGCCATCCCCTCCTCCAGGGGATCTTCCCGACCAGGGATCAAACCCCGTCTCCTTTGGCTTCTGCATTGGCAGGCATATTAGGCAGATTCTTTACCGCTGAGCCACCAGGGAAGCCACCTTTGTATAATTAAGGGTTGCTTTTTGTGACCTTCTAAAGGCATTCTTAAGCATTTAAAATTGTTTATATACAGAAACAAAAGTTACTAAGTTACTAGATTTTTTGGAAAGCTTTAATTCCGTGTTCTATAATAAAATCTCCTTTCACTCTATACCTATTTCCACAATGGATCTTCCCTAAGCTCCTTCCTAATTCCTATCTGGTGGTTAAGGAATAACAGTAGAGTCATAGTTTATGCAAGAGCGAGATTTTAAAGTCAGTGAACAGAAAACAAAATAGTTTGTTCTTAAAAATCTTTTCATTGCAAAAGTGCTGATTGCAGATCCAAAGACACTTGAAAATTTCTCAAATTGCTTTTAAAGAATAGTCCATATGATTTTCTGTGTACAATCCTGCACATATGCATAAATATTAACATACACAGACATATTAAATATGTAATAAAGGATATGTGACTATCTACATGCACTAGAATATAGAGGGGCAAATGCTTGCACCATGAGAGGGCTGAGGGGAACTGAGGTTGATGGGTGAACAGTGGATTAATGTCATCTATTTTACTCTCACTTCCATACATAAACTTATGGGATGTGTGATGGGCAGAACATCCTGCATTATTAAAGTTTCTTTTTCCCCGTTGGCCACCCCTGCAACATATTTGAATTTTCAGAGGTTAAGTGCATGGTTGTTTCAGTTATGCTATGCTTCCTAATTATAGCATTTGATTCACTTCTTTCTCTTCTATACATTGTTGATTGACTTTTCCCATTTATGGAAAGCAAAGCTAATGTACCCATCCAACCATTGGTTACTGAAGAGGAAGAGTTCCTATTTTAGCCAAATGGATGCTTACTCACACTCAGAATAGCAGACAGGTCACACGCTGCATTCAGCCTCTACCGTCCCTTTTCTGACACCTGATTTCTGAAGAGCAGAGACCCAGGCAAAAGAGGTTGACTTTTGAACTAGAACTTCACTTTGCTTTTCCAGCTTTTTCTTCAGTTTTCTCGCTGCTCTGTGCCCTGGCACTTGCATCACCCACTTTCCCTTATGTGCACCTCCTGATTGTGTAAGTCCAATGGGAAGCACAAGCAAGAGACAGGAAGGTGGGATAAGACAGATATCTACCCCTCCCCACTTTGCTCAGCCTGCAGATGGTTAGAGATTGGGCTCTTCTCTGGAGATCTCTCCCCGGCTCTCACTAGGTCTTCTTACATGCTCCTCTCCTTACTGTTTCACACTCAAGGTGCTAATGGCTTCTTGCTAATAGTAGTCTTTTTCTCTTTAAAGCAGAGAAAGGCTTATTGCAAGGGCCAAGCAATGAGAATAGGTGGCCTGTGCTCAGAAGACCTGAACTCCACTAATACTGGTCTTAAACCATCATATCACCCTCATTAATTTCCCTTATCTTTGCCCACTACTTTCTAAGTGGTCACTTCCGTAAATTCTCATTTACCTCTTCTGAGTACATTATATTTCTTGCTGGAATCCCAACCCTTGTAGACCTGTGGGAACAAAGGCATCACAGGAAGTTGAAGCTACATGAATCTTCAATGAAACCAGTTTCCATGGGGAAAAAATGCCTGCCTGTTTTATTCAAAATTATTTAGCAATTTAAAATGTAAAGGCATGCCAGGAACAATACAATGAATTGCCATGAATCTAAAGAAATTAAAGTATCAATATTGGTGAAATCTTGTTATTTTAAATCCTCTGAAGTATATTCCCATGGTGTTTTCAAGCTGAGAATCCAGGTCAGGACCTGCCTTGCTCCCAAGAGGACAGATTTCAATGTGAAATATACCATCTGGTGTTTTGAAAAGTAAATATTGAACTTGTGAGTGAGTGTGTCAGTGTGTTTGTCTCTGAGGGATAAGTATTTGAAGTAGGCTATCAGGAATGATATGCTGACCAAGCTGAATTCTATTTAAGCAACTGCTCTTTTCTGAGTCACTGGATGTACGTGGAGAGTGCCAGCTTTGGAATGGGGCAGGCCTGCATCTAAATCTTGACTGTTTTATTCATTCCTTCTGTGAACTTGAAGGAGCCTTTGCAAGGGAATCGCCTGGATATAGAGACCCATTCTTTATGGGAAAGCATGACCAAGATGGAATAGTATATATGGTGTATCATGGTGTGTAAGGAAGCATTCACTGTACACAGGAATTATTGTTAAGCAGGGGAGATAGGTATGCAGGCTGATAAAAAAAACGCAAGGCTATGTGCTATAAAGGTGGTGGGATCTTAAGAGCTAGACCATTAGGGTTGCTGTCAAGGGAACAGAGGAAAGAATCTTAGAACCACATTTCTCAGCTCTCTTATCATGCAGATGAGGACATGGATCATACTACTGTACGGGTTCATTTTAGCTCAGCCTGACTCCTGACTCCCTCTCTGACCTCTCCACTGCATTGCCTCTTAGGTGATTCCTGCTCCAAGTGGCAGTTTTATTCTAGGTTAACTAGATCTCAATACAGTTTCATTATTTTCCCCTTTCAGAATTTAGAAAGAGACACATTGGGAAGCCAGATAGGCACAGATTTGGAGTTAATATTGCCATGTCAAGACATTTTTCATGCTTTTCTGATCATGAAGGCTGGGTGTCTGTGCGCTGGTGCCAAATTGAATCTCAGAGACAGAGTTTTGGGTGAAGTAGAAAAGAATAGCTTTATTGCTTTGCCAGGCAAAGGGGGTCACAGTGGGCTTGTGCCCTCAAAATTCTATGTCCCAACCCAGGAGAGTTTGATGAGGAGTTTTATAGCCATAGTTTAAAGGTGGGGTGTAGGGTATGTGCAGGGCCTCCACTCCTTTAATCTGGTCTCAGGTAATCTTTTGATGAGCTTCTCTGATTCCTTTAATCTGGCCTCAGGTGGTCTTCTCTGGAATGAAGAATGCTGACATCTTCCCTTTGTAGGGAGGGAACCTGCTCTTTAATAAAGAGCTAAAGGATGTTGTTTCATCCTTTAGGCAAACCAGGACCCTTCCCGACCCTGCACTATTGTTTCTTGGCTGCTCCTCCCTTGTCTCTGCATCCCCTCCCTCCTCTGATGAGCAACTGTTTGGATCTGCCCTTTAGAACTCAGGGAAGGTCAGGGAGGCTGAACAGAAAAGCTCCTGTGCCCAGGAACCTCACAAGATCCTGCTCGGTTTTATTTCCACTCACCGATTACAGTAGACAAAGATACAGATTCTGGAATGCTTCTGAAGGACTCTCCTTTTGACCTAACTCCTGCCAAGCTATTCTAAGTACTCTTTCTCACTGGACCTTGCCCTTGGGCTCTGTCCTGGGAGCATTTAGCCTAGCTATAGGGAGAAGAAAGTAGGGAAAACCACTAGACCATTCAGGTATGACCTAAATATAATAATTCCTTATGATTATACAGTGGAAGTGAGAAATAGATTTAAGGGCTTAGATCTGATAGATAGAGTGCCTGATGAATTATGGACAGAGGTTCGTGACACTGTACAGGAGACAGGGATCAAGACCATCCCCATGGAAAAGAAATGCAAAAAAGCAAAATGGCCATCTGAGGAGGCCTTACAAATAGCTGTGAAAAGAAGAGAAGTGAAAAGCAAAGGAGAAAAGGAAAGATATAAGCATCTGAATGCAGAGTTCCAAAGAATAGCAAGGAGAGATAAGAAAGCCTTCCTCAGCGATCAATGCAAAGAAATAGAGGCAAATAACAGAATGGGAAAGACTAGAGATCTCTTCAAGAAAATTAGAGATACCAAGGGAACATTTCATGCAAGGATGGGCTCGATAAAGGACAGAAATGGTATGGACCTAACAGAAGCAGAAGATATTAAGAAGAGGTGGCAAGAATACACAGAAGAACTGTACAAAAAAGATCTTCACGACCCAGATAATCATGATGATGTGATCACTCATCTAGAGCCAGACATCTTGGAATGTGAAGTCAAGTGGGCCTTAGAAAGCATCACTACGAACAAAGCTAGTGGAGGTGATGGAATTCCAGTTGAGCTGTTTCAAATCCTGAAAGATGATGCTGTGAAAGTGCTGCACTCAATCTGCCAGCAAATTTGGAAAACTCAGCAGTGGCCACAGGACTGGAAAAGGTCAGTTTTCATTCCAATTCCAAAGAAAGGCAATGCAAAAGAATGCTCCAATTACCGCACAATTGCACTCATCTCACATGCTAGTAAAGTAATGCTCAAAATCCTCCAAGCCAGGCTTCAGCAATACGTGAACCGTGAACTCCCTGATGTTCAAGCTGGCTTTAGAAAAGGCAGAGGAACCAGAGATCAAATTGCCAACATCCGCTGGATCATGGAAAAAGCAAGAGAGTTCCAGAAAAACATCTACTTCTGCTTTATCGACTATGCCAAAGCCTTTGACTGTGTGGATCACAATAAACTGTGGAAAATTCTGAAAGAGATGGGAATACCAGACCACCTAACCTGCCTCTTGAGAAATCTGTATGCAGGTCAGGAAGCAACAGTTAGAACTGGACATGGAACAACAGACTGGTTCCAAATAGGAAAAGGAGTCCGTCAAGGCTGTATATTGTCACCCTGCTTATTTAACTTATATGCAGAGTACATCATGAGAAATGCTGGACTGGAAGAAACACAAGGTGGAATCAAGATTGCCGGGAGAAATATCAATAACCTCAGATATGCAGATGACACCACCCTTATGGCAGAAAGTGAAGAGGAGCTAAAAAGCCTCTTGATGAAAGTGAAAGAGGAGAGTGAAGAAGTTGGCTTAAAGCTCAACATTCAGAAAACGAAGATCATGGCATCTGGTCCCATCACTTCATGGGAAATAGATGGGGAAACAGTGGAAACAGTGCCAGACTTTATTTTTTTAGGCTCCAAAATCACTGCTGATGGTGACTACAGCCATGAAATTAGAAGACGCTTACTCCTTGGAAGAAAAGTTATGTCCAACCTAGATAGTATTTTCAAAAGCAGAGACATTACTTTGCCGACTAAGGTCCATTTAGTCAAGGCTATGGTTTTTCCTGTGGTCATGTATGGATGTGAGAGTTGGACTGTGAAGAAAGCTGAGCACTGAAGAATTGATGCTTTTGAACTGTGGTGTTGGAGAAGACTCCTGAGAGTCCCTTGGACTGCAAGGAGATCCAACCAGTCCATTCTAAAGCAGATCAGCCCCGGGTGTTCTTTGGAAGGAATGATGCTAAAGCTGAAACTCCAGTACTTTGGCCACCTGATGTGAAGAGTTGACTCATTGGAAAGACCCTGATGCTGGGAGGGATTGGGGGCAGGAGGAGAAGGGGACAACAGAGGATGAGATGGCTGGATGGCATCACCAACTCGATGGACATGAGTTTGAGCAAACTCTGGGAGTTGGTGATGGACAGGGAGACCTGGCGTGCTGCGATTCATGGCATCGCAAAGAGTCGGACACGACTGAGTGACTGAACTGAACTGAACTGAATAGGGAGTCTGCTGGGACAATTTCGTGAAAAATCCCCCACCCTTGATACCTGATCAAATTTCTCATCTTCCACTCTTCATATCTTATCACTCTTGCCTGCAGCAAAAATCCTATCAAGTCAGTTTAGCCAGAATCTCCCTAGCCCTGATTTTTCTTTGTAATAATTTTTCACCCACTGACTCCTGCCCTGATCCTTAGCTATAAATCTACTTGTCCTTGTTGTATTCAGAGTTGAGTCTCATCTCTCTCCCCTCTACAGCTCCCATTGCAGTAGTCCCCTGACAAAATCTGACTTACAGTTCTTAATGTGTCATTACACAATTTTTTCTTTAGTACTACTACCTGGGATTGAACTCCAGGTGTGCATAATCTCTGCATATTATTTTTCTTATCTGCAAAATGAAAATAATAATGAGAACTACCTGTTGTGTTAGAATTAAATAAAGATTCTTAAAGTGTTGTGTAAGAATTAAAGAAGTGAATTATATAGGTATATATCTATGCTTATAACCTATGTCTATATCCATATGACAATGCCTGAGTTATGGTAACACTCAATTCTTTTTAGCTGTTGCTATTTCCTAATGTAGAATGTAAGCTCCTAAAGTAATTTTTAGTCACTTTGTTTTATTAGAATATCTCCAGTGCTCAGGAAAGAAGCAGGCACACAGTAAACTTTCAACAATACTTGTTGACTGAATAAATGAATGAATAGGTTCTCTGATTTCCATTTTGGAAGGCACTTCCAAAGGTTCTTTGCTTTGCCTGAGGTGACAGAACAAAGCTGTATCCTTTCCTCTATCTAATCAGCAACAGCAAATTAAGGATAAAGAGTATTTTAAGATACACTCAATCATTCATTCATTTGACAAATATCTAATTGTAGCAAGTGATAGAGCTAAAAAGATAACAAAGATCTGAGGAAGGGCATAGAAAGATTGCATGCCATGTATAGATGATTTCAAGAACCATCTTATTATTGCTGTTGCATTAAGGACACCACATTGATTGGCAAGAGGTGAAGTTGGAGAAGGAGACAAGGATGATATAATGGATGACTTTGCAAAAAGTCTTAGTTTGGCTTCCACAGAAACAGTACTTGAGGACAGGATTTAGCTGCAAGTTACTAATTAAGAAGCAATGCTAGGAAAATCTGATAAGAGAATGGTTGGAGCAGGGTAGAGAAGAGGGAGAGGCCATCTGTGGTATCCAGTGTCCAAGATGACCCCAGCAATTCTTCACTACCTGGTATCCTTTTTTGCTATCCCCTCTCATGTTGTACCAAGACTGATCTGTGTGACCAATAGCTTCTAGCAGAAGTGATGGCATGGCCCTTCTGAGATTAGGTTTATGTTTTGGGTGCTCTTTCATTTTCTTACCAGCTCCCTCCTTCTGAGGATCATTCGATTTGTGAGAAGAGAGCTGCCATGTCTTGTGAACAGCCCTACAGAGAGGCCCATCTGGCAAGGAACGGAGGCCTTCTGCCAACAACCATGTGAGTGATCTTGGAAGTGTGCTCTCTACCCCCACCAGACAACTGCAGCACCAGCTGACAGCTTGACTGCAGTCAGGTAAGCTGCTCCCAGATTCCTGACCCTCAGATACTGTATGAGATAAATATCTGTTGTTTCAAACCATTAATTTAGGGGGAGGGGTTGTTACCCCCAAGTATACCAAGTAGGTCTGTGACATCAGGCAAAGTCCTAGACGTAACTCAATCCTGCAGAGAAGCTCTGGAGTGTAAGTTACACCTCAAAGTAGGCCTTTACTTGAAGCAAGGAAATTGAGTTTCCCTACTCTTGTTTCAGTCAGTTCATAAACTGCCCTGACACTTCTGACTCCCAACCTGTGGGCACAGAAGGTCCATTCAGTCAGGGACAATCCTCAAGGGAGAGTCTAAGCTATGGCCCTGAGGAGCAAAGCCTATAGAAGCTGGTAGGAGGGCTAGGTACTTAGAAAGCAGAAGAGAGTCAAGGTGACTGGACTAAGCCCTGACAGTGTCCAGTAGTGGACCATTCCTGTCCTTGAACTTTGCCCTCTGGGTGATAAGGAGCCATCACAAACTATGACACAAAGACATGATGTAATTTATCTTCTGTTTTGGCTCTTATCACACTGGCAACTAAAGAGGAACGTGGCATTATGAAACTGTCATATAAAGATTTAGGGCAGAGATACCAAAGATGGGAAGACAGTGATGAACACAAGAAACATTTGGAGGCAATGTCAGCAAGGAAAGTGATGGAGAATTAGGGCAAAGAAGAGGGAGGAATTATGGACGCCTGGACGCCTTCCAGGCTGTGAAATTCAGAGGGAGAGAGGAAGGCAGCAAATTTAAATAGTAGAGAAAGACTTTGAGCTTTGGCTGCCCTCCCCCACCCCTGCCCCCTTTGGCATTCATATTTATTAAATATCTACTTCAAGAATGCTATGGGGGGACTTCCCTGGTGATCCAGTGGTTAAAACTCTGCCTTCCAATGCAGGGGTTTCAAGTTAGATCTCATGCCTCAGAACCAAAAAACCAAAACATAAAACAGAAACAATACTGTAACAGATTCTATAAAGACTTTAAAAATGGTCCACATTAAAAAAAAAAAAAAGATGCTGTGAAAATCATAGTAGTGATCTGGGCAGTTTTCCCTGTCCTGAATTCAAGGCAGGATCAGAGATATAAACTAATATTTATAATACTACATGACAAGGACTACAGTTTTGGAAAATAAGTTTCCAAATCAATTGATTTTTTTTTCAACAAAGGTTAAATACAACTCAATAGAGAATGACTAATGTTTTTCAGTAAACAGTTCTGGGCCAATGAGATGTTTATGTGTAAAATAAAGAATCAAACAAATCTGGATTTCTTAGGTCATCTTCATTATTTTTTCCTGTATAAATTTTTGCATATGAGGTTCCTAATGACACATGAATCAATTGATATAGACCAGGGAACCCTTGATTATATATTTCTAGATCTATCCTACATTGATCTGTAAATTTCTTTCTATCTTATCTGGGCTTTTAAAAGTCTTTTTGTTGTTGTTGTTTGTTTTTTTAGTTTTTATTTTATTTTGGAGTGTAATTGAGTATTGTGTTAGTTTCAGGTGTACAGCAAAGTAATTCAGTTATACATATATATACATATGAATACAAACATACATAACTGAATTATACAATTATACTTTTTCAACTTCTTTTCCCATTTATATTATGACAGAATAATGAGCAGAGTTCCCTGTGTTGTAAAGCAGGTTCTTGTCAGTTATTTATTTTAGATACAGAAATGTATCTAAATACATTTAGTCCCAAACTCCCAGTGTATCCCTGACCCCCACTCTTCCCCACTGGTAACCAGAGTTTGTTCTCTGTCTGTATTTTATAAATAAGTTCATTTGTATAATTTTTAAAAATATTCCACATAGAAGCAATATCATATATTTGTCTTTCTTTTCTGACTTACTTCACTTAGTATGATAATTGCCAGGTCCATTCATGTTGCTTCAAATGGCATTATTTCATTCTTTTTAATAGCTGTGTGATATTCCATTGTGAGTATGTACCACATCTTCTTTATTTATTCATCTGTCAATGGACATTTGGGTTGCTTCCATATCTTGACTATTATAAACAGCACTTCAATGAACATTGGTGTGCACATATCTTTTCAACCATGACTTTCTCCAGATATATGCCCAAGAATGAGATTGCTGAGTCATATGGTAGCTCTATTTTTATGTTTTTTAAGGAATCTTATACTGTTCTCCATAGTGACTATACTAATTTATATCCCCACCAACAGTGTAGGAGGGTTCCCTTTTCTCCACACCCTCTTCACCATTTATTACTTATAGGATTGCTGATGATGGCCATTGTAACTGGTGTGAAATGATCTCATTGTAGGTTTGATTTGCATTTTTCTCATAGTTAGCAGTGATGAACATCTTTTCATGTGCCTCTCAGCCACTTGTATGTCTTCTTTGGATAAACATCTATTTAGGTCTTCTGCCTATTTTTGGTTTGGCTTTTGTTAGGGGGCTTGATATTGAGCTGCATGAGCTGTTTGTAAATTTTGGAGATTAATCCCTCATTGGTTGCATCCTTTGCAATTATTTTCTCCTGTTTTTGTGGGTTGTCTTTTGTTTACAGTTTCTTTTGCTGTACTTTTGAGTTTAATTAGGTCCCATTTATTTCTTTATGCTTTTATTTCCATTACTCTAGGAGACAACTCAAAAAAGATATTGTTGTGATTTATGTCAAAGAGTGTTCTGCCTATGTTTTCCTCTAAGAGTTTTAGAGTATTCAGTCTTACATTTAGGTCTTTAATCCATTTTGAGTTTATTTTTGTGTGTGGTGTTAAAGAATGTTATAATTTCATTTTTTACATGTAGCTGTCTAGTTTCCCAGCACCATTTATTGAAGAGATGTCTTTTCTCTATTATACAGTCTTGCCTCTTTTGTCACAGATTAATTGACCATAGGTTTATGGGTTTATTTCTGGGGTTTCTATCCTATTCCATTGATCTGTATATCTTTTTGTGTGTGTGTGTGACAGTACCATACTGTTTTGATGACTGAGGTTTTGTAGTATAGTCTGAAGTCAGGAAGCCTAATTCCTCCAGCTTTGTTTTTCTTTCTCATGATTGCTTTGGATATTTGGTGGTTTTTTCTGTCTCCATGCAAATTGAAAATTTTTTTGTTTTAGTTCTCTGAAAAATGCTATTGGTAATTTGATGGAGAATTCTTTGACTCTGTAGATTGCCTTCAGCAGTATAGTCACTATGAAAATATTGATTCCTTTAATCCAAAAACATGGTATATCTTTCCATCTGTTGGTGTCATATTTAATTTCTTCTAACAGCATCTTCTAGCTTTTGTAGTAAAGGTCTTTGAACACAGACACAAAAATGCTCAACAAAATAGTAATACTAGCATACTGAATCCAGCAATACATTTAAAGGCTCATACATCATGATCAAGCAAGATTTATCCTAGGGATGCAAGGACTTTTCAATATCTACAAATCAGTCAGTGTGATATACCACATCAAAAAATTGAATTATAAAAACCATACAGTCATGTCAATAGATGCAGAAAAAGCTTTTGGCAAAATTCAACACAACTCTCCAGAAAGTGGCTACAGAGGGTATATACCCCAACATAATAAAGACCATATGTGACAAACCTACAGCTAACATCGTACTCAATGGTGAAAAACTTAGCGCATTTCCGCTAAGATTAGGAACAAGACAAGGATGTCCACTCTTGCCACTTTTATTCAATATAGTTTTGGAAGTCTTAGCCACAACAATCAAAGAAGAAAAAGAAATAAATCCAAACTGAAAATGAAGAAATGAAACTGTCACTGTTTACAGATGGCATGGCACTATAAAGTAAGTCCCCTACATGTGAAAGAATTCCATTCTGAAAGCACATTCATAAGTCCAGTTGGTTTGTAAGTCAAACAAAGTTAGCCTAGACACCCAACTAACACAATCTATTCCATAGTATTGTACTATAATAGATTTACAAAAGTACAGTAGTACCAGCTACATCACCATTGCTTCCAGACATTTTGCCCTTGAAATAAGGATACTATGCTCCCGTACTCCATAGAGTACTGTACAGTAAAGTACATAAGAGCACAACCACTTGTAGAGTATGCACATGAGCTAACTTACATGATTAGACATGCAAACACATGTTCACATCATCGAAAGTTCATAACTTGAAGGTTCTTATGTAGGGGACTTGCTGCACATATAAAACCCTGAAGATACTACCAGGAAGCTTCTGGTAATCATCAATGAATTCAGTAATGTTGCAGGCTACAAAATTAATACACAGAAATTCATTGCATTTCTACACGTTAACATCAAAAGATCAGAAAGAGAAAGAAAGAATCCAATTTACCATTGCATCAAAAAGAATAAAATACCTAGAAATAAACTTACCTAATGAGGCAAAAGATTTGTACTCTGAAAACTATGAGACTGATGAAAATAGTTTTATTTTCATCATTTCTTGGAGAAGGAAATGGCAATCCACTCCAGTATTCTTGCCTGGAGAATCCCATGGACGGAGAAGCCTAGTAGGTTACAGTCCACGGGGTCGCAAAGAGTCGGACACGACTGAGCGACTTCACCTCACCTCCTCTCCATTTTAAACTACCCCTTCTTCCTTTCTTTCATCCTCTCTGTTTTCCTGCTTAGTTTTTATCTTTTTTCTTGTGCTGCTTCTTTCATTTCCATCTTTCTTTTCCCCATTAATTCCCTGGGTCTTTTAATATCTTGGGTAAAGTTTCTCTGTGCCCTGCCTCTGTTTCTGTCTTCCCTGCCCTGCCACTATGGCTGTGCTACTTAACCCTGCGGTACTGGTAGAAAGCTTCTCTACTGGATAAAACCGTGCATGTGTCTGCACTGGTATTTTCTGTGTTGGTTGGTTCCCCTGAGAGGCTGGTGCCTGAAATGCAGAATTTGATATTCAATGACACTGCTTGTGGGGCTCATGGTGAACTGTGACTTGGGTGCAAATGACAAGGTGTTTGAGTTTCAGAGTACTGTCATTCCTACGTAGACATGCATGGTTCATAGTGATCACCATTAATAATTGGTTTTTCCAGTTTCAAGTCCCCCTTGATTTTCAGGGGTGTATTTCTGCTCGTAGAAGCAAGCCAGATGCTCTTCCTTGTAATTGTCCTGAAGAAGCAGGATCATGGCCGGCAATGGGTTTGGCAAAAAATACTGCTGAAACTAATAGATTCCCTAACAGGATCCCTACTTCGTTCTTGTTCCTTCAGTTCAGTTCAGTTCAGTCGCTCAGTGGTGTCTGACTCTTTGCGACCCCATGAATTGCAGCACGCCAGGCCTCCCTGTCAATCACCAACTACCAGAGTTCACTCAAACTCACGTCCATTGAGTCGGTGATGCCACCGATTAGAGTGGCCTTAAATGTGCCAATGTCCCTCTCCTTCCTACTTCCTCCTTGCTAATTTTCCCCCCACAATGTCCCAACTATTTTATACAAGATGGTGAGTAAAGTTGGCAAGATTGAACCCAACACAGGCACAGAGGTGAAGATGCCTTTAATCCCCACTCTTTTAATTGCCTCCAGTCTTTTTTTTAAAAGTCACAGTGATTTCAGTTTTGTTTTGTTCTTTTTGGCTGAACCACATGGCATGCAGGATCTTAGTTCCCTGACCGGTGATTGAACCCGTGCCTCCTGCGGTGGAAGCATGAAGTCTTAACCTCTGGACCACCAGGGAAGTCCCCTATCTTCCATCTTGAAATGACTTCTAAAAGCTGCTGCTACTGCTAAGTTGCTTCAGTCGTACAACATCCAACTCTGTGCGACCCTATAGACGGCAGCCCACCAGGCTCTGCAGTCCTTGGGATTCTCCAGGCAAGAACACTGGAGTGGGCTGCTACATGGGTAAAATACCGTTTACAACTAATTCTGCTTGTTACTTGGTTGCTATTTAGGTCCAGATCTCAGTTTCCTTCCTTTTCCCTTTCCTCAGTCACAAGGGCTTGATTTTTCTCTTGTGGGTTTGATAAAGCAAAACCAAGAAGTCTATCTTCCTGCCGCAGGTAGTAAATAACAGCAGATGCTACTTTGGACTAAAAGTATTCTAATTATAAATGTATGGAGATTCCTTAAAAAACTAGGAATAGAACTTATACAATCCAGCAAACCCACTCCTGGGCATATACCCTGAGGAAACAAGAATTAAAAAAGACACTTGTACCTCAGTATTCATTGCAGCACTATTTACAATAGCTACGACATGGAAGCAACGTAGATGAATGGATAAAGATGGCAGATGAATGGATAAAGAAGTTGTAGTACATATACACAATGGAATATTACTCAGCTATAAAAAGGAATGCATTTGAGTCAGTTCTAATGAAGTGGATGAACCTAGAGCCTATTTTACAGAGTGAAGTAAGTCAGAAAAAGAAAGACAAATATCCTACATTAATACATATATATGGAATGTAGAAAGATAGTACCAATGATCCTACGGGCAGGGCAGTAAAGGAGACACAAATATAAAGAACAGAGTTTTGGACACAGTGGGAGAAGGAGAGGGTGGGATGATTTGAGAGAGTAGTGTTGAAACATATACATTACTGCATGTAAAATAGATAGCCAGTGGGAGTTTGATGTATGATGCAGGGAACCCAAAGCCAGTGCTCTGTGACAACCTGGAAGGATGGGGTAGGGAGGGAGGAGGGAGGGTCACATGTATGCCTGTGGCTAATTCATGTTGATGTATGGCAGAGGCCACCACAGTATTGTAAACTAATTATCTTCCAATTAAAATAAAAAAAAAATTTTAAAAGAATCATTGCAAACATCTTAGGATAGGCTCGGGTTTGGGATAAACTTGGCAAACTGGTAGTTTCTTTTCTACATCCTCCTACCTGTGCCTCTGGGATCAGGGGGTGACTGAGCTTGGCAGACTGTGCTGCTCGTCTGGTGACTCACATAGTGCTCTCTAACTCACAACGTGGAGAAGTTAACAGCTTCTTTGAGCCATGTTTAGAAGTGAACACAAAGGTGGCCTCTGGGTCACTTGTTCATTGGTCAGTCTCAGTATGTGGTACAAGTGAGGCGGGGTGGTGAGGTCAGCTTTTGGTTGGCCTTCAGGAAGCAAGGAAAGCTGCCTGATGCTATTTTAAACAATAGGTGAGGTCACTGTGGTCAAAAAAAAGCTTGCTTTTAAGTTTGCTAAATTACAAAGGTGTCAAGCATATCTCCTTAATCTCCATTTTTGCTTATCATTGAGACTTTAATATGTCTGAGCCACCAGGGAAGCTACTCTTCTGTAATTTCTATTTGGCCCCTTTTCAAATATGCTTCCCCTTTTTTATAATGCTTTAGTTTTTCCAAAGTTTATTCATTTACATGACTGAAAGCTGATGCTATCTATTAGATGATAGTTCAGCCTGAGTTGGTATCAGGTTCAGACTTCAGGATTTTGTTATCTACAGTAAATCCCGGTCAGGGTGTGTCCTCTAAATTTAAAGACTTAGAGAGACAAATCATCTGCCTTATTGCGCTTCTAAGATACAATGGTGATCTAAGGATAAAATGACTGCAATAGGCAATTCAGTTAAAAGAGCTGTGTGTGGGAGACAGATATGGACCAGCCACCAGTCCATTAAGGTTCTGAATTCTAGCCAGGCAAATGTCAGTTCCTTGCACTCAGTCTTGTACTTTGAGGGCGGCTTCCCTGGTGACTCAGACAGTAGAGAATCTGCCTGCTACGTGGGGGACCTGGGTTTGACGCCTGGGTCAGGGAGATCCCCTGGAGAAGCGAATGGCTTGTACATTGGGAGTTGTTCATGGCTCTGGTATTCATATTCTGAGCTTCTGTTTCTACACTTTGAGTCAGTCTTCCTTATTTTTCTTTTCTTGTCTTTATTGAGATATAATTCACATATAACATTTTGTAAGTTTAAGGTATATAAAATAATGATTTGATATATGATATATTGCAAAATGATTACTCAATAAGGTTAACACATCCATCAGCTCACATAGCTACAGTTTTTATGTGTGCAATGAGAGCTTTTAAGATCCACTCTTTCAGCAACTTCCAAATGTGCAGTGCTTCCCTGGTGGCTCAGCTGGTAAAGAATCTGCCTGCAATGTGGGAGACCTGGGTTTGACCCCTGGGTTGGGAATATCCCCTGGAGAAGGGCTAGGATATCCACTCCAGTATTTTGGCCTGGAGAATTCCATAGACTGTATATAGTCCATGGGGTCACAAAGAGTCAGACGCAACTGAGCAACTTCCACTTTCTTTCAAATGTGCAGTACAGTGTCGTTAACTATGCTATACATTATATCCCCAGAAGTTACTCATCTTAAAATCCTCAAAGAGGCTTTCTGCACATGTATAGTTGGGGAGGTCTCCTTAACTTCAAGGATGAGGAGTATGTGGTCATTCATCTCTTATTTGAGCAGGGCTCAGACTCTTCCATCCTCCTCCTTTTACGGAGTTTCTGTCACAGAGAAGAAACTGTTCAGCCTGTCTCTTATACACATCTAGATGTGTATAAGAGACAGATCCACTCCTATCTTTGCCAACCGCCAATCTGTTCTCTACTCCTGAATATTAAAAAAAATTTTTTTTTCAGATTCCACTTATAAGTGAGATAGGGGCTTCCCCTGTAGCTCAATGGTAAAGAATCTGCCTGCAATGCAGGAGATGCAGGTTTAATCCCTGGGTTGGGAAGATCCTCTGGAGAAGGAAATGGCAACCCTGTCTTGTATTGTTGCCTGGGAAATCCCATGGACAGAGTTGCTGGCGGACTATGGTCCACAGCGTTGCAAGAGTCGGACACAATTTAGTAACTCAACAGCAATGAACAACAGCAAAATAAATGAGATCATACAGTATCTGTCTTTCTCTGTCAAGCTTATTTCACTTGCTATAATACGCTCAAGTTTCATCCATGTGGTCACAAATAGCAGGATTCCCTTCTTTTTATGGCTGAGTATATGTGTGTGTGTGTGCACATTTTCTTTATCCATTAATTTATCAATGGACACTTAGGCTGTCTCCATGTCTTAACTATTATAAATAATGCTGCACTGAACATGGGGGAGAGATATCTCTTCACAATAGTGATTTCAGGTCCTTCAGATATATACCCAGAAGTGAAACTGCAGGATCTTATGGTAGTTCTATTTTCAGTTTTGTTTTTTTTTTAACCCTCCATACTGTTTTTCCATGCTAGCTACACTAATCTATATTCCCATCAACCATGTACAACGATTCACTTTGCCCACACCCTTCCCAGCACTTATCTGTTGTCTTTTTGATATAGTTATTCTAATAGGTGTGAGTTGATATTATTGTGGGTTTGATTATCATTTCCCTGATAATTACTGATGTTGAGTACATTTTCATGTACCCGTTTGGCTATTTGAATAACTTTGGAAAAATCTCTATTCAGGGCCTTCACCCAGTTTTAATTGGATTATTTGATTTTTTTTTTTTTTTGTCCTTCAGATATATACCCAGAAGTGAAACTGCAGGATCTTATGGTAGTTCTATTTTCAGTTTTGTTTTTTTTTTAACCCTCCATACTGTTTTTCCATGCTAGCTACACTAATCTATATTCCCATCAACCATGTACAACGATTCACTTTGCCCACACCCTTCCCAGCACTTATCTGTTGTCTTTTTGATATAGTTATTCTAATAGGTGTGAGTTGATATTATTGTGGGTTTGATTATCATTTCCCTGATAATTACTGATGTTGAGTACATTTTCATGTACCCGTTTGGCTATTTGAATAACTTTGGAAAAATCTCTATTCAGGGCCTTCACCCAGTTTTAATTGGATTATTTGATTTTTTTTTTTTTTGCTTTTGAGTTGTGTGAGTTCCTTGTATACTTTGGGTATTAACTCTTGTGAAATAGATGCTTTGCAAATACTTTGTCCCATTCATAGACTGTCTTTCTCTTTTGTCGATTGTTTCTTTTGCTGTTCAGAGCTTTTTAGTTTGATATAGTAACACTTGTTTACTTCTCTTTGGTTGCTCGTGTACTTGGTGTCATATCCATTAAATCATTACTAAGATCAATGTCAAGGATTTTTCCCCTTCTGTTTTTTTCCTTAGAGTTCTATGGTTTCAAGTCCAACATTTAAGCTTTTAATTCATTTTGAGTTAACTTTGTGAGTGACTTATGATAAGGGCCCAGTTTCATTCTTTTACATGTGAATATCCAGTTTTTTCAAAACCATTTATTGAAGAGGCTATCTTTTCCCCATTGAATATTCTTAGTTTCCTTTTCAAATATTAGTTGACCAAATATGCATGAGTTTATTTCTGGGTTCTTGATTCTATCACATTCTGTTACAATTGATTTTATGTGTCTTTATGCCAGTAGCATAGTGTTTTGATTACTTTATAGTTTTGTAATATAGTTTGAAATTAAGAAGTGTGATGCTTCCACACTTGTTCTTCTTTCTCAGGATCATTCTTCCTTTTCTATGAGTACTGGTTCATGTTTTCAATTGAGGAAATCACTTAGCCTGATTTCTTCCTATAAAAGATTGGGGGGCTAATGTCCTTTTTAAATGTTGTGCTCTCACTGACTTTTCAGTTACATCTAGTACAATTCCTTTAGAAATGTGAAGAAATTCCTTTGTATCAACTTATAATCTGCTCCACTAGGGAAAGGCACGTGACAAGTCTGTTTAAAATAAGTCTTTTTCTACCCTAAGCTTCCTATGAGGCTGTTGTGGGAAGACATCCCTCGGTTTCTTGAAAATCTTACTGTTTAATGGAGACGATCTCCCAGACATCTTCTTAAGATTCTTGGAAAGTTAATTGTCCATCTGAAAGGTATATGATGTGCTACCTTTTATAACTCGACAACAACAGTAACAAAACAAAACAAAAGTCAATTTAAAACTGAGCAAAGAATTTGAACAGACAACTCTCCAAAAATGTATGCAAAAATATATCCAACACACACATTAAAAGTTGTCCAGTGTTACTACTCATAAGAAAATGCCAACCAAAACCACAATGAGACATCGTTATATACCTGTTAGAATGGCTATTGTCAAAAAGATAGGCGTTAACATGGATATGGAGAAAAGTGAACCTTGTACACTGTTGATAGAAAGATAAAATGGTAATTTGAAAAACAGTATGGAGTTTCCTTAAAAAATTAAAAATTGACTTATCAGATAATCTGGCAATCTCACTTCTGGGTATATATCCAAAAGAATTCAAAGCAGAATTTTAAACAGATATTAGCAGACCCAAGTTCATTGCAGTTATTGATGATAGTCAGAAAGTGGAAGCAGCTCAGATATTCATAGACTGGTGAATGGATAAAGAAAATGCAGAATATCTATACAATGGAATATCACACAGCCTTTAAAAAGGGAAATTCTCTCACATGCTATAGTATGAATGAGCCTTAAGGACATTATGCAAAGTGAAATAACCCAGTCACAGAAGAACAAAGACTGTATAATTCTTCCCATACAAATTATCTGAAATCCTCAAAATCATAGATACAGAAGGCAGAAAGGTGATTGCTATGGATTTGAGGAGGGGAAATTCATGGTTAATAAGTATTTCAGTTTTGCAAGATGAAAACGTTCTAGAGCTCTGTTGTACAACAATATGATCTGTACACTTAAAAATGGTTAAGATGGTAAATTTACTGTTTTTTGTTTAAATGACAATAAAAGATAACATAGCCATTTAAGTTTTTTCATGATCTATGGGTCAAGAATCCAGGCAAGGCACAGCTGGAGATCTCTATCAGTTGTAGTCAGATCTCAGCATGGTGCTGTGGGGCTTCCCAGGGGTGCCAGTGGTTAAGAACCTGCCTGCCAACGCAGGAGACATAAGAGACGTGGATTCGATCCCTGGACTGGGAAGATCTCCTGGAGAAGGAAATGGCAACCCACCATAGTATTTTGCCTGAAAAATTCCACGGAGAGAGTCTGGCAAGCTAACTCCAAAGTGTTGCAAAGAATCGGACACAGCTGAACGTGAGTCAGCAGTCACACCGCATTACTTCTGCCACATTGTTTGTTACACGTGAGATACCAGTCTCCCTAGATTCAAGAGAAAGGGCCACAGATCCAGCCTCTGAATGAAAAGATTGTCCAAGAATATACATATATATATATAAGCATATGTAAAATATAAGATATATGAATATATCTTAGGACATATCTTAAAACTGATATATTGTCTAAGCTTTAAGCACATGATATCACCACCCAAATTAGAAGATAGAATATTTCCCTAAAAAGTGATACACAGGGAGCTGTGCAGAAGATAATTCTCAGCTCAGGAACCTGAACAATTCTCTGTTTAGATATCCAAGTGATGGCATCCGGTTCAATCACTTCATGGCAAATAGATGGGGAAACAATGGAAACAGTGACAGACTTTATTTTCTTGATCTCCAAAATCACTGCAGATGGTGACTGCAGCCATGAAATTAAAAGATGCTTGCTCCTTGGAAGAAAAGCAATGACAAACCTAGACAGTGTATTAAAAAGCAGAGTCATTATTTTGCCTACAAAGGTCTGTATAGTCAAAGCTATGGTTTTTCCAGTAGTCACGTATGAATGTGAGAGTTGGACCATAAAGAAAGCTGAGTGCCAAAGAATTGATGCTTTTGAACTGTGATGTTGGAGAAGACTCTTGAGAGTCCCTTGGGCTGCAAGGAGATCTAACCAGTCCATTCTGAAGGAGATCTGGCTGTTCATTGGAAGGACTGATGTTGAAGCTGAAACTCCAATACTTTGGCCACCTGATGTGAAGAACTGACTCATTAGGAAAGACCCTGATGCTGGGAAAGATTAAAGGCAGGAGGAGAAGGGGACAACAGAGGAGGAGATGGTTGGATGGCATCACTGACTCAATGGACATGAGTTTCAGCAAGCTCCAAGAGTTGGTGATGATCAGGGAAGCCTGGCTGGGCTGCAGTCCTTGGGGTCACCGAGTCAGACATGACTGAGTGACTGAACTGAACTGAGATAGCCAAAGGACTGTCCCAAGATTGGAAATTTTTTTTTTTTTTTTTTTTACAAATGGCCAGATTGTAAATATTTTAGGCTTTGGGGGCCACATGGTCTCTGTCGTAAGTCCTTAACTCTGCTGTTACAGCACAAAACCAGCATAGACCAAACATAAATGATCGTGACTGTATTTCAATAAAACTTTATCTATAAAAACAGGCAGTGAGCCAAATTTGGCCCACAGATGGTAGTTTTCTGACTCCTTGGACTAGACCATGGTTGTTTACTGTGCTCCTGACTAGCCACGGAGAAGGCAGTATTCAGGGACAGATACCTAAAAGAGATGCTGATGTTGACATATCTGGCATTAGGTATCTTTAGACCCTTTCTCTCCTGACCTCTGATGGGGGCTGAGAGTCTGAAGCTACTTATAAGTTTCCCTTAATGATGAAAATGCTGGCTGAGAGTTCACATAAAAATCCCTTTACGTAAAAATACAACTTCTTTTGGCACATTCAAAGATGCAGCGATGCAGATTCTCTATGAAAGCACAGTGATTGGTCAGTCTTTGCTTGTGGACAGCAAAGCCAGGCCTATCAGCAGGTCCTTCATGAATTTTTTGGAAGTCATCCTTAACAGAGAGAATGAAACAAATTCTTGTCCGGGGGTTTAATTCCGGGGAAAAAGATTTTGTTAGATTAAGGAGATTCCTCCATCTCTAGAGATAGTCAGGGAAACCAGAAAATTATCAGAACAGCAACTTTCAGTGAGGACCAAATTGGAAACCCAGCATTAAGGTTTAAGGTACAATAAAAGCTGATAGGAAGATTAGGCTACCTCCTTATCAGAAGAAGAACATCAGAGGAATCAATGATCTCTGACTCAGGACCTAATTCATCACACATCCCTTTACGGCCAGTGCCTTTGCCAAGTCTTGCCCTTTCTGGTTAGGAATCTGTGTTAGTACAAAGGAGAGAGAATAGCATTTGACTTAATGTCATCGTCTTTCTTCTGTTCTATCTGAACTTCCACGTTGAATCAGTTCCATTTATTTATATGGTCTCTGGAACTGTGTTTTAAGAGAATAAGTATTCTCTTTTATTTATGATTCTACTCAAAGGCTCAACTGTAATGTGAAACAGCTATCATGTCACCAAATGGTTGCACATTATTTTGGCTCAGAGTTACATTTTCTCTCTCTCTCATTTTTTTTTTTGGGGGGGGAATTTCTATCTAGGAACATATGGATGGGATTGCTGCCGTGTAAGAAGCCAGTCTTCCTGCTTGAGCCCTGTCTGCCTTTCTCTTCTATTCCTTTTATGTCTTGTAACCACAGGTGTTTGCCCATACAGGGGTTTGATCACGACTGTGACTGTTCAGCATGCAGACAAAGATCGACTATTGATACCAGTGATACATTTCAAAGACTCAAAAACGTGTTGAACTTCTGGAGATGGGTAATGACTTCCAGATGAGGAAGAGAGAAAAGGCTCAGTGTTACAAAGTGCACAGGTGATCTGTTTTCAAAGTCTGTTCTAGTAACAGACTTACTAGAAGTGTGTGTGCCGTTCATTGGCTTATCTAATCTCTCTGAGACTCAATTTACCTGTAAAATGGAGGTGATTATGTATACTAACAGGGCTCTTGTGAAGATTGCTTTTAATAAAATGAAGTGCTTGACGCAGTGCCATGCTCAATATATTTCCTCAGTGAATACTGTGATAGATATGATTAATATTTAGTGTATATTCATTTCTTCCTCCCATCCAGATCTCTGTGGGACTGTGTACTTGATGCTCTGTTAAAGTTGTGTTTTGCCAAATGACTTGTTTGGTTTGAGGAATATAGATGGAAATGATAGCATATAAATTGTGAGCCTGGGCTCATCTTTAAGAGCATTATATGTTTCTGCTTGCTCCTCAGGTAGCCACTATTCTTCCCAGGTAGCCTGGGCCCCAGAAGTGGGAGCAGAGCTATGTCAGATGAGTTGAGCCAGACCTGAAATCTAGAACTAGATTCTACACTAGAGTGCAGCTGAAGACAGCTGAACTCCAGCTGACCTGCAGACATATGAGTGAGAAATAATTACCTATTAAGGTACTCCACTGATATTTTATAGTTGTATGTTATGCAGAAATAGCTAACTGCTGCAACCAAGAACAGATTAATCAAACACACAATGAGCTCTCAGCCCAGGCATGACATGCTCCACAAAGCTTGTTCTCAAATTCACTTTGACAGAAACTCATTCTATTATCTTTGAGTCACACATTTTATCCATCTGACTCTGGTTTCTTCTAATGTGAGGATATTGTACTCATTTTAGATGGCCTGATATAGTAGCAACTTTAGCTACAAACTTTCCATATCTATAGAATTACTGTCCTATGAACATAGACTCATCTGTAGTATTTGTTCAGAAACAAGAACATTGAATGAGGTTATGATTGAAATCAGCAAAATAACAAAAGACATGGATGAATCGAACAGGGTCTAGTTCCTAAATTCCTGGCACAGAGTAGATTCTGAGAGATTTGGAAGAATGAGACTTAAGGCCAATGACAAGAGCTAATTTTGTAACTGAAAGAAACTTTTGGAACTCCTTACAAAGTTATCTCAAATTGTAAATTTCTAGCTTCAAGAATGTTAAGAGTTCTGGATTATGAATGAATTCCGCCAGCTAACACAGTGTACTTTTTCTTTTTAATGAAATACTTGTCAACATGTAAAAATGGGAGAGTTTACATAAGAATCCATGTACATAAAAGTTTGACTTACTTTGGAATATACGAAGATCTGGCAATGCAGACCCTGTATTAAAGCTCAGGAAAAAACATTTGGAGCTAACTAAGAGTTTAGTTTTTTTGATAGAACTTAAACTTTCTCTTTCACTTTAGTAACCCCCTGATCTGTATCACTTGTTTGCCCAAAAGTCCTTTGAGTTCACAATCCTTGGTTTTTATAAGCTCAATGACTGAACCTAAATAAATATAAATAATTTAATATGTAAAATTCATTATTAATAGTTTCAGATTGCTGTCATGAAAAGTAACTGAATCCTTCCCCAAGGATCTTTCTGTCTCCATCTTAAAGCAACTCAGAGACTTATTTTTATATACCCTTAAGAGAAATGAAGTTAGTTGAGAGTCTTCTTTCAATTGTTGGAAGTAGGATGGGCAATTTCAAGTCAAAAACTGAGCCTATTTTATTTACTAACTTGTTCTTTCTCCTCTGTTCCATGTTTTGGTAAATGGTACCATTGCCCACAAAATACAAACTCCTCCAGTCAATGGTCTCCAAAATTTAGCTCTGTCTTTCCACTTCAATCTTATCTCTTATTACCCTTTATCCCATACAGTGTGTCATAATCACTCCGACACAGTTGTCAAAACAAATTCTTCATATATATGATTATTTCTTTCTTTCGGGTTTCCTTGCCTCCTTCCTTCTACTGCTATCCAGAAAACTTCTACTCATATATGAAATCTCAGCTCAAAAATTACCTTTTCCTTGAAGTCTTTTCTGGTTCTCCATAGCCATAAGTCTGATTTAATTGTTTCACTCCCTCCTCACTGTTCCCACAGTGATTTCTAATTTTGTCTGTTAGAAGATTTACTCTGATGACCATAATTAGTTGTTTCTCTGCCGTGTTATTGACTTCTGGAGGATATGTTTAGGTTTCATTAATTGCTGCAGCTCCACCATCCACCACAATGCTGGAAGTGATCTAGGTGACAGTAAATGGTTGCTTAAAGAAGGGATGAATGAATATAAATGGATCTTTCTGTGTCCCCTCAGTGAGGTAAGACCCAGAAAATAATATGGGGATCTTAGCAGAGGCTTATAAATAACAATGTTCATTTCGTCCTGTCCCATTAAACAGTCTAGCTGACCCCCACCTGCACAGCTAAGCCTCTGTTGTTCTTTCTTGGATCTTTAACTGTCTTCAGTTTTACTTTCCATTTTCTGCTGCTCACTTCATTTTTTTTTTTTTTAATCTTTAATTTTTTGAAACTTTTTATTTAGTTTTGGGGTATAACCGATTAACAATGTTGTGATAGTTTCAGGTGGAAAGCGAAGGGACTCAGCCATATACATGGATGTATCCATTCTCCCCCACATTCCCCTCCCATCCAGGCTGCTGTATGACATTGAGCAGAGTTCCCTGTGCTATACGGTAGGTCCTTGTTGGTTATCCATTTTAAATATATCTGCTATTCATCTTAGATTCTCCACTTAACTTTAACTTTCCAATCTGGAATTGTTGGGGGAGCTTTCAAATATTAATGATTAGATTTCATCCACAAAGATTTTGATGTAACTGGCCTAGCAGAAGATTGGGTATTGGTGTCATTCTAATGTGTAGCCAAATTTGAGAATTTCTATTCTAGGTCTTGAGTTGGTACTTCCAATTCCATAAACCAAGTAGTTATCCTCACATTTTCAATGGCTCTGTAGTTTCCAGTTTGTTGAAGTCAGTACTGACTAGCTTCCCTGTATGAAAGAGGAATTGATCTCCAGCGGCCTGGGCCTGCATCAGCTGGAAGCAGCCTTCTGGTTCCCGGCCAGACACTGAGGTCGGGGAGTGATCGTGAGGGTGCTAGAGCTGTGGTCAGTGACAAGGTCCTGGCCCTTTGGCTTTGAAGGAATGAATTCCCATAGAGAGGGAAAGTGGTGAAATAAGAAACGTGTTTATTAGGAGGAAAAGAGTACAGTGGGTGTGGATAGACACATGGGCAGAAAGACTCCTGCCTTCATGGCGGTTTAAATCACTTATATGGGGCATTTCTTCTGGGTTTCCTTTGGCCAATCATTTAGATTTGCTTGGTTCTGAGTCCATATTTTATTTATCTCAGAATCCTCCCATGGGTGTGTGCCCATCTCTCGCCAAGATGGATTCCAGGGAAGAGGCCTGTGGTTAGCTTGACATCACTCCCTCTTTGACCTCCAAAGGGCTTTTATAGTCGGCAAGGCCTCCTTGACTTTGAGAATGAGAACTTCGTGGTGTCTTCTGTCTTCTATCTGGGCAGGGCTTAAGCTCTCCAGTTCTCCTGTTGTTACAGAGTTTCCATCCACAGGGGATGAACTTCGGCTGTTAGTTCTGGGGCTCATCTAGCTCCTGCCCCAGAATCAGATGTGGGAGTTAAAACTAAACCATTCATATGGTCTCTTCATGATCCTTTAGTTATTCATGTTACTTTTTTGATTTATAAAATAAACTTGGCCTCTGTGGGAATGTAAGCATCTCTTCATGCCTGTTTTTCCTTTCTCCTCTATTTTGGTTCTGGGACATGGAAGCCATGGCTCTGATCTCAGGTGGCTTGAAGCAGGCCTTTGGTTCTTGGCCAGACATTGAGGTGAAGTTGCAGCAGTGAGAACAGCAAATCCTAGCCACTAGACCACTGGTCAGTGACAACACCCTGGCTCTTCAGCTCTGCAGAGAATTCCCACAGAGATGGGAAGTTGTGAAACAAAGTAATCATTAGGAGGCAAAAAAGAGTAGAGTATGTGTGGACAGACACAGGGGCAAGCTCAGAGAAAGAGTCGCACCCTCATGGGAGTTTGCATCACTTACATGGGGCATTTCTTCCTGGTTTTCCTTTGGCCAAACGTTTTGATTTGCCTGGTTCACAGTCCATATATAGTACATCTCAGGATCCTTCCCTGAGCGCACACACATCTCTTAGCCAAGATGGATTCCCTTGAAGAGGTCTGTGGGTAGCTTGGAATCATTAGCATCATTCCCCTTTTGACCTCTGAGGTACCTTCCTGCGCATATATAGTAGGGGAGGTCTCTTGACTTCAAGAATTAGAAAAATGTGTGGTCTCTTGTCTTCTATCTGGATAGAGCCCAGCCTCCTCTCTCAATTGTCCTGCAGGGGGTGATTCTCCAATTGCTTTACCTTGGGGGCCCATCTACCTCCTGCTTCAGTTCTGTTGTCCTTTCTGGCTTTCCTCTCAACATTTGCCTCATTTCACTGAAAAATAGGAACCTTTCACTCAACATCAAGCTAATATGCTAAGAGAGTTTTTAGTATCCAGCTTGTAAGCCAGGATGAATCTTGAAATCAGCTCTCTGTTGGAATATAATCAGCATGATCCAGCCCAAATCCAGCTGGAAACTTAACCAGTGGCAACATTATTATTTTTCTTTGTTATGACTATGGTAATGCTTCTAGAGCTGCATCAGACACCATGGGAGACTGCAATAGAGGCTGTGGTCCTGTCAGTCTGGCCATTCTGAGGATTTTGAAGATGGCTTGAGTGAACTCAGGAAGATGGAATTCAGAGTATAATATGGACGGAACTCAGAGTATATTAAACCATTTCCAGCTTTTGTTTCTGAACAGAAAATATCAATGAGGAGGCTGAAAGCAAGAATGTGACTTCTTGAGATGCCCAGTTAACACCCATAGAGCATCTGAAACCCCAGAGGAATCTGGCTTGGTTCCATAGAATGAGCCAGAGATCCTAGTCTATGGCATAGTGTCTGGAGCCAAATTGAAGTGGCACTGTGGGAGTTTGGGAACAATCCCAGGAACTTGGCAGCCTGAGCAAACTCAATGACCTTCTTGAAACTGACAGCTCACTCTGGCTGTTCATCCCTCTCTTCTCAGGCTTCTCTCTCCCTTGCACTTGCAAAGCTGGAAAGGACAGTTTGAAAATTTATTGTCTGGATGTAAGACCCCCAGATTGCATTCTTATTGGGCCCAACACAAGTGGAGAAAACAATACAAATGCTACTGTGGGTCAAGAGTACTAAGTCAACTCATAGGGGAGGTTGGGACTGAAACATTCTATAGTTATCTCTTTTTTTGAAAATCTTTTCACAAGGGTCATGCGTTCCATGTAGCCAGGTTCCTCTGTCTGTGGGATTTTACAGGCAAGAATACTGGAATGAGTTGCCATTTCCTCCTCCAGGAGATCTTCCCAACCCAGGGACTGAACCTCTTGCATCTCCTGAATTGGCAGGCGATTCTTTACCACTGAACCATCTGGAAGCCTAAGTTTGGTAAAATTGGGTTACTAGTAAAGGGTACCAGAATATGCCACCTCAAAATATGCCTCTTTGGCATATGGATTATTTTGAGCTAAAGGCCATTGAGAGCCAGCAGATGCAAGGAAAGCTCTAAAAACAGGGTACAAGTTTTTCTTTTTTTTTAAAGAAATTTCCATTTACAAAGGAAATTTCCATTTGTAGAGAGGGCTCTCATTCTCCTACTAAGAAGAGGAGATCTTAAAACAACTCATCCCTGGAAATGGGACCAACTTAATTTGCATGACAGATCTTATCAAACAAGCCTTGTTTGCCATGCTTTCCCTGATCACCTTCCCATCTCTTCTTCTCAGGAGCTCCAAACTCTTTCTCCTTTGTTTAGTTTCAGTTCAGTTCAGTTCAATCGCTCAGTCGTGTC
>SJYT01061286.1:330470-343720 GCA_006410635.1 Cephalophus harveyi | reverse complement strand
AAGAGTTGGACTGTGAAGAAGGCTGAGCGCCGAAGAATTGATGCTTTTGAACTGTGGTGTTGGAGAAGACTCTTGAGAGTCCCTTGGACTGCAAGGAGATCCAACCAGTCCATTCTAAAGTAGATCAGCCCTGGGTGTCCTTTGGAAGGAATGATGCTAAAGCTGAAACTCCAGTACTTTGGCCACCTGATGCGAAGAGTTGACTTATTGGAAAAGACTCTGATGCTGGGAGGGATTGGGGGCAGGAGGAGAAGGGGACGACAGAGAATTAGATGGCTGCATGGCATCACCGACTGGATGGATGTGAGTCTGTGTGAACTCTGGAAGTTGGTGATAGACAGGGGGGCCTGGCATGCTGCAATTCATGGGGTCACAAAGAGTCAGACACAACTAAGCAACTGAACTGAATTGAACTGAATGTAAAAAAATGTTGAGTTATTTTTTACATGACAAATTTGATGAAAGTCTACATAGATCTTTTCTCCCCATAATTACACAGGGAATCATGGCAAGCAGGCAGTCTGTATGATTGCTGCAACAGAAAAGAGAGAGCTAGAGGGTCAGTGTATGAGTCAGCATGCCTGTGTGCTCAGTCACTCAGTTGTGTCTTAGTCTTTTCAACCTCATGGACTATAGCCTGCCAGGCTCTTAGTTAATGGGATTTTTCTGGCAAGAATACTGGAATGCATTGTCATTTCCTCCTTCCAAGGATATTCTTGACTCAGGAATCGAACCTGAGTCTCCTGTGTCTCCTGCATTGGCAGATTCTTTACCACTGAGCCACCTGTGAAGCCCCAGGATCCCTTTACACTCAGAAATTATTGAGGACCTCAGAGTTTTGCTTTAGTGGGTTATATCTATCAATATTTACTGCATTAGAAATTGAATCTGATAAATTTCAAAAACATTTATTAATTAATTTAAAAATGGTGATAGTGGTTTAGTCATTAAGCTGCATCCAACTTTTGTGACCCCCATGGTCTGTAGCCTACCATATTCTTCTGACCATGGGATTTCTCAGGCAAGAATACTAAAGTGGTTACCATTTCCTTCTCCAACACGAGTCACCTTAGGTCAGTAATGCTGCAATAACAAGTGGTCCAAAATCTCAATGGCTTCCAGCAACAAAGGTTGATTTCTAGCTCACATTACATTTCCATCATGAATCAGCTGCTGTACATTTTTTTCACTCCAGGTCCAAGGCTGAAGAAGCAACACTCATCAAGGACATGCCACTCTCAAAGCAGAGGGAAGAGATAGAAGGCAAGGATTCTAAGGAAACAGTAAAATTCCTGTGCACAATGGCACACCTCAATTCTACTTGTATTTCATGGCCAAGGAAAGTTATATGGTCTATCAGGTATCAATGGAATAGAGAAGTACAATCCTCTCCGAGGAAGAAGCAACAAATATTGTAAATATAAAACGATGCTCCAAAGTCCACCTTCTTTTCATGGATATTCACTTCCTTTCCTTCTGTATATACACACATTCTCTGAAGAGGTTTGCCTGAAAGTCCCATTCAATCATGATGTTAGTCACAAAGCCCAAGATCTCTACATCTTTATCCCTAAACCAATGGACTAAAAGTTTTCTGCCCCACATATTACTGTGAGTAAGGGCAGAAGAACTTCATTAATTATCTATTTCTGTATTTACAGCAGAGACAAAAAATAATGGTCCCTGTTTTACCTTAATTGAACCCCATATCCAAATAATTATGATCATAATAAGCTTGTTTTTGTTCTATGCCTGAAAGATTTGTAGTGGTTGGTAATAGAACAATAAAAGATCAGATCAGAAGTTGATACTTGCAATGGGGTGTTGTCATTAACAATACCATCACACACACACAAAAAACAAAAAACACCTTGCTAAGATACGACATTGTCTTTTGGACTGAGATGTAGATAAGAACTAGAAGAGCCTCAGGGAGTCTTTGTGAAGTTGACTCCTTGAAGGCAAGTAAAGAACTTGTTATTAGAGACTGGAGTGAAAAGGATATATATTCTTTTTAATGGTGAAAAGCATGACAACATTGTTGCCTGGGGTAATGTGGAAAACGGATTTCTAGGAATAATGTTGAAATTGCCAGTTGATTTTCATCAGCTATGTATAAAAAAAACGACAAATGGAAAGAGGTGAACTTGTTTAGCTTTCAATTTCAATAGTAATTTAGAGGAAATATAAGTGAGCCAAGACCCATAGGTTCAACATAACTGTTTCTCTTTCTAAGTCTCAAGACAGCAAAATGGTCTCAATACAAGAAATGGCCTCAAGGTAAAGATCATCTCAAGGATGAGACCCAGATCCTTTGCTAATACTAAGGAAACATGTACAGGCATGTCTTGCAGTCTCTTAGCTAAACAAAAAGACTTCTAAACATCTTTAAAATGTTGTTTCACAGCACTGCGACTCTAAAATGAAGCCAAAGAGAGCCCATCGTGAAAAGATTTGTGAGTGCTGTTTTTGTCTAATGGAGTAAAGCCTAGTATAATTTATAGGAAGCTCACATAATATTTAAGATAATTAAATTTGTGGAAGTACTGGCAACTTACAAAACGGACAGAAATAGCTTAAAATTATGAGTCTTCGACTTTCCAGGAGAAGACTGAGAAGTCTACTCAATTGCATACCTGATCAATTTCTTATGGAAAGGAATGGTCTTAGATGGTATAACCAAGAACCATGGAAAATCATTCAACTCAGTTCAGTCACTCAGTCGTGTCCAACTCTTTGCAGCCCCATGGATTGCAGCATGCCAGGCCTCCCTGTCCATCTCCAACTCCCAGAGCTTACTCAAGCTCATGCCCATTGAGTTGGTGATGTCATCCAACCATCTCATCCTCTGTCGTCCTGTTCTCCTCCTGCCTTCAATCTTTCCCAGCATCAGGGTCTTTTCTAATGAGTCAGTTCTTCATATCAGGTGGCCAGAGTATTGGAGTTTCAGCTTTAGCATCGGTCCTTCTAATGAATATTCAGGACTGATTTCCTTTAGAACTGACTGGTTGAATTTCCTTGCAGCCCAAGGGACTCTCAAGAGTCTTCTCCAACACCACAGTTCAAAAGCATCAATTCTTTGGCACTCAGCTTTCTTTATAGTCCAACTCTCACATCCATACATGAGTATTGAAAAATACCATAGCTTTGACTAGATGGACTTTTGTTGGCAAAGTAATGTCTCCATAAAATTTTTAATATGCTGTCGGGATTGGTCATAGCTTTTCTTCCAAGGAGCAAGTGTCTTTTAATTTCATGGCTGCAGTCACCATCTGCAATGATATTGGAGCCCAAGAAAATAAAGTCTCTCACTGTTTCCATTATTTCTCCGTCTATTTGCCATGAAGTGATGAGACTGGATGCCAGAATCTTAGTTTTCTGAATGTTGAGTTTTAAGCCAACTTTTTTACTCTCCTTTTTCACTTTCATCAAGAGGTTCTTTAGTTCTTCTTTGCTTTCTGCCGTAAGGGTGGAAAACCATTACTGGGAAGTAAAACTTGGGCCCAAATCAAGGTACTAACAACACCTTCCTGAATGTATTTGAGAACTGCTTTAGACAAACAACTGCTGTGTGCAGCCCAATTTCACCACTTTTAGTGTCTTTTGCGTCTTTCTATTGCATGGTAGTATGTTTAGGAGATAGCTTAGTTTTTTAATGTGTAGGCCTTCAGGTCAAGAGAAAACATACTCATGACCAAATTCAAAGAGTCTCATCTATACCAGGACATGATTTAAATGACAACAACTTGGAATTTGAGTCAATGCCATAATGAGGTGGGACTTGGGAGGTGTTAAAAGAGAATAAGTGTGCTTTTCATGTGAGAAAGAAAGAAAGATAGCACTAAGTCATGTCTGACTCTTGTGATCCCATGAACTGTAGCCCGCCAGGCTCCTGTGACCATGGGATTCTCCAGGCAAGAACACTGGAGTGGGTTGCCATTTCCTTCTCCAGGGGAGCTTCCCGACCCAGGAATGGAACCCAGGTCTCCCCAGGAATTGAACCCAGGTGTCCCACATTGCAGGTGGATTCTTTACCGACTGAGCTATGGGGCAGGGGTTTTACTCTTCAGGGGAAAAGGAAAAGGCCTGGTGGGTCTCCAGATCTTTAAATATGGGACAGGAGCAAAAGTTCAAACATTTGGTCTGTGTTGGGAGGCGAGTTCTCAGAAAGAATGGGTGCGTGAGTCCACGGAGTTGGCCCCGGCAACAGAATCCCAGTCGGGCGTGGGCCTCAGGCGCACTCAACGGGGGCCAGTGTCTCAGGGTGGGGCTGGGGTCTTCAGACTGCTTTCTTGTGTTTTCCAAAGCTTGTTGAAAATCATGTGAGAGGAATGTATTTGTGGCCAGAGAGAGAATTATGGCAGATGAAAGATAACCACAAATTCTTTGACACCTCCCCCAATCCATTTCCTCCTGTTTTGAATCTGAGCTTGTCTGTGAATTCTTTGATTAACAATATAGAAGTGACACTGTACTATATGTAATAAATTTATAGTTTCAGCTAAGAAGAGTCCCAGGAAGAATGTTGAAACTACTGGTTGATTTTATTTAGCTACACACAACAAAGTGGAAATGGAAAGAGATGATCCAAAAAAGGAACTCTTTAGTTTTCAATTTCAACAACAATGTGGAAGAAATATTGGGTTGGCCAAAAAATTTCATTTGGATTTTTCTTTTACATTATATGGAAAAACGCGAGTGAAATTTTTGGCCAATACAATACAAAGGAACCAGGACCTCTAAATTAAAAAATTAAGCTATTTCTCATTCTTAGACTGTCCAGACAGCAGAAAGATCCCAATAAAAGAAATGGCCTCAGGGTAAAGATCATCTCAAGGATAAAACTGAGATCCTAGAAAAAGCTTTGTTCAGAGCTTACGCTTTAAGAGGACCTACAGTTTCTGCCATGGTCTCTTAGAAATATGGTTATGCTTCAGAAGGAAAAGATGTCAAAATCTCGGTGATTTGATCTTTACTCCTATTTCAAGTTCACTGTGAGTTAACTGCAATTCTAACCCACATCGTCTTTATTATCGGTCACGGGATGAATAAAGTGCTTCTATCTGGACAATTTGATGGCAAAGGGAAAAAATAAAGTAGAGTAACTGTATGTTGGCTCTTGCTTCTCACTGGACATGACACGTCTCACATTTCTTCACAGCCTGTTGACAAAAACCAATCACATGGCTCAAACCTAACTGCAAGAAAGCTTGGAAATGCAAAGGAGTTCACAAATATTTGGTAGATTTCTTTGTCATGGAGGGAATATTATTAAACTCATAGAAATCCCTCTTGCTCTGAGGGCTTCCTTAAATGGTCAGCAGTGTTTTAGGTCTTAAGTCAGAAGATGCAATACAAGTCAACACCAAAGCTCCTATTTTTCTGAAGCATGGGATCCTCGTGGGATTTTAATCTAATTCTGAGAAACCAAAAAAAATATGGCCAGAGTTTCACTCTGAAAATTGTAGAGTAGTTCAAACTGCTTCAGCTAGCATCTTCCATGGAAATTTTGCAGGAAAAAAAAAAAAATTAAATGACTATGTTCAAATCAAAATCTTTCCTGGAAGTCCCCCAGGAGTGCTTTTGAAAAACTGCTCTGCCAACATCTGGGATTGAATTTTAGAATTCTCAGGTTGGAAGCAGGGAGACTAGTTAAGAGATTGTTGCAATAATGTAGGCCAAAAATAATGAGTTCTTGGCCAATGTAAGGAAGTTGGAGGTGGAACAAGGGGATACATTCCAAAGATATTATAGAGATAGAATGAAAGAATTTCAGGGACAAATGGTTGTGGGTGGAAAATCCAAAAAGTTAGAAACTAGGGTGGCTCAAATATTTGAAAAATAAAAAATAAAAGTCCCAGAATAAAATATGGGTGAAAGCTATTGCCTTTCATTTCATAAGCAGGAAATCCAGGAAAAGATTAAAAGTTGAGAAATTTGACTACAGAGGCTTTAAAAATACCCTCACTCTTTCAGTATATATAAATACAAGATCAAAAATCAAAGGAAAAAAATTACAAAGCTGGAAAAAATGTTGCAACTTAGATAACAGAGTTCTGATATGTAAAGATTGCTTACAAATCAACATTAAACTATAAACTCCCAAATTAAAACTGGTCAAAAGGCAACTCACAAAATAAGAAATACCAGTCACTGATAGTCGTGTGATGTCCATTTTCATTGGTGATCACGTAAATTAAAAGTTTAAAATGTAACATGAACTTTTCCACCAGGTTACAGATACTGAAGCTATTTACAAAATCTAGTGTTGGTAATAATTTTGGAAAAACAGTATCTCACAATCACTTTTAAAAGAAGTGCAAAGTAATATAATTTGGGGGAGGGAAGTATGGCAATGTGTAAATAATTTTCAATGAAAATATCTTTTTTTTTTTGCCAGCAATCTGACTTCAAAGAGTTTATGGGAAGAAGATAATTGTGCAAATATTTTTAAAAAATTATGTTCAGTGATGTTCATTGTGGGAATGAGCATATTGGAAAACTTAATACTGATTAGAAAAAAAAAGAACGTGTTAAATGAATTATGGTATGTTTATAAAAAAAAATACAGCCCTTGTAGATTTATATTTATTGACCTGGAAAATTGGCTAAATTATATTGCTTAATTAAAAAAAGAAACAAAGCTACAGAATTGTATTGTCTGATCAAAAATATACAATTGTATGTTCATAATCAATCTAGCTTATTTGAAAAGGAGAGTTTTCCATAAGGGTGTTAGGGAATCCCTCAGCCACTAGGAACAAAACAGCAGCTAGACCCCACAGCACACACTGTTATAACTCTCTCTCTATCCCTCTCCTCTCCTCCTCTGCGTTGATTAAAAAAAAAAGGCACAATGTGAGAACTGTGAATTAAGCTTTTGGGGGGACTTAAATGAGGACTATAGCCTGGGAAATAGCATTTTAGAAAGCTCTAAGAAACTACAATGGCACCCCATTCCAGTACTCCTGCCTGGAAAATCTCATGGACGGGGGAGCCTGGTGGGCTGCAGTCCATTGGGTCGCTAAGAGTTGGACACGACTGAGTGACTTCATTTTCACTTTTCACTTTCATGTATTGGAGAAGGAAATGGCAACCCACTCCAGTGTTCTTGCCTGGAGAATCCCAGGGGTGGCGGAGCCTGGTGGGCTGCATAGTCCAGTCTATGGGGTTGCATAGAGTCGGACACGACTGAAGTGACTTAGCAGCAGCAGCAGCAGCAACAGCAAGAAACTACTCTGAAGAGGTGGGGGAAATGTCAGTATATATGTGAGTTTGGTGAGACAGTTACATGTAATCAAACATACATTTTTGCAGAAGGCTGCTGCTAGTCTCATAAAGGTTACTGCTAGCCACAAGGAGCAGATGTCACCATTAATAATTTTACTGCTCATCTAGACATGATGAACTATAAGAATTGGGCTCGTAAAATCTTCTCCTGGAAATATCTATCTGAAGTCCTATTCTGCTGGTTTTTCCCAGAGTACAGAGTACCTCACTCCTGAACACTCTGAATTCCTTTCAGGGTGTATGGCAGGTTGGAAGCTGCAGGAGCTCATGATTTAACCCTAATAGAGGTAGATGCTATTGTTGTGTGTGTGTGTATGCTCAACCATGTCCGACTCTTTGTGACCTCATGGTCTGTAGCCCACCAGTCTCCTCTGTAAAGGAATTTTCTAGGCAAGGATACTGGAGAGGGTTGCCATTTCCTATTCCAGGGGATCTTCCTGACCCAGTGATCAAACCCAAATCTCTTGTGGCTCCTGCATTGGCAGGTGGATTCTTTACCACTCTGCCAACTATGTCAATTTTTAGTTGGCATTTGTATACAGGGGGTTGTTTTTAAAGTCACAGTCCACCCTTCCATTTCTGTTTTCATATAGCAGAAAACAGGTCACCAATATCTTATCCTAAATGAGCATTTCCTTCATTCAATGAACTTGCCTATTTAGACCAGAAAAGTAAGGTTTCCCTGATATTCCCTGGTCTCCTTGGCTTTCCCTGGTGGCTCAGATGGTAAAGAATCTGCAGATTTGATACAGGAGACCTGGGTCCAGAAGATCCCCTGGAGAAAGGAAAGGCTACCCACTCCAATTTTCTGGCCTGGAGAATTTCATGGACTGTATAGCCCATGGCGTTGCAAAGAGATGGACACAACTGAGTGACTTTCACTTTCATTATTATGATCTCAGCTCCAGGTCCTCAGGGACCCACTTTGATTGACTCAGTTCAGGAAACTTTCAATGCTGGTTTAAGCAACTGTTAACTGGATAATAGTGTCATATTTTATCAAGCTCTTCCTCTTGTGGTAACCAAGAGTGAGACTGAGGTGGTACTGCCTCCTTCACACAACCTGGCTTGTATCCTAATAAGTAGGTTTGAGGGATAAAATAAAAACCATCCATCTTTTTTGGCCTCTCCCTAATATCCCCCAATCTAGAAAAATCAGCTCTACTATTATTTTTTAATGCTTGCATTATATTTATAATATAGAAAAGAATGTGTGGATCACAAAAACCTGTGGAATATTCTTAATGAGATGGAAATACCAGACCACATTACCTGCCTCCTGAGAAACATGCAAGGGCAACAGTTAGAAGTGGATATGGAACAACAGATGGTTCAAAATTGGGAAAAGAGTACAACAAGGAAACATTGTTGGGAAAAGAGTACAACAAGATGGTTCAAAATTGGGAAAAGAGTACAACAAGGAAACATTGTTGGGAAAAGAGTACAACAAGGAACAAGCAAGGTGTACATTATCACCTTGCTTATTTAATTAAACATTTTTGTACAACAGATGGTTTAAAATTGGGAAAAGAGTACAACAAGGAAACATTGTTGGGAAAAGAGTACAACAAGGAACAAGCAAGGTGTACATTATCACCTTGCTTATTTAACATATGCAGGGTACATCATGTGAAATGCTGAGCTGGATGAATCACAAGCTGGAATCAAGATTGCCAGGGGAAATGTCAGCAGCCTCAGATATGCAGATGATACCACTTTAATGCCAGAAAGTGAAGGGGAACTAAAGAGCCTCTTGATGAAGGTAAAAGAGGAGAGTGAAAAAGCTGGCTTAAAACTCAACATTCAAAAAACAAACATCATGGCATCTAGTCCTATCACTTCATGGCAAATTGATGGGGAAAATGTGGAAACTCTCAGATTTCATTTTCTTGGGCTCCAGAATCACTGCAGATGGTGACTGCAGCCATGAAATTAAAAGATGTTTGCTCCTAGAAGGAATAGCTATGACAAACCTAAAGAGTGTATTAAAAACCAGAGATATCACTTTGATGATAAAGGTCCCTACAGTCAAAGCTATGGTTTTTCCAGTAGTCATGTGTTGATGTGAGCATTGGATGATAAAGAAGGCTGAGCCTGAAGAACTGATGCTTTTGGACTGTGGTATTGAAGACTCTTGAGAGTCCCTTGGACTGCAAGGAGATCAAACCAGTCAATCCTAAAGGAAATCAATCCTGAATATTTATTAGAAGGACTGATGCTGAAGCTGAGGCTCAAATACTTTGGCCATCTGATGTGAAGAACTGACTCATTGCAAAAGACACTGATGCTGGGGAAGATTGAAGGCAGGAGGAGAAGGGGGCATCAGAAGATGAAATGGCTGACTGACTCAATGGACATGAGTTTGAGCAGGCTCCAGGTGATAATGATGGACTGGGAAGCCTGGTGTGCTGCAGTCCAGGCAGTTGCAAAGAGTCAGATATGACTGGTGATTTAGCAACAACAACAACAACAACAACATTACATTTAGCAACTAGGAGTTTTCTGGTGATCTTGGAAAGTCTTAGTTCAGTGACTGGAGAAACAGTCAAAATATGGCAGCTGAGGAGTTATTGAGAAGAGAGAAAGGAGAGATAACAGATTTGAGCAGTGGATAACTGTTGAGTAGTATAGAGTCAGGAACTGCCTCTGGGTGAAGGGTATAAAAAAGATGGTAAGCCTAAGATGGCCCTTGACAAATAGAATGAGCACTTGGAGTTTGAGTCTATAATTCAAAGTTCAATTTATAGAAAAAGCAAAAATTGGGGGAATTAACTGAGGGAAAATTGGAGGATATTCATGAGGAGAGTAGATGTTAATTTAGGGGCAGCTGCACAGAGTCCAGGAGTAATTTTCTCCTTCATGGGGCAACGTACTTAGAAAAAGTCTGAGTCCCAAGGAAACCAATGCCTGCCCCACTCCACTGAGTTCCAGACTCACTCACCCATGCGGATGTCTACAGGTATTTTACCACTAATGTAACAAAATGAACTCATTGTCTTAATAAAATACTCACCTTCTTACATTCTGACCCCATGGATGGTAGCCTGCACCAAGCTCCTCCGTCCATGGGATTTTAAGGCAAGAGTACTGGAGTGGGTTGCCATTTCCTTCTCCAGGGAATCTTCCCAACCCAGGGATCGAACCCAGGTCTCTCACATTGTAGACAGACGCTTTACCGTCTGAGCCACCAGAAGGATAGCCTCTTACCTTCTGAACTTGGACTAATAACATCACCATCCACTTAATTTCCAAAGTTAGAAATGTCGTGGTAAGCTTTGATTTCTTCCATGTCTAGATGGTCACCAAATGTTCTCGATTTCAACTCCTAAACTGCTATCAAATTTTGTCTTGTGTCTTGCTCCCTACCATCTCTGGATATCAGTTCTTGGTCTCATCTTTTCCTATGGGGCTCTGTTTCACAATTGGTCTTTCTGTTTGCAGTGTCAGCCTTTTCATTTCATTCTCCGCACATGTATATAGAGTATTTCTTATAAAAACTTAAGATTACTTAAAATCCATTAATGTCTGTTCATCACCATTAATTTAAACTGCTTTACAAACATCATCACCACTTTCTCCTACACATCTTATACTCTTCAGTTCAGTTCAGTTCAGTTCAGTCACTCAGTCGTGTCCGACTCTTTGTGACCCCATGAATCGCAGCACGCCAGGCCTCCCTGTCCATCACCAACTCCCAGAGTTCACTCAGACTCATGTCCATCGACTCAGTGATGCCATCCAGCCATCTCATCCTCTGTTGTCCCTTTCTCCTCCTGCCCCCAATCCCTCCCAGCAATAGAATCTTTTCCAGTGAGTCAACTCTTCGCATGAGGTGGCCAAAGTACTGGAGTTTCAGCTTCAGCATCATTCCCTCCAAAGAAATCCTAGGGCTGATCTCCTTCAGAATGGACCAGATGCCATAATCTTCATCTTCTGAATGTTGAGCTTTAAGCCGACTTTTCCACTCTCCTCTTCCACTTTCATCAAGAGGCTTTTGAGCTTCTCTTCACTTTCTGCCATAAGGGTCATGTCATCTGCATATCTGAGGTTATTGATATTTATCCTGGCCATCTTGATTCCAGCTTGTGCTTCTTCCAGCCCAGCGTTTCTCATGATGTATTCTGCATAGAAGTTAAATAAGCAGGGTGACAATATACAGCCTTGATGTGCTCCTTTTCCTATTTGGAACCAGTCTGTTGTTCCATGTCCAGTTGTAACTATTGCTTCCTGCCTCTGAGATATCAGAAGGTGAAGGTAAAGTGTTAGTCATTCAGTTGTGTCCGACTCTCCGGGACCACATGGACTATAACGCACTAGGCTCCTCTCTCCACGGAATTCTCCAGGCAAGAATACTGGAGTGAGTTGCCCTTCTCTTCTCCAGGTGATCTTCCCGACCCAGGGATTGAACACTAGGTCTTCTGCATTGCTGGCAGATTCTTTACCAGTTGAACCACCAGAGATATGAAAATTATGCTTTTTAAACACTGCAATATAAACAAGTCTATTCTGACTAATACAATTTTTTTCTGAGTGTTGATCATATTTTGTTCATTGTGGATTTTTGCACTAATTTTGATTAAAAATATTGCATTAAAATAATGTTCATCTTGATTACTGAGTTTTGGGGAGCACCCTTAAATTTTGCTCTGATGTGAGTGTCTCACTTTCTTCTCTTTAATCATGGCTCTGCCCTGAGGTGATGCAGATGAATGCAATTTTATTCTTGAAGATTATGTGACTTGACCTTATCATCTATTATTACCACAAAGCTTTAAGTCTTGAGACATTCTGGCCAGAGTGTTACAGCATTATTAGAAGCGTAGGGCATGGGCTTTTATAGATAGAGATCATCTTCGGGATAAAATATCCTAATTTTTCTGTTGGAGAAAAGGAAACTGAAACTCAAAGGGATAAAATAATTTGACCAAAGACATATAGCTGATAAATTATAGATCTTGTATCCAAACTTATTATCTTTTGCCTCAAGTTTAGCATTCATTTTGCTACAATAAAAAAAGCTAACTGATTCTGGATCCTTTTATTCACAAAAAGAAATCATCTCCTTGTTAAATTTCATTTGGGTGTTCTGGGATAAAATATTGAGAAATAATAAAAATCTGGAGTTCCTTTCCTGTAACTCCAGAGTGTGATTTTACTTCAGTTTAGTCTATAAATTGACATGGATTATGAGGTTGTATGGTATTTAGCTTTATGATAATTACCTATTTGAATAGCTGATAAGAGTTAATTTATCCTGAAGACAACTAGAAATAAAAGAATAATTGGGTTATAAAATTAAAGCAATAACATCTGTAGTTTCTACTACATTGAGCATATTTGATGTAGAGAATATTTCAATTAGGCTGAAAAAAACCTGTGAATGCTTTTTCATCCTTATATTCTTCTTCAAAGATAAAAAGGCCTGGCAAATTCAAAAAATAATCAAAACCAGGAAACTTTCTTAGCCTCTGGATAGTTCACATTTCTTTAGAGAAAAGTATCTACTCTTGACCTCAAGTACTTTTACACAACCTGTCATTGCTGAAGTGAAATACATGGTCAGCTTTCTGTAAGTTTAGTTTAGTATGAATGGGCACTTTCTAAATGATTGATGGCTTTACTTAAATCTGATAGTCATGGATTCCAGTCAGTTCCATTGATAACTCTCTGTGACTTTGGGTAAGTTATTTAACCTCTCTGAGACTCAGCTTTCTTACCTATATTCACTCATGACTTTAAAAAATATTGAACTATAGTTGATTTACAATATTGTGTTAGCTTCCTGCATACAGCAAAGTGTTTCAGTTATATATATGTACATATATATATAAATGACATATATTATTATGTTTATAAAATATAATATATATATATTTTTTCAGATTCTTTTCCATTATAGGTTATGATATGATATTGAATATAGATTCCTATGCTATATGATATATCCTTGTTGCTTTTTT
>SJYT01061286.1:317738-328557 GCA_006410635.1 Cephalophus harveyi | reverse complement strand
TGCCTCCCTGTCCATCACCAACTCCTGGAGCTTACTCAAACTCATGTCCATCGAGTTGGTGATGCCATCCAACCATCTCATCCTCTATCGTACCCTTCTCTCCTGCCTTCAGTCTTTCCCAGCATCAGAGTCTTTTCCAATAAGTCAGTTCTTTGCATCAGATGGCCAAAGTATTGGAGTTTCAGCTTTAGCATCAGTACTTCTAATGAATATTCAGGATTGATTTCCTTTAGGATTGACTGGTTGGATTTCCTTGCAGCCCAAGGGACTCTCAAGAGTCTTCTCCAACACCACACTTCAAAAGCATCAATTCTTTGGTGCTCAGCTTTTTTTTTATAGTCCAACTCTGATATCCACACATGACTACTGGAAAAACCATAGCTTTGACTAGACAGACCTTTGTTGGCAAAGTAATGTCTCTTCCTTTTAATATGCTGTCTAGATTAGTCATAGCTTTTCTTCCAAGGAGCAAGTGTCTTTTAATTTCATGGCTGTAGTCACCATCTGCAATGATTTTGGAGCCCAAGAAAATAAAGTCTGTCACAGTTTCCATTGTTTCCCCATTTATTTGCTATGAAGGGATGGGAGCAGATGCCATGATTTTAGTTTTCTGAATGTTGAGTTTTAAGCCAACTTTTTCACTCTCCTCTTTCACTTTCATCAAGAGGCTCTTTAGTTCTACTTTGCTTTCTACCATAAGGGTGGTGTCATCTGCATATCTGAAGTGATTGATATTTCTCCCAGCTATCTTGATTCCAGCTTGTGTTTCTATATATACACATGCAAATGTGTGTATATTTATACACATAAATATGTATATATATATATATATATATATATATGCACACATATACCACATCTTTTTTAATGTATTCATCTGTTGATGAACACTTGTTTTCTTTCACACCTTGGCTATTGTAAATAATGCTACTGTGAACATTGACATGCATGTATCTGCTTGTGAGACTGGGTTAGGAAGGGACTGAGTAGCCCAGGTCACACTTTTATTCCTCAAGCTAGCTCAGGGATCATCTAAAACAGATGACTAAGAAGACTGGCATGTCCTGAAAAGCATGAATGGTTTGGTATGACTCAAACACAGATGCTCCCACATGGGGCTTCCCTAGTAGCTCAGATGGTAAAAAATCTGCCTGCAATCCAGGAGACCCAGGTTTGATCCCTGGGTCAGGAAGATACCCTGGAGAAGGGAATGGCAACCCACTCCAATATTCTTGCTTTGGAGAATTCCATGAACAGAGGATCCTGGCGGATTACAGTCCATGGGGTTGCAAAGAGTTGGACACAATTGAAGCAACTTTCACTTAAACGCAGAAACCACAAACACGTTGTGCAGTAAAATGAGCTCAGAGAGTAATCTGGGGAAAAGTGAATGTAGGGGAAAGATCGGAGGAGGTATATTTGTTATTCTAAGGGGTTTTGTTATTCTAAGGGTTATATTCTAAGGATATAAACCAGTGGATGGTAGAGAATATTAGCAATGTCAACATGTTGAAATGTTAGAAAGATTTACCCAATGGTGGTGAGATAGATTACAAAAAGAGTAGGCATGGTTGACATTTTCTTTGAATGACAGGTTTTCATCTGATAAGGTTTCTCTATAGTATTGCTTAACATAAGTTGAGGGTTGAGTAATCTACTCAAGTCTCCTTAGAATGCAAGGAAAGACTTTCTATTTTCAAATAGAATCCTGGAGAAAGCCATCACAGTGGTTGGCATATCCATTCCCCTTTTTGTGACTGTAATTAGGAAGTACTTGGATTCCGAGGATCAGATTGTATTACCTATAAAGACAACTTTTAGCTTCATAAAAACTACTTCCCTTAAATTTCTTCTCAGTCAACTACCATGACTGAATTTGCAATTTTTGGAATGTAAAACCCATTAGATTCCCTAGACAAAAGTGAAGCATTCCCCTTCCCTGACTGTTTACAGTAACAAACACTCTTTAATCCTTCATAACCTCTTTTGAAAGCTCCTGTCTATGTTTGCTACATTGTCTGTTTTTCGCTCCAACACAAAATCAAATTGGCCAGACAGTTTTATGTTTTTGATGAAGAACTTCCAGTATCAGACTCATCACATAGTATCTACCTTCAGAGGAGCTACATTGTGGGCTAATTCCTGAGAGCATAGCATATATTAATAATACAGCCACTGCTGACTAGCATTTTGCCTAGTAACACAGAACTTTTCTAAAATGCCCCATAAACACATAAACTATTTCTGCATATAATGTCTTCCTCATCTTTTCCTGCTCCCCAGAGTCTGTGTGTGAAAGAGAATACTGTCTTAAAATGCAATAACTTTCTGTGACACTTTATTATCCTAATAGCCATAAAATTACCAAATACCGCATCTTCTATTTCTCTGCATGGTAGCTAGGGAAACAAATTCATGTGCACATCTCGCTTCAGAAAACAAAACGGACTAAAGGTCAGAAGTTACCCTTTTGTTTTAGTTTGTCATTGTTTCATTTGGGATTTACCCTGTTTTCACTCTCTCCGTTTCTGACCCACAGCATCAAAATGTAAAGATGCCCAATAACTAGAACTAGAAAAATTCAGATGTATTAGATGATATACAGAAAAGGGCTGACATCTTTAATCTCCCTGGAAGGAGGGTTTGGGGGTTCACACATTCTATATTCCCATTTTTAACAACCCATGTTTATACCAAATTGAAATTACCAGGACTTAATCACTCTTAAAAGCTCTTAATGGATCCCCATTGCCTTTAAGAGTATTCTGGACTCAGTCAGTCTTTTCAGTTTCAGCTTTGTCAATCATGAGCCATTTGACCTCAACTCTTGATTACTTATCCTTACAACACCCATGTGATTTCACGCCCGTAGACCTTTCTACCATCCATTCCTTCTGCTTGAGATGCTCTTCAACTTAGTCCTTTAAAGGTAGACCAAAACTCGAAACATCACTTTGCTGATAAAAGTTCATATAATCAAAGCTATGGTTTTTCCAGGTGTCATGTACAGATGTGAGAGTTGAACCATGAAGAAGACTAAGCACCAAAGAACTGATACTTTTGAACTGAGGTGCTGGAAAAGATTCTTGAGAGCCCCCTAGACTGCAAGGAGATCAAACCAGTCAATCCTAAAGGAAACCCACCCTGAATATTCATCGGCAGGACTGATGATGAAGCTGAAGCTCCAATGCTTTGGCTGCCTGATAGAACGAGCCAACCTACTGAAAAAGACCTTGATGTTGAGAAAGACTGTCGATAGGAGAAGGGTGTGACAGAGGATGAGATGGTTGGATGGCATCACCGACTCAACGGACATGAGTTTGAACAAACTCCAGGAGACAGTGAAGGCCAGGGAAGCCTGGGGTGCTGCAGTCCATGGGGTCACGAAGAGTTGGACATGACTTAGTAACTGAACAACAATGAATAAACTCTGTAGGGCAGGAGTTATTTACCTACAGTGTCAAGCCCAGTGTTTGATGCATAATAGATGCTCAATAAATGTTTATTTACTGACTGCCTGATTCAGGTCAAAAATTCTTTCTACTGAGAAAGACTGTCGATAGGAGAAGGGTGTGACAGAGGATGAGATGGTTGGATGGCATCACCGACTCAATGGACATGAGTTTGAACAAACTCCAGGAGACAGTGAAGGACAAGGAAGCCTGGGGTGCTGCAGTCCATGGGGTCACGAAGAGTTGGACATGACTTAGTGACTGAACAACGATGTAGGGCAGGAGTTATTTACCTACAGTGTCAAGCCCAGTGTTTGATGCATAATAGATGCTCAATAAATGTTTATTTACTGACTGCCTGATTCAGGTCAAAAATTCTTTCTCCAGAGATAAACCCATGCACCTGTGGTAGCCTAATCTATGACAAAGGAGGCAAAAATGTACAGTGGAGAAAAGACAACCTCTTCAATAAATGGTGCTGGGAAAACCGTACAGCCACTTGTAAAAGAAGGAAACTAGAACACTCCCTGGAGAAGGCAATGGAACCCCACTCCAGGACTCTTGCCTGGAAAATCCCATGGACGGAGGAGCCTGGTGGGCTGCAGTCCATGGGGTCGCTAAGAGTCGGACACGACTGAGCGACTTCACTTTCACTTCTCACTTTCATGCATTGGAGAAGGAAATGGCAACCCACTCCAGTGTTCTTGCCTGGAGAATCCCAGGGACGGGGGAGCCTGGTGGGCTGCCCTCTATGGGGTCGCATAGAGTCGGACACGACTGAAGCGACTCAGCAGCAGCAGCAGCAGAACACTCCCTAACACCATACACAAAAATAAACTCAAAATGGATTAAAGACCTAAACGTAAGGCCAGACACTACAAAACTCTTCAAGGGAAACGTAGGCAGAACACTCTTTGACATAAATCAGAGCAAGGGCTTTTTTGACCCACAACCTAGAGTAATAAAAATAAAAACACACAGGGATGATCCAGAGAGAGGATATGGGGTGGGATGTGGGAGGGGGATTCAGGATTGGGAGCTCGTATACACCCGTGGTGGATTCATGTCAATGTATGGCAAAACCAATACAGTATTGTAACGTAAAATAAAGTAAAAATAAAAGTGAAAAAAAAAATAAAAATAAAAACAAAAATAAACAAATGGAACCTTATTAAACTTAAAAGTTTTTGCCCTAGCAAAACAAACCAAAAAGAAAATGAAAAGACAATCCTTAGAATGGGAGAAAATGTTTGCAAATGAAGTAACTGACAAGGGAATAACCTCCAAAATATACAAACAGCTCATATAGTTTAGTATCAAGAAAAACAATGACCTAATCAAAAAATGGTTGAATGACCTACATAAACATCTCTCTAAAAACATACAGGTGGTCAACAAACACATGAAAAGAGGCTCAGCATCATTAATTAGAGAAATGCAAATCAAAACTACAATGAGATATTGCCTCACACCAATCAGAGTGGCCATCATCAAGAAGTCTACAAATAATAAATGCAGAAAAGTTGGGATTGTAAATTCTACACTGTTGGTATGAATGTAAATTGATACAGCCACTATGGAGAACAATATGGAGGTTCCTTAAAAAACTAAAAATATAGCCCAGCAATCCAACCCCTGGGCATATAGCTGAAGAAAATCATAATTCAAAAGGATGCATTCACTCTGATGTTCATTGCAGCACTATTGCAACAGCTAGGACATGGAAGCAGTCTAAATGTCCATCAACAAAGGAATGGATAAAGAAGATATGATAATGTGATAATATGCAATATTACTCAGCCATGAAAAAGAACAAAATAGTGCCATTTGCAGAGACGTGGGTGGACCTAGAGACTGTTATACAGACTGAAGTAAGTCAGAAAGAGAAAGACAAATATCATATAATATCACTTATATGTGGAATTGAGGAAAACAGTACAGATGAACTTATTAGCAAAGCAGAAACAGAGTCACAGGTGTAGAGAACAAACTTGTGGTTACCAAGTGGGGGAATGGGAGAAATGAGGCGAATTGGGAGATTGGGACTGACTTACATACACTGCTGCTGCTGCTGCTAAGTCGCTTCAGTCGTGTCCGACTCTGTGCAACCCCAGAGATGGCAGCCCACCAGGCTCCCCCCTGCCTGGGATTCTCCAGGCAAGAACACTGGAGTGGGTTGCCATTTCCTTCTCCAATGCATGAAAGTGAAAGTGAAGTTGCTCAGTCATGTCCGATTCTTCCCAACCCCATGGACTGCAGCCTACCAGGCTCCTCCGCCCATGGGATTTTCTAGGCAAGAGTACTGGAGTGGGTTGCCACTGCCTTCTCCGTTACATACATTACTATGTATAAAATAAATGACTAATGAAAACCTACTTCAGTGATCTGTGGTGACCTAAATGGGGAGGAAATCTAAAAAAAAAGAGTGGATATATGTATGCGTATAACTGATTCACTTTGCTGTACAGCAGAAACTGATACAACAATGTAAAGCAACTATATTCCAATAATAATTTCAAAAAGTATCTCTTTCTTCCTGAATTATGCCTTTTGACAATCTTTCTGTGAGTGCCCAGAAGGGCCTATGAAAAAGTGAAAGTGAAAATCTCTCATTTGTGTCTGACTCTATGTGACCCCATGGACTGTAGCCTGCCAGGCTCCTCTGTCCATGGAAACCTCCAGGCCAGAATACTGGAGCGGGTAGCCGTTCCTTTCTCCAGGGGATCTTCCCAAGCCAAGGATCGAACCCAAGTCTCCCACATTGCAGGCAGATTCTTTACCATATGAGCCATCAGGGAAGCCCAAGAATACTGGAGTGGATAGCCTATCCCTTCTCCAGTGGATTTTCCTGACCCAGGAATTGAACCAGGGTTCATTGCTCTCCTCCAGGTGATCTTTCCTACTCAGGGATCGAACTAAAGTCTCCTGCTTTGCAGGTGAATTCTTTACCAGATAAGTGACAAAGGAAGGATCTATAGGCAGTACTTAATTTAGTCATTGATATTTGAGAACACCTTTACTTTTCCTTTACATTTAGCCACGTATGAAATTATAGGTTTTGGTTATTTTTCCCCCAGCACCGAAGATACCTTACTCCATTGTTTTCTGGCATTGATGGTTGTGGATGAGAAGTCTGCTGACAATGTAATTGTCATTCCCTTGTGGGTCATCTATTTCCTCTGGTAACTTAAAGGCCAATATTTCTTGATGTCCTTAAATTTCCCTACAATGTGTCTGAACATTCATTTTCACATAGTTTACTTAGATTTGGTGCATTTTTCAGCAAATCCGGAAAATTCTCAGCCACCGTCCTTTTAAATATTCCTATTCTCCTATTCACTTTATTCTATACTTAAAATTTTTCTGTTAGATGTATTTTAGAGACTATCAATTTATTCTCTATGTTTCTTAATTATTGTTCAATGAAAAAATATTTTTGTCTGTCTGCATCTTATGATACTCTAGTAGTACTTTCAATTCACCAATTCTTGCTAATTATATCAGTCTAGAGTTTATATCGGGGCTTCCCTGGTGGCTCAGGGATAAAGAATCTGCCTGCAGCACAGGAGAATTGGGTTCAATCCCTGAGCCAGAAAGATCACCTGGAGAAGGGCATGGCAAACCACTCTGGTAACCGTGCCTGGAGATTTCCATGGACAGAGGAGCCTGGCTGCAGTTCATGGGATAGCAAAGAGTCAGACATGACTGAGCGATTAACGCTTTCACTTTCACATACACACACACATATATCCCACATATTCTTTTTTTCTGTTTAAAATTCAGACTTTTAATGGTGACAAATACAAAGCCTTATTATAAAAAAAGTAAGGGTATAAATCCAGTTTGAGGAAAAGACTTGAACTTGTTTAAGAGCGTATAGTGTTTTAAAATAATCCTTGGAAATTCAGAATTGCCATTTCCAAGTGACTATAAAATCCAGATTTATACAAATGTCAAGTTACGACCTACCTTTCCAATCTCTCTAGTGAAATGTGGTAAACAAAATACTTTATTTTAATGTACTTGTGATTATTCATATTTTCCTTTATATTTAGTAATTTCTCTATATTGGTTAAGAAATGTCTCACTACCTAGAAAGACTTTCTTCTATACTGATCCTAAAAGATTGAGTAGCTTTGCCTTTTACATTTTTAGACTATTTCTAATTTTGTATATATGGTGAAAAGCTAAATTAAATTTATTTTCTTGCAGTTTCACGTGTGTGTGTGTGTGTCCATGTGTGTCTGTGTGTGTACACCAATAAAACTGTTCATCTTATGCACCATGGTGCATCCCAACTCATCTGTTTTCCCCCAACAGTGTAGTGGAACCTCTCCTCTTGAAACCTAGACTTTTGCAAAAGCTCTCTTATCTGCGGGTGATTATCTAAAATGGTGTTTACTGGGGGCTCACGGGCTGCAATGGAGAGGGGCTGGAGCCAATTCACGGCCCACAGCAGGTCCATAGCCAGGACCAAGGTCCACCCACACGTTATCCCATGCACAACTCTTGAAACCTAGACTTTTGCAAAAGCTCTCTTATCTGCGGGTGATTATCTAAAATGGTGTTTACTGGGGGCTCACGGGCTGCAATGGAGAGGGGCTGGAGCCAATTCACGGCCCACAGCAGGTCCATAGCCAGGACCAAGGTCCACCCACACGTTATCCCATGCACATGGGTACGGCTCCTCTCAGGTCCTATTTGATGCTGAATCTCGCAGCTCCATGAAGATACTTGTGGCCATGGATGGCCACTGCATCTTTGCTGTTGTTTGGGAGAGAGTGGGACAAAAATGAGGGGCTTCCTATGCCCCATGATGCTGATAGCACCCTCTGGAACATTATTTTAACATTAAATTCAGGTTATTCTATTATTTGCTTATTGTTATTGTTATTAATCACCACTCTGTTGATTGCTCATTGTGGACTCTATAGGATCTCTTTCTTAACATTAGATCTCACTAAATACTTCATTATTCTGTATTATTGTCTCATCTGCCGTGAAAAGCTTTTTCCCCTCTTCTTTTTGTCTGTGTTCACTCCTCTCTGTTTCCAGGTTTGCAGCTGGCTCTCCACAACCCCTGGTCCAGAACCGGAGTTTCTGTTGTTGAATTAAGGTACATGGTGGTCATTCTGGACTAACAGAGATGCCTCTACTCAGCCACTGGGCTGCTTATCTAAATTTTGGAGAGAGGCTGTGTTTACTCCCTCCTGACTGCCTCACTCTCTCATTGTAGCGAGTCTCAGCTTTCCCAGCTTTCTTTCAGAGGTGGGAAGAGAGTCTGTCTCCTGCACTGAAGCAGGAATCTTGGCTCTTGTCCCCTTCCTGTTGTGGGGAGTGTTTAGTCTCCATCTTCTCACAGCAGCCAAACCCCCACCTGCCTTTTGACTGCTCAGGATCCCCTTTACTACTTCCATTTCTGCTCGACAGATAATAACTCTTTCATGATGATGTGATAATATGCAATATTACTCAGCCATGAAAAAGAACAAAATAGTGCCATTTGCAGAGACGTGGGTGGACCTAGAGACTGTTATACAGACTGAAGTAAGTCAGAAAGAGAAAGACAAATATCATATAATATCACTTATATGTGGAATTGAGGAAAACAGTACAGATGAACTTATTAGCAAAGCAGAAACAGAGTCACAGGTGTAGAGAACAAACTTGTGGTTACCAAGTGGGGGAATGGGAGAAATGAGGCGAATTGGGAGATTGGGACTGACTTACATACACTGCTGCTGCTGCTGCTAAGTCGCTTCAGTCGTGTCCGACTCTGTGCAACCCCAGAGATGGCAGCCCACCAGGCTCCCCCCTGCCTGGGATTCTCCAGGCAAGAACACTGGAGTGGGTTGCCATTTCCTTCTCCAATGCATGAAAGTGAAAGTGAAGTTGCTCAGTCATGTCCGATTCTTCCCAACCCCATGGACTGCAGCCTACCAGGCTCCTCCGCCCATGGGATTTTCTAGGCAAGAGTACTGGAGTGGGTTGCCACTGCCTTCTCCGTTACATACATTACTATGTATAAAATAAATGACTAATGAAAACCTACTTCAGTGATCTGTGGTGACCTAAATGGGGAGGAAATCTAAAAAAAAAGAGTGGATATATGTATGCGTATAACTGATTCACTTTGCTGTACAGCAGAAACTGATACAACAATGTAAAGCAACTATATTCCAATAATAATTTCAAAAAGTATCTCTTTCTTCCTGAATTATGCCTTTTGACAATCTTTCTGTGAGTGCCCAGAAGGGCCTATGAAAAAGTGAAAGTGAAAATCTCTCATTTGTGTCTGACTCTATGTGACCCCATGGACTGTAGCCTGCCAGGCTCCTCTGTCCATGGAAACCTCCAGGCCAGAATACTGGAGCGGGTAGCCGTTCCTTTCTCCAGGGGATCTTCCCAAGCCAAGGATCGAACCCAAGTCTCCCACATTGCAGGCAGATTCTTTACCATATGAGCCATCAGGGAAGCCCAAGAATACTGGAGTGGATAGCCTATCCCTTCTCCAGTGGATTTTCCTGACCCAGGAATTGAACCAGGGTTCATTGCTCTCCTCCAGGTGATCTTTCCTACTCAGGGATCGAACTAAAGTCTCCTGCTTTGCAGGTGAATTCTTTACCAGATAAGTGACAAAGGAAGGATCTATAGGCAGTACTTAATTTAGTCATTGATATTTGAGAACACCTTTACTTTTCCTTTACATTTAGCCACGTATGAAATTATAGGTTTTGGTTATTTTTCCCCCAGCACCGAAGATACCTTACTCCATTGTTTTCTGGCATTGATGGTTGTGGATGAGAAGTCTGCTGACAATGTAATTGTCATTCCCTTGTGGGTCATCTATTTCCTCTGGTAACTTAAAGGCCAATATTTCTTGATGTCCTTAAATTTCCCTACAATGTGTCTGAACATTCATTTTCACATAGTTTACTTAGATTTGGTGCATTTTTCAGCAAATCCGGAAAATTCTCAGCCACCGTCCTTTTAAATATTCCTATTCTCCTATTCACTTTATTCTATACTTAAAATTTTTCTGTTAGATGTATTTTAGAGACTATCAATTTATTCTCTATGTTTCTTAATTATTGTTCAATGAAAAAATATTTTTGTCTGTCTGCATCTTATGATACTCTAGTAGTACTTTCAATTCACCAATTCTTGCTAATTATATCAGTCTAGAGTTTATATCGGGGCTTCCCTGGTGGCTCAGGGATAAAGAATCTGCCTGCAGCACAGGAGAATTGGGTTCAATCCCTGAGCCAGAAAGATCACCTGGAGAAGGGCATGGCAAACCACTCTGGTAATCTTGCCTGGAGATTTCCATGGACAGAGGAGCCTGGCTGCAGTTCATGGGATAGCAA
>SJYT01061286.1:241734-317612 GCA_006410635.1 Cephalophus harveyi | reverse complement strand
ATGGACAGAGGAGCCTGGCTGCAGTTCATGGGATAGCAAAGAGTCAGACATGACTGAGCGATTAACGCTTTCACTTTCACATACACAGGCACATATATCCCACATATTCTTTTTTTCTGTTTAAAATTCAGACTTTTAATGGTGACAAATACAAAGCCTTATTATAAAAAAAGTAAGGGTATAAATCCAGTTTGAGGAAAAGACTTGAACTTGTTTAAGAGCGTATAGTGTTTTAAAATAATCCTTGGAAATTCAGAATTGCCATTTCCAAGTGACTATAAAATCCAGATTTATACAAATGTCAAGTTACGACCTACCTTTCCAATCTCTCTAGTGAAATGTGGTAAACAAAATACTTTATTTTAATGTACTTGTGATTATTCATATTTTCCTTTATATTTAGTAATTTCTCTATATTGGTTAAGAAATGTCTCACTACCTAGAAAGACTTTCTTCTATACTGATCTTAAAAGATTGAATAGCTTTGCCTTTTACCTTTTTAGACTATTTCTAATTTTGTATATATGGTGAAAAACTAAATTAATTTTCTTGCAGTTTCACGTGTGTGTGTGTGTGTGTGTGTGTCCATGTGTGTCTGTGTGTACACCAATAAAACTGTTCATCTTATGCACCATGGTGCATCCCAACTCATCTGTTTTCCCCCAACAGTGTAGTGGAACCTCTCGAAACCTAGACTTTTGCAAAGGCTCTCTTATCTGTGGGTGATTATCTAAAACGGTGTTTACTGGGGGCTCACGGGCTGCAACGGAGAGGGGCTGGAACCAATTCACAGCCCACAGCAGGTCCATAGCCAGGACCAAGGTCCACCCGCGCGTTATCCCACGCACGTGGGTACGGCTCCTCTCAGGTCCTGTTTGATGCTGAATCTCACAGGTCCATGAAGATACTGTGGCCATGGATGGCCACTGCATCTTTGCTGTTGTTTGGGAGAGAGCGGGACAAAAATGAGGGGCTTCCTATGCCCCATGATGCTGATAGCACCCTCTGGAACATTATTTTAACATTAACTTCAGGTTATTCTATTATTTGCTTATTGTTATTGTTATTAATCACCACTCTGTTGATTGTTCATTGTGGACTCTATAGGATCTCTTTCTTAATATTAGATCTCACTAAATACTTCATTATTCTGTGTTATTGTCTCATCTGCAGTGAAAAGCTTTTTCCCCTCCTCTTTTTCTCTGTGTTCACTCCTCTCTGCTTCCAGGTTTGCAGCTGGCTTGCCACAACCCCTGGTCCAGAACCGGATTTTCTGTTGTTGAATTAAGGTACATGGTGATCATTCTGGACTAACAGAGATGCCTCTATTCAGCCACTGGGCGGCTTATCTAAATTTTGGAGAGAGGCTATGTTTACTCCCTCCTGACTGCCTCATTCTCTCATTGTAGCGAGTCTCAGCTTTCCCAGCTTTCTTTCAGAGGTGGGAAGAGAGAGTCTGTCTCCTGCACTGAAGCAGGAATCTTGGCTCTTGTCCCCTTCCTGTTGTGGGGAATGTTTAGTCTCCATCTTCTCACAGGAGCCAAACCCCCACCTGCCTTTTGACTGCTCAGGATCCCCTTTACTACTTCCATTTCTGCTCGACAGATAATAACTCTTGACTGGTTTTGGATTGGGGTGACACAGACTGGAGGGTAAGACTTTAATTTTGTGGTTATAGGAGAGGTTGATTTTTTGCTCTCACTCTCATAGGATACAAGTAANCAGGAGCCAAACCCCCACCTGCCTTTTGACTGCTCAGGATCCCCTTTACTACTTCCATTTCTGCTCGACAGATAATAACTCTTGACTGGTTTTGGATTGGGGTGACACAGACTGGAGGGTAAGACTTTAATTTTGTGGTTATAGGAGAGGTTGATTTTTTGCTCTCACTCTCATAGGATACAAGTAAGGAAACTTTGCTCCAATTACTGTAGAAAGTCATCTCATTGCGATGAAGACTCATCTTGGGCCCAGGAAGAGCATTCATATTAGGGCAACATGTCAAATATATGTGGGCTTCCCTGGTGGCTCAGACGGTAAACAATCCAGCTGCAATGGAGGAGACCTTGGGTCGGGAAGATCCCCTGGAGAAGGGAAGGTCTACCCACTCCAGTATTCTTGCCAGAGAATTCCACGGACAGAGGAGCCTGGCAGACTGCGGTCCATGGAGTCACAAAGAGCGACTAACATTTTCACATTCAAATATATGAATATATCCTTAACATTTTTGTTTTTCTATCTTATATGAAAGCGCATCTTTACTAATTACTTTTTATAAAGCCTAAGCTTCTTTTTGTTTGTTTATCTTTGATTGTGTCCGGTCTTCATTGCTGTGCGAAGTCTTTCTCTAGCTGCAGTGAGCAGGGGCAGCTCTCTAGTCGCGGTGCATGGGCTTCTCATTGCAGTGGCTTCTCTGGTTGTGGAGTGCAGGCTCTGGGCCATGCCGGCTCGGTGGTTGCAGCTCGTGGACTCTAGAGCTTGGGCTCAGTAGCTGTGGCACATGGGCTAATTTGCTCCACGGCACGTGGAATCTTCCCTGACCAGAGATTGAACCCACACCCCCCTGCATTGGCAGGTGGACGCCTATCCACTGCACCACCAAGGAAGCTCACTAATTACTTTCTACATTTTGTCGTTTGTTGCCATGTGTTTGGAATAGAAATAGATCTTTAAGACACATACCTTATAATTCTCCCTTGACCAGAAGTCAAGCTATACATTTTTAACTCCACTCCCTGGGGTGCAACTGCCCAGATTCCCCTCAGAACCAAAGCATTCATTCCTCAGCTTCTGGGAATGTTGGCTGGGGATGGCTCACAGCTGAGTCACTCTGCAAGAATTGTTTTCTGCTGAAGGGAGCTGCCCTGCCAGAAGTTATGGCCTTTCCTCAGGAGCTGTGAAATTCCAGTGACTGGTCAAGTGGATGAAGCACACTGGCTGGCTTCCTTGCTTCAATTCAGGATAACAATAAAAGGCCATCCAGCATCCAGAGCTCCCTGTGGGAATGAGCTCAGTCCTTTGCGGCAATTGCATTGCTGTTCAATTTCTTTTTGTTGTCAATTTTGCTTCACTCACTGTTTCACAGGTGCTAATTCCAAGAGCACCTCTAATAGACCTCCATCTCAGTAGTGTGTCTTTGAAGAACTTTATTTAAGACACTGAGGTTTCCCTGGTGGCCCAGTGGGTAAAGAATCCACCTACAATGCAGGAGATGTGGGTTCGATTCCTAGGTCAGGAAGATCCTCTGGAGAAGGAAATGGCAACCCACTCCAGTATCCTTGACTGGGAAATTCCATGGACACAGAAGCCTGGCAGGCTATGGTCCACGGTGTTGCAAGAGAGTTGGACATGACTTAGTGACTAAACAACAACAATTTAAGACACTACTGTATGGGTGGAGAGCATCTAGGTCTCCCTAAGGGTCTCATCCAGCTGCTTTCTCATAGGAGACATTTAGGAACACGTGTGGAATAAATCCATAAATAAAAGCAAAGTCACTCAAATTTGACCTGCTCAGCTTTCCCAAGTTACATAATTTTTTTTCTGATTTTACTAACAGAACTTGGACCTTCAAAGTCTGAGAAATTATTCTTGGGCTTAGGTAAGATAACATTCACTTACTCTGCAAGTTTCTGTTTTAATTGAACTTTAATGTTGCCTGGATGAACCTAGCGTGGTTGACACTTTTGTAATACATTGGAAGATGAATTACTCCCACACATGGTATTAATATAGGAGGTGGAGGCAGATAGCAGCGTGATCAAGAACTGAGCATGAGCTGTAAATTGAAGTCAGGCAGTAGAAAGGAATGGTAGTGTTGGAGAATAGTAATAACGGTCACTCTTTTTTAAATGTCTCTAGGATTGGGACAGCATCATGGCTTTACCTCCCAGAAAGCTGACTCAAAACTCTGATGGGGATTTTCCTCTCAGTATCAGCAGTTAAGATCCTCCAGACAGGGCTTCCATGGTGGTCCAGTGGTTAAGAATCCACCTACCAATGCAAGGGACACTAGTTCAATCCTTGCTCCAGGAAGATCCCACATGCTGTGTGGCAACTAAACCCACGAGCCCCAACTACTGAGCCTGCGCTCTGGAGTCCGTGAGCTGCAACAAAGCCGCACGCTCTAGAGCCCGTGCTAACTAACAAGAGAAGACACCGCAACGAGAAGCCCGCATAGCGCAACTAGAGAGTAGCCCCTGCTCTCCATAACTACAGACAGCAGACATGACAGTGAGAATCCAGCATAGCCAAAATAAATAAATAAGTCAATACTTTTTTTAAAAGACCCCCCAGGCAACTTTCATTTCAGAGGGCACATTGAGTCTACTTGCTGTAGGCAGTGACTGATGGAAAGACCTGCTCCTTGGAGAAAGTGTGGTGTGGTGAGGGTTATAAGGCATTTCATAAACGCGTTGTCGGGTGCCTGAGGGTTCTCTCTGAGGATACTTAAATGGTACATTGTCATGCCAGCACTAATAATTTAAAGTGTAAGCATGTCCTCGGTCATCCACCAATGGTGGTCCCTGTTATTGAACCATCCTGTGTCCTATTTCCCAGTCATCTTTTTCAAAGCCCCATCTTCCCTTCAGGTATGCCCACATCTCACTCAGCCTACGTTCTCAAAGAGGATTCTGGTTTCTTTTTGCAAATCATGGCAATCCTATTTCTCTTGCAATTAATCATTTCAGAAACACAGATTTAAGTAAACTAGCATTCCTGGTGACTTCACAGTGTAGGGTAGGCGTAAGATTGCCAGGATGACTTTTCTCTTTTGTGGTTGGGGTAAGGTTTTTTTCTCTCCTCTCTCATTCACAGGATTCAAAAGAGGGAAAGCAATTTCCCTCGTTGCCTGTAGTGTCCATGAAGGAAGCCACCTTCGGCACATACAGGAAGTCATCTTGTGTTCAAGCAGGAAGTCACCTTGTGTATGTGCAGGAAGCCATTTTGTCACCACGTGGAAGCTCTTGTGAGTCCACATACAGAGAAAAGCAGCCAGCAAAATATCAAAAGTAAACAGAGTCCTGATTTTACTTACTATAGGTCTTGTCTCCCCCTGACTTAATGATATATGAGACAGTACATTTTCTTATTGTTTAAACACATTGAGTTGAGGCCACTTATTACTTATAGGAAATGCCATCTTAACTGACGCATACTCTTATGATCAAGTACTGTCTTTGCATGTGGTTTATAATTTCATTGACACCAAGTAATCATTGGTGCCAATTAAAGGAAGCATCTACCTTTAACGATCTAGGGAAGCAGATCAGGCTGCCAGTAGATTGGCATTTCTGATGTCAAAGGAAGAATAGTGACTTCTGGTTGAAGTTGACTGTTTGACAAAATTCCCTCTCCCAAATACCTCCATAAAATGTTACTATAGGAATGAAAATAACATCTCAATATTCGATGATAAGAGAATATAAAAGAGAATCACCAGAAGGATGATTTCATATAATTTCTGGAAGATGGATAAGATATGAAGAATTGAAAACCAGTGAAGGAGAATCCAGAAAGCCACCGCCCAGCATACGTAGAGGAAGGAGATTTAAACGAGGAGGGAGCCAGTATGTCCTTCCACATATTTAAGGGTCTCTGAATTATGAATTATCAGGTATAAAAGAGGGTAAAGATTACCATCGTAGGGTAGTAAATAAGGCGGTTGATGAAATGGGTAACCATCAGGGACCTACTATACAGCACATGGAACTCTGTTAAATGTTATGTGGCAGCCTGGATGAGAGGGGCATTTGGGGGAGAATGGATACTTGTATGTGCATGGCTGAGTCCTTGGCTGTTCACCTGAAACTATCACAGCATTGTTAATCGACTATGTGTGTGTGCTCAGTCACTTCAGTTGTGTTCAACTCTTTGTGACCCTATGGACTGTAGCCCACCAGGCTCCTCTGTCCGTGGGATTCTCCAGGGAAGCATACTGGAGTGGATTGCTTTTTTGTTTTCCAAGGGATCTTCCCAACCTGGGGACTGAACCCTCGTCTCCTGCATCTTCTGCATTGCAGACGGGTTCTTTACTACTGAGCCACCTAGGAAACTGCCTAATCGACTATGCCCCAATATAAAATGTAAAAGTTCATTTAAAAAAAGTCTATATATGAAACAGTGAAATCCACTTCACTCTGGAAGACATAATTCTTGGAAGCTTGGCTTCTATTCCAATACTTTTATTTTATTTTTTATTTTTTTAAAATATAAATTTGTTTATTTTAATTGGAGGTTAATTACTTTACAATATTGTATTGGTTTTGCCATACATCAACCAGAATCCGCCACAGGTATACACGTGTTCCCCATCTAAAAAGGAGTATTCCCGTCTGGAGAAACTGGAAAGCTCCAGAGAAATGTCTTTTACATTTGATCATTTAGCGACTCACCAGATTAGGATTTACTTGCCTCCTGATCTCACTTAGAGCAAACTGGCAAAATGAGCAAGGTCCATTCATGCCACAGGGCCCTCATTGAGTCTAACTGACTTGTTCTTGAGCTTACAGAGCTCAAAGTCTTCAAATGAGAGACCTTCCCACATTAAAATGGGCAGACACACAACATGATTCTGGAGGGAACAAGAATCTTGCAAAGAACAGGAGGGAGCATACCCAGACTCTAAGGTACATCCTCAGAGAGATTTAAGAAAATATTAAAAGAGGCATAGGGTTAGGGATAAACACATACCAAGAAAGTGGAATAAACACAGACCAAGAAATTTTCTCCCAGATAGTAAAGATATATTTGTCAGAGTAGAAAATAATTCAATCGAAAAGTTGGAAAAATAATCTGGGAAATATCTCAGAAGTAGAATGGGAAAACACAGAGGTGGAAAATTAATTAAAAAAACAACCAAAACCCCTCAGATCAGCGCAGGAGTCCTGAACATCTGGCCAGGAGATGAATGACAGGGAAGAGTAGCAATGAAATAATGAGCAAATTCAAAACAAAACAAAAAGGCAGCTTTATACTACTCCCCAACAACTCAAGACATTAGGAACTTTTGACTTTGGAGGGAAAACCATTTCAGTTTAGGATACAGTACATAACTAAAGTGTCAGTAAATAAAATGATAGAATAAAGACATTATCAGACACGTGAGGCTCAGGGGGTGTTTTCCAGGGAAATAGGAAGACGTGATAGAATACCAAATTTGTGGAAGAGGTTGAACAAAATTTAAAATATGCTGAAAGTAATTAGTTCCAAAAAAATTGAACTCAAGATGAAAAGTCATACAAGAAAGAAGATTTAATCATAGAAATGTTGTGTAGTGAGCCACGTTTAAACAGTCATAATAATGAAATCACTATTGATTGTCAATTTCCAGAATCAATCTACTGATAAAGTTCAGATTAATCACCATTGTAGAACCAAATGCAAATACTGTAAATATGACATTACAAAAGTAACAATTCAGACGAAGTCAGGGAAATATAGATGGAAACAGAACTGATACTCTATCTATATTCTCACATGAGGAAGTAGGAAGTAAAAATATACTGTTTTGATGAAATAAAAAAATAAACGTTTAAAAAAACACAAAAATTAACAAACAAGATGACATAATTTTGCATCTTCTGGTTTTTGAATTCCTTTAGAACTATTTTGTCAGGAATAAAAGCAAAGATTCCTTTTTGCAATCCAAAGACATTTTGATGAGAGAGGACTTTGGCTTCTAATGTTATTAAAAGAAAACTTTGATTTGCCATCATGAAAGCAATAACATATAACTTTCATTGTCACCAGCTTCCCTGGTGGCTCAGAGGTTAAAGCATCTGCCTCCGATGCGGGAGACCCGGGTTCGATCCCTGGGTCGGGAAGATCCCCTGGAGAAGGAAATGGCAATCCACTCCAGTATTCTTGCCTGGAGAATCCCATGGACAGAGAAGCTTAGTAGCTTACAGTCCACGGGGTCGCAAAGAGTCGGACACGACTGAGTGACTTCACCTTCACCTTCACCTTCATTGTCACAGGTTAACGCAAAAATGAGAGAGGTAAGCATAACAGATAAAATATAATTTTGAATCAAATGAAGGCCACATAGCATCATCATGAGCTTTACAAAAATAAATTTTGCAGTTATTTCACACTAAAAATCAGAGGGACACGGCTAAAAGGAAAAGAAACTTGTCTATAGTAATTTATATCCTGTTCACTTAATAGGTGCTGATTTACCACAATATTAAACATATTACCATCACATTAAACTGATGTTAAAAAATTAGCTTTATTAATTTTGTGGTTTTGCTACATTGAATGTGCAATTTTTTAAAGTTGTGTAACAGCAAAGCATTTTAGCTTCATTTGGGAAACTAAGGAAAGATCCATGTGAGTGGTTGTGGGGCCTCATTTCCTTGCGACTGCCCCCTCTTTTAATATAGCAATGAGTTGATTTGGCAGGTTTGAATTAGCTAAGCGGCAGAATAAGTTGAGACCAGAATTAGGCTACTCCTTCCCCACAAGGTCAGTTCTTTAACCACAGGCTCCATTGTTTCAGAGTTGCCTAGATCCTTGCTACCCATGATGTGATCTGTGGATCTGCAGAATTTGCATCCCCTAGGGGATTTTAAGCTTAGCAGAATCTTGGCCCTCACCTCAGATCTACCGACTCAGAGTCTGCATTGTAATAGGATCCCCATCTGATTCACAAGCACATTAATATCTGGAAGGCATGGACACTACCCTTTCTCTATTACCATAGGAAAGTAGAGTCAAGTAGAGGATTCCATCTCTATGGAATCCTCACCTAGGATGCTTCCAGCCCATCTCTGCCCAGTCTGAACATCAGCCCTCCTTGAGGACAAGCAGAGCTCAGTGGACCACGTGTACTCTAGCTACTGAGTCCAAACTTGTTCTTCTCAACACAAGACTGGCCAATAAGTTGGGAGATGTATGAGTTGTTGGGGCAAGGAATAACAACCGTATTTGAAGAGACAGCAGACAGAGAAGATGGCAGGTGGACGTCCTAGAGAACCGTCTTACCTCAGTCAGAATTCAGGCTTCTTTTATTCTAAAATGGGGAGGGGTGTGGTTGTTTGTTGCAAACTTCTTGGGGCAGGAATCTTTTGTTCCTGCACCTGTTCAGGTAGGTCAGTTCGTGATGTTCCTGTAAACCTCCAGCAAGACAAGTGTTCTGTTCTACAACTTTTTATCTCTCTATGGATGGAGAAGTGTTATGCCCTTAAAGATCAGAGCCTTGAGAATGGACTATCCTGTATATTTCAAGTTATAGGCAGTGTTCTTAAAGCAAAAGCAATAGAATAAAAAGATTAAAGTAAAAGAAAAAGATCTAATTGGTGTTAGATTTTTCTTCCCTATTACACTCTGTCACTTCTCTACTTGTGTCTCTTAAACTCTCTAGACCTTGGGAAGCCCGCACTTCCCAACACTGAGTGGAAGTGTGTTGTTTTCACCTGTCCAGATTCCTGATCTGTAAATAAGAACAGTAATAACAATTTTCTCATAGAGTTGTTGTGAGGCTTACATGGGATAACCCATATAAAACACTCCCTGCACAGAATAACATCTCAATAAATGTGATTATAATTATTAGCTATTATCAAAGAGTCCCAGGTGATACTATCAGCAGGAAAAGGCTTATACATTAATGGTCTCCAGCCCCAGCTGTCATCAGGCTCATTTCCTTCATCAATAGCTCATTACTTGATTGTCAAGTCACAGACGCTATAAGCCACACACCATCACACCGAATAATAGCAATTATTGCAAGTCTTATGTGTAAAGCACTGCATAAGCCAGTATTCCTTTAATCCTGAGAGGGGTTTGTCTACTGAGGATGGCGGTGGTGAGAAGCAAAGGTTGTGTCAATGAGAACACTCTCTCACTCTCACGGTCCAGTTAGTCTCATGAGCTTCCAAACCATCCTGCCCCGGGTCCCCGTGTTTTACAGAATCAGAGCAGCTCTTTTCCTTTTGTTCTTCTTGTGCTCATTTGTTGATGCACTGCCTTCAGCTGGGCATGTGTCCACAGGTGCTGTGGACACACATCCCAGTGCTGAAAAAGACCTTTGCCCTACTTTCACCTCTGCCTCTCAAAGTGGAGCATTGGAACAGAATGAAACCCCCTCCACTGAGACCTCTTCCTGAGATGACCCCTTCCCCTGGTAGATCCTCCTTCCCCCACATAGATTTCCAGAAAGCCCTGTCTATCACTGAGGTAGGAGATAGATGGGCCCCTGGGCTGGACACCTGTGTTTGTCAAGTGGAATAAAATTCAAGCTTTGTTCTCACCCAGATACTCCAAGGACAAAGCTAATGGCAGAAGCTGAGCTCTGCTGAAGTAGAGATCAGATGACTACTCCTAAGGTTAAGGAAGACCTTTCCTGTCTGCACATACTCAGGAAGCCCTTTAGGGGCTCAAAAATGGAGGGGGTGCTGCCCCATAATAGGTGTGGATATGAACCCACAGGGCTCTGGGGTGGGGTCCATTGTAGCAGAATTCATGCTGGCATCTTGGGGAGGGTCCTAGGAGCAGTCAGGAGAAAAGAAAGAAACAAGTTAATTGGCCAAAGGTAAACAAAGACCCGGAAGGACATCCTATGTAAGTGATTTAAGTCACCTCCTTACTGCGCTCCTCCTCTTTATAGAGGGTGCTCGTACACTTTCTCACTGGGTGTGTCTCTCTGCCTCGATTCTGACTTATATACACTGCTTCTTTCCATGTGCTCTCCCACACATCGTGCTGTCTTTAATAATAAGTTTTGTGCCTATTTTTACAGTTTTTTGCCTCTTTGAAACCTTCTTGCTTTCAATGGGGGCAACAGCCATGGGAAATTTTCTTCTAGCCTCTAGCCCCTGGTGGTCTAGGATTCCTGGTTTTCCTCCCGGCAACCCAGGTTCAATTCCTGGGGAAGGAACCAAGAGCTCTCATCAGGACTGCTCATTGCTGTCTCTCCAAATAATCATGACTGCATAAACACCTCCCCATCTTGTCTGAAACCCAGGTATGACTGGGGTTAATGTCCATATGGGGTCTCTCTACACTTGAAGTGATCAATTCCATCGAGTCTAGAAAACACACGGGGAGATAGGAGCATGGGTCTTACTTCTGAAAGACCACAATGTGATAGTGAGATTTGACATATACGCGGGAGGGCATTCCCGAGACCAATGGACGGGAAATGATAGATTGGAAACCACTGCTGTGATCCTTGCACTTCCTATGTGAAAGGGACACCATGCTGCCCAATGTCATCACATTTAATTCCTCAAATGAGTATTTGTTTAACAGATGAAAGTGGCTTGCCCAGGCTAAGTAACCAAGCTGGGATGAACTTGTATTTATTTTACTCCAAAATCTGCAGGCTTTCCATTACATTATATGGCTTCATATGATGCAATCTGCTGATGGGCAGTAGTAAATTCCCTGTCATGGAGAGCATTCAAGCAGAGGCCAGAGGCTGGAAGGCTTGGCCAACCATCCTCAGGCTTGGAATGAAGTCAAAGGGCAGCTAAGGATCAGAGTGTGGGGTAATTCCTAGAGCAACGCCATAAAGCAAGTGGTATGGAATAAGGTTATTAATTTCAAACAAGGCAAGAGAATAAGGAAGAACAAAGCATAAAGTTTAAAGTAGCCAGAAACACAGGAAACTGATATATTATGGGATGCATTGCAGAAAAGGAGAAAGATCCAGAGCTGAAAACTGAGTGCCTAGACTAAAATCTATCCGCAAACATGTCTTGTTTGGTCTTCAAGCATTAATTCCCACTTAGTTAATCATCAAAATCCAAAAATTGGATTTACCCTCAAGTCCAGATTTCAAGACTTTTCTTGAACAATGGGAAGAACTGTGTTTCCCCAGAGGTCCAGTGGTTAAGAATCTGCATTGCAGTGCTGCTGCTGCTAAGTCACTTCAGTCGTGTCCGACTCTGTGAGACCCCAGAGACGGCACCCCACCAGGTCCCCCATCCCTGGGATTCTCCAGGCAAGAACACTAGAGTGGGTTGCCATTTCCTTCTCCAGTGCATGACAGTGAAAAGTGAAAGTGAAGTCGCTCAGTCCTGTCTGACTCTTAGCGACCCCATGGACTGCAGCCTACCAGGTTCCTCCATCCATAGGATTTTCACTGCAGGGGACATCAATTTGATCCCTGGCCTTGGAGTATCACATATACCTCAGGGCAGCTAATCCTATGCACCACAACTCCGGAGCCTGTGCTCTGGAGCCCATGAGCCACAACCACTGAGCCCACGTGCAGGAACTATCGAAGCTGGCACGCTCTAGAACCCATGCTCGGCAGCGAGAGAAGCTACTGCAATGAGAAGCCCATGCGCCACAATCAGAGAGTAGCTGCCACTCACCACAACTGGAGAAAGCTCACATGCAGCAACAAAGACCCAGAGCAACCAAAACCAGACAAATGAATGAATAGATAAATATTTTTTTAAGATTGGGAAGATCTGGCAATTCTGACCCCGCATTTCTGTATAGCAACAACTGAGAGGTGGCTGGTTCTATAAGGCAAGGCACATACTCTCTGATACCCAGGCGCCCACCACCTTTTGCTATTGCTACTGCTAAGTCACTTCAGTCGTGTCCGACTCTGTGCGACCCCATAGACGGCAGCCCACCAGGCTCCTCCGTCCCTGGGATTCTCCAGGCAAGAACACTGGAGTGGGTTGCCATTTCCTTCTCCAATGCATGAAAGCGAAAGGTGAAAGTGAAGTCGTTCAGTCGTGTCCGACTCTTTGCGACCCCATGGACTGCACCCTACCAGGCTCCTCCGTCCATGGGATTTTCCAGGCAAGAGTACTGGAGTAGGGTGCCATTGCCTTCTCTGCCCACCACCTTAGAGTGCCCTATGTCTTTCTATATTTATTTGTTTTGATTATCTGCTTAGACTCTGAAAATAACCAAAGCAAGTTCTGTGTTCTGCTGCCGCGTAGCAGTTCAGCTTAGAAAGAGACAGGCTGCATTAGTGGCACATCTCAGAGACTCACTTTCCCTTCATGACTCCCATGAAGCTACACCATACAGAGAGAAGGAAAGAAGCCATTAGGATGTTTGCACTGACACCAGAGGGCTTCCCAGGTGGCGCTAGTGGTAAAGAACCTATCTGCCAATGCAGGGGACATAAGAGACAGTCAATCCCTGGGTTGGGAAGCTCCCCTGAAGGACCAAATGGCAACCCACTCCAATATTCTTGCCTGGAGAATCCCACGGACAGAGGAGCCTGGCAGGCTACAGTCCAACGAGTCTCAAAGAGTTGGGACACAACTGAAACAACTTAGCATGCAAACACTGATACAAAAACAATTACTAAAGCATGCTCCAAACAGTAAGCATTGCCCGTCACTGAGGGATGGAAAAGTGGATAAGTTAAAATATGGAAGAAACCAAGATAGGCAAGAACTAGAGCATGCATACTTCTAGCCACCACTGCCTAAGGACAGCATCGATATCCTAGTGAGAAGATACCAATGGTTATCATTAAAATTGTGCTTTGGATACCCTTGATTTCTATGGGGATTCAAGAGAGAGAGAGATGGGGAGTGTCAAACTGCATGTAATATTCTCTACAGCATGAATTCAGCTATTTTTTTTTTAAGATTTATTTATTTGGGGGGCTGTGGTGAGTCTTTGTTGCTGCACGTGGGCTTTCTCTAGTTGTGGTGAGTGGGGGCTTCGCTTGGTTGCAGTGCACGGGCTTCTCATTGCAGTGGCTTCTCTTGTTGCAGAGCACAGGCTCTAGGTGCAGGGGGCTCAGGAGTTGCAGCTCTAGAGTTTGAGCTCAGTAATTGTTTCCCACGAGCTTAGTTCCCCCGTGGCATATGGGATCTTCCCAGACCAGGAATTGAACCAGTGTCCCTTGCATTGTGAGGCAGATTCTTAACAACTGGACGACCAGAGAAGCCCAGCTTCAGTTATTTTCAACTAATTTGTTTTATCATCTTTATCAAAATGATTAAAAAAACAACAACTCCAGATTTTGGTAAGATGTTGTACCTAAGGCAACTTAGTGGCCAGATGGACTGAGAAGCAGCAGTTAGTGGAGCCTCTTTGCTTACAAGCAATAAAAATCAGTGCTAGCAAACAAAAACAAGAGTGTTTTATTGGAGGTATATTGGAATAGATGAGTCCAATCATTTTTAGTTATTGTGTCATTCTGTATAAGATCTTAATTCCATAGAGGGAGCTTGACAGTTAGTCCCACTTATGTCAAAGGAGACCAGATTGTACACTAGCATGTAAGCTTCATAAACTGAAAAGTGAGAAGACTCTGACTATTAATTATGAATCCATATTTTCAGCACCAAGGACAGTGCTTGAAACAAAGTAGATGCTCAGTGAGTATTTGTGAAATGAACCAGTGAAGAAATGACGCAGTATTTCACTCTGACTAGGGTAAGATAAAACATTTGGAAAAATAGTCCCTAAGACAGTGAGGAAGAGATAATTTTTCCAAAAGGAAATCAGGGTAATATTATCAAAAGACAATTGAATGGGTGCTGGGCAGCCAATAGAGTTGGGGGTATGTAGAGATTGGAGAAGGCAATGGCATCCCACTCCAGTACTCTTGCCTGGAGAATCCCATGGACGGAGGAGCCTGGTGGACTGCAGTCCATGGGGTCGCGAAGAGTCGGACATGACTGAGTGACTTCACTTTCACTTTTCACTTTCACCCATTGGAGCAGGAAATGGCAACCCACTCCAGTGTTCTTGCCTGGAGAATCCCAGGGATGGGGGAGCCTGGTGGGCTGCCGTCTATGGGGTCACACAGAGTCGGACACGACTGAAGCGACTTAGCAGCAGCAGCAGCAGCAGCAGAGAGATGCTTTTAATTTCCCAGCAAGGTTTATATATAACATGGAAAACTTCAGCTCTCTCCCAGTATTTCACATTTCAGCATAGTAACAGAAAAATCAGGGTTAAATACATCTAAATCCATCCTCGTTTTCATGTACACACGATAGTAGCCAGATTTGAGATGCTATTGACTGCTGACCTGAAGTCCCATGCCCTGCTGCTCCAGTTCTGATAGGGGAGGCCATATGCTAGTGCCAGCCTGGCCCCAAGTGAGTTCCCCAAGATGCAGGCACATCTCCTCCAAGAACATGCCATATGTACAAGATGCTGTTCCAAGGAGAAGCAAATTTGCTCATCCCACTCAAAGAGGGAATGGAAAGGATGGGTGTGAGGAGCCCCCAGATTTTCTGTGCTTCCTCTGAGGTACTTTAGGAAGAGTACATGGCTCATTTCAAAGAATCAAGGAAAGAATACCACCTGGGGGGTAGGAAATGGTCAAGAAGGCTTGGATAAGAAGCAGCTTTAGGGTTGACAATGAAGCAATCTTGCTTTCTTAAATTGATCTGACTGATCATTGTTTTATGGCCCAACATACTCAATTTGCCAGCTGGTCATATATAATTTAGCTCTTAATTATAAGTTGTCTTGTGAGGTCCTCAGAATGCTTAATACGTGAGCCTCATTCTGAAGCTGGAACAAGGCTCAGAGATTCCTTCAGAACATTCCTTTCAACATTAGTGGGTTTGCTTTCTAGCCTGTTTCAGCTGTAAGTCAGAGACCTTAGTGTATTTCTATTACTTAGGTTGGAAGCATCGATGCTGAGTATTATGATGTTTTGTTTGGAGAAGGAGGGGGAACAGACTAGAGAGATCTGAGGGCTCATGGACCTAATCTAACAACATGCATTTTTCAGCTCCCCTAAGATTAACTTTTTAAAATATTATTTTCAAATTTTATAAAATTAAGAAGCTTTACATACAAATCTAGATTTCTAATTGGTCTTTGTGTGTGTTAGTCACTCAGTCATGTCTGATGCCTTGCAACCCCGGGGACTGTAGTTCTGCCAGTCTCCTCTGCCCATGGAATTCTCCAGACAGGAATACTGGAGTGGGGAGCCATTCCCTTATCCAGGGGATCTTCCTGACCCAGGGGTCGAACTGGGGTCTCTTGCATTGCAGGCAGATTCTTTAGCATCTGAGCCACCAGAGGCATGTAGAGTGTTATGATAGCAGGCCAGCTCTCCCGGGAGGGAAAAAGAGGAGCTGAACTGATGGAAGCTCCCTTTGGACTGGACCTGAGATCTCCCCTCAGCTTGGTCATAACACAGGTGTGCGTCTCTGCATATGTGTGGTGAAGGGGCTATGTAGGTATATGAGTTTGCAACTCCAGATTTACAGCTTTATTTCTATGAGTGTGAAGAAAGCGAAAGTCACTCAGTCATGTCCAACTGTTTGTGACCCCATGGACTGTAGCCTGCCAGGCTCCTCTGTCCATGGAATACTTCAGGCCAGAAAACCAGAGTGGATTTTTTCCCTTCTCCAGGGGATCGTCCCAGTCCAGGGATTGAACCCAGGTCTCCTGCTTTGCAGGTGGATTCTTTACCATCTGAGCCACCAGGGAAGTCCTAGATCTTAAATTACTAAAAGTCTTTTCTCTGCCTCTTTGGATATGGCGAATGACTATTATGGGCTTCCCAGATGGCACAGTAGGAAAAGAACCTGCCTGCCAGTGCAGGAGATGCAGGTTCAATCTCTGGATCAAAAAGATCCCCTGGAGCAGGAAGTGGCAAACCACTTCCCTATTCTTGCCTGGGAAATCCCATGGACAGGCTACAGTCCGTGGGGTGGCAAAGGAGTGGAACGTGACTGACAAACTGAACACACACACAGCATGTCACACAGCACAACTTTCTAGAAGGAATCACCAGGCTTGCTGGCTGGCGGGACAGAGCAGATCATCCTAGGCTCCCACTGAGAGCTGTGTTTTTGTTCTTGTTTTTCTTGGAATTCTGAGTAAGAAAAACTCTTAGGTACTATGTGGTTCCTTGTAGATATGCTTGGTGAATGAGTTAAGAAGGTACAGGGGCAGTGCTTCTGTGCTATTTTCTACATCTTGCCTTGCTGAGACAACTCCTGCCTGAGACTGTCTCCTTCCACATATCTAATGGACACAGTACTGTTTATCTTTTCCACTCTGGGAGCATTACAGGAAAGAAATAGTGGAGATAGACTCCATCAAGAAGGACTGTGTCCTCTCTTACAAGATACAAGAGATGTCTTTGGTCTCCCCAAAGGACAAAGGATGGTGGATCACTTGCTTCAACTCTTAGGACATACGTGGAGTGGAGTTAGGGTGAGTGAGACCCAGTCTGAGACCCAGGAAGGACTGGCAAGGGGATTCTAGAAGATAAAATGCTCTTCAAGCAAAAGAGAGAAAGGAAAGGAAATATACACAAACATTGTAGCCTCAGATGCATGTGAGGAGCAATGAATAGCTCAGAGTGGTTGGGACACAGACTGAAATGGCAGAAGCAGCCGGGGGGTGAGCCTGGAAAGTTCTGTAAGGAGTTTACAGCTTATTCTGGGAAAAAAAAAGTGATTCTCAGGAGGTTTATTATATGTGAGAATAATCATCTAACTGTATTTGACAAAGATAACTAGCAAACGTATTGGGTATAGTTACTAGAATAAATTCCTCCTGGCTAGAACCAGGAGAGACACAATTACTGTAATGATGCTATCTAGCTCCAGATGATAAACCTTAAAGGAAGGCAGTGACAGTGGGGATACGGGAATGAGGGCAGATCTGGAAGGAATTTGTGGAGTAAAAACCAATAGCTTGGTGAGCAACTAAATGAAGAAGCAGGAGGAATGTCAGTAATGACTCTGGGTGTTTGGCTTGGTGAGAGCAGTGATTTCGCTCCAACAGACAGAACATCCAGCTGGAAGAATAGTTTCTGACCTTGAAATCTGAAATCTTTGTATTTCACCCATAATAAGCATTGTCTGTGAGTGAATGCCCTCTGATTGCATGAATTTGCTTGACCAAACATTTACTAAGACCTCATGCTCATGTATGGATGTGAAAGTTGGACCATAAAGAAAGCTGAGTGCAGAAGAATTGATGCTTTTGAACTGTGGTGTTGAAGAAGGCTCTTGAGAGTCCCTTGGACTGCAAGGAGATCAAACCAGTCAATCCTTAAGGAAATCAGTGCTGAATATTCATTGGAAGGACGGATGCTGAAGCTGAAGCTCCAATAGTTTGTCCACCTAATGCGAAGAGCTGACTCATTAGAAAAGACCCTGATGCTGGGAAAGATTGAAGGCGGGAGAAGGGGATAACAGAGGATGAGATGGTTGGATGGCATCACTGGCTCGATGGACATGAGTTTGAGCAAGCTCTGGGTGTTGGTGGTGGACAGGGAAGCCTGCCATGCTGCAGTCCATGGGGCTGCAAAGAGTCGGACATGACTGAGCGACTGATCAACAACCACCATATTCTGGGACCTGAAAACAGGGATTGTGTTGGGGGTAAAGGTCAAAACAGTCTTTTGTTTTGTTTTTTCAAGAAAATCTTTGGACTTGAATATTTTATGTCTTTCTCCCTCTCTTCCAATGGAGCCAGCAAGGATATTTCCTCCTCCCTTCTAAAGAAACATGAGAGCACCCACGACAATTAAAAAGAAATAACAGCATTGTTTTCTGAAGATCAATTTCAAGCCCTGTTATAGCAGGGTGAAATTCATTCTACCTCCAATACCTTGGGGGTAACCCAGGAAAGACAGCAAGGAGATGAGTCAATTATGAGCAAAGTCAGTCAAGAAAGACCAAGCAAGATTAGCAAAGATCATAGTTGCGAATGGGAAATTACCAGGTTGGCCAAAAATTTCATTTGGGTTTTTCTGTAATATCATACCAAAGTTCTTGGCCAACAGGATACTTTCACTTTGTTGCAAGCAGCTCAGACCCAGGGGGAATGAGGGAATCTTTGGAATCACTGGGAGGGACAGAGCGAGACAATGGGGGATCAATACTTCAATCGGCAGGCTGGCTTCATTGCTGATGGCAGTCCTGCTCCAGGGCACCCTGGCAAGGTGTCTTGGCCTCACCGGGACGTGGTTGTTGCGCTGTCTTGGGGAGGGCAATTCCTCCTCCCAACAGTTTCCTGGAAACTGCTGGAATTTCTTTTGCTTCCAGCAGGATTTAACAAGCCAGGGAGGTTTTCACTCTGTTGCTTTTTCTGCATCTCTTTTCTTGTTCAGGTGCCAGCGGGCCCTCATCCTTCCTTCTAGGATTCCAAGCTGTAGCTTCTCAGAAGGCTGATATAACGGTTCTCAGTCTCAGAATAGAAGACCCACTTTCTGATAATCTCTCTGGGGTTCATTCACCTTGCTGACTCTTCTTTCCCCTCTTACCAACCCTGGTATAAAGACCTACGGCATCTGTCAGCATCTTCCCTAGGAAGATCTTTCCTTGAACCTCCTTTCCTCTCTGCCTCTTCACTCTCTGCTTGGGCTGCCCTGTTAAGTTGTGTGCTTTCAGCTAATGGATCTATATAAGAAGACTCCAAAATAGTCATTTCCAGCCTCAACTTCTTGTCTGAATTCTGGCCCAGCGTCCATTCATGCAATTCATTCAGAAAGTGTTCATTGACCATATGCCAGATCTTGCCATAGGCACTGGACATATGACAAGACGGACATGATCTTCATGGAAACTTCATCCTTTAATTTTTTTTCTAATTCATTTACTTTATTTTGGGCTCCACTGGGTCTTCCTTGCTGCATCTGGGCTTTATCTAGTTGCAGTGAGCAGGGGCTCCTCTCTAGTTATGGTGCACCGGCTTCTCACTGGTGGCTCCTCTTGTTTCGGAGCATGGGTTCAGTAGTTGTGGCACAAGGGCTTGGTTATCCTGTGACATGTGAGATTTTTAGTTCCTGGATCAGGGATTGAACACTTGTTTCCTGCATTGGAGGCAGATTCTTAACCACTGGACCATCAGGGAAGTTCCATCCTTGCTCTTCTATCTATCTATTAAATGTTTAGGCTTTTGTGTTCCTCAAACCCCTCCCAGGGAGGATATATTCTCTTTGTTCATCCAACCTATCCTTCTTCTGATCTCCCCACCTACACACACACACACACACACACACACACACACACACACACACACACACACACACACACTCAAAATTGTTGCAGACCTTCTTGTTATTTAATGACCATCCATGACTCCCCATTACCTTGAAATAAAACCCACGGCCATGGACTCTCAGCTGCATGATCTGCTCCTGGCTTACCTTTTGGAATATATTTGCAAGTAGCCTTTAGCAGAGCTTCCCTGGAAGAAGGAAAAAGAGAAGAGTAGAGGAAAGAGGGAAACAGGAGGAAGAGGAGAGTCAGGGACATTGGGAAGAATGAATTGAGCATCTACAATGTGCATAGCACTGTGCTAAAAGCTGTATATACAATAGCTGCCACCACATCCATGGGGGATTCTTTCCAAGATTCCAAGTAGACACCTGGAATGTGGAGAGTACTAAACTTTATACCCTGAACACAAGTACCACCATACTGGGGCAGTCCATCTGATAACAGAGACAGCTATTAGGTGTCCAGCAGGCAGGATCTCTGGACAAAAGAGTGATTCATGTCACAGGCGGGACAGAGCAGAACAGGCAGATTTCATCACCCTACTCAGAACAGTGTGCAACTTAAAACTTGTGAATTGTTTATTTCTGAAATTTTCCATTTAGTATTTTTGGACTGCAGTTGCCCACAGGTAACTGAAATCACTAATAAGTGGAGGAGGACCTGCTGTATACCAGGCTATTTAATGATCCTCCCAAAGGGGCAGATAAGTTTCCTCTTTTTAAAATTGAAGTTTTGTTGTTTCACAATGCTATTTTAATTTCTACTGTACCACAGACTGATTCTGTTATACCTATAAGGGGCAGATTTCTTAAAATATCCCATTGAAATATAAGGAAAGAGAAATTCCAAGAGTTTAGACAGTTTATCCAAGGTAAATGAGGTAATAATGGCTAACATACACTGAGAATTTAAAAGGATCAGGCACTGCCAAGAGTTTTGCTGACATTAACTCCAAGAGGTAGGTGTCTTTGGGAACCCCATTTTACAGATGATGAAACTGAAGCACAGAGAGGTATGACATGCTGGGTCCAAGGCCACCTAGCCCTTATGTGGTGCAGCCAAAAAAACTTTCAACCTTTGTTCCAAAAAAAAAAAAAAAAAAAGGCAGTTTAATACATACTGACTTCTTCTATAGGAGCAGAAAAGGGAATTACATTACTGCATATAAAAAGAAGCCTCTTATAATCCCCTCTTTTCACCTTTTTTCTAAGAGTTCACACATCATAACGTAGATGATACTTATAGTTTCTCCCCTATTCAACTCCCCATTGCTATCCCCTCTTTTGGGGAGAGAGATCTCAGATCTCTTTTCGCAAGGAAGCAGCTCTGTTCCTTTTAAAATAAAAATTCATCAAGCCGTTCCTGGCTTTATTCAATTCTCCTCTCTTCACCAACTGCCCCAAACCAACGGCCCACAGGTTGTATCCAGCCACCTGCATGTTTTCGTTTGGCCAACGCAATTTTAAAAATAATTTTAGGTTAACATTGAAAAATCGGCGGCTTTCCCACTGACTTCCAAACTTCTGGCTTGACTTTGCCTCATTTCCAAAAGATCGAGCAGAGTAGAGCTATATCCCTGGATACCCAGCCACACACTCTCCAGTCTGTCTCATCCCCACCATTAGCCCCGCTTGTCTCCTCACCCCTGAATCTTGGTTCCATCCATGCTTGTTTCTAGGTGTCCTTAAAAATAAGAACATTGGAAGGTAGAGTGACACGTTGACACACTGCATGTGTCAAGACCCCATATTTTACTTTGAATGTGAACAGTAATCATCCATGTTTGAAGATTAAAAGAAAGGAAGTAGATCAAGGGTCTTTGGAAAAAAGACTACACTTCTGGCTTCTCACTCGTCTAAATATTCCTATTGGCACTTGAGTTTATGATCTCTAGATCAGACTGACAGAACAAAAAGACCCCCTCTCACCTACCCAGGTCCAGATCAAATGAGCAACCAAAAACCCAGCTGATCAGACAAACATAGAAAGCACCTTCTGAGGTGAGGTGGAAGGAGATGATTTGTGGATTAAAGGTTAATATTTCCAGCCATTCTAGTTGCAACTTTCAATCTCCCTTACATTGTAACAAACAAACAAACAAACCCCTTCCTAACAGAAATCTCCAGCTGTTAAGTGTTCTAGATGTTATTTGAATGTAAGTAAAATGACTCCTTTGGCGACTATCTGGCAGCCCACAGCTTTTACAACATATTTTCTGATACAAACTGTTTCACAAAGAGCTTGTATCTTTTTACTACCAAGCATTACATTCTGAACAGAAAACTTAATAAGATTTTCGGTGGAGATTTTAAGAGGATCTACGGTAGGACTTAACAACAACTGTGATCTATTCTTTTTAGTGCAAGTGTAAAAGACCTGAGAGAAATAGTATCTTCGATTTGACTTTATGGTCCTCCAAGTTGTGTTCCAGGGAAGTGAAAGTTTAAAAATTAGTGCTGGGGAAAGAATGAAGATTTTGGACTCAAACTTTGATTAGAATGCTACTGTTACTCACTTATGAACCATTGCACTTTGGGCAAATTGCTTAACTAATTTGTGCTTCTCTCTGTTAAAGGCAGAAATCCCTCTGTATAGGATTGTTATATCATAGCTTTGTGGTCCAGGGCCTGGGACATAGTAGATGGCCTAAATGCCTTAAGTTACATGCGACAGTAGCTCAGCTCAAGCCAGCTAAGCAAAATGAGGATTCTTGGCTTACCTAACTGAAAAGTTCAGGCGTGAATTGACTTCAGGCATAGCTGGATCCAGGAGCTCAAGCAACGCCATCAGGACTCAGGCTCTCTCCATCTGGGGCACTGTTTTCTTTAGTGTTTGACTTCATTTTTCACCGAGTCCAGCAGACCAGCTGGTTATTTTTTGAAGCAAGCAGCACAGAGCTCTGAAGGAATATGGACTGAGATGTGGAAAGTGCAGCTGACAGCCCTCTTTGGGCAGGGCAAAGTTAGTATGGGCAGCATAGTTTTCTTGTGGGATGTCCTAGGGCGTGGCACTGACATTGACATTCAAGGCCAACATAAGGATCCAGGACGTTGCATCTACATCAAAGCCACACAGAACAGGCAGTTCCAAGATTATAATTTCTGTTTGACAGATAAGAAAACGGAAGCTCTGTATGATTGACTCCTGCCCCCAGGCCGCAGGTGCAAGCCTTGTACCCAGGCCACAGAAGCAGAGCCCAGAACCAAGGACACCTTCAAAGCTGCCTGAGCCCTTCTGTAACCATTGCCCCAGAGCCCCCTGATCATCATTAACAAGCTTCCTGACTCCAAATTCGGCAAAAATGCCCACCTTGGTAGTCACCCTATAGTGCCCCAGTGAAAGTGAAAGTCACTCAGTCATGTCCAGCTCTTTGTGACCCCATAGACTATACAGTCCATGGAATTCTCCAGGCCAGAATACTGGAGTGGGTAGCCTATCCCTTCTCCGGGGATCTTCCCAACCCAGGAATTAAACCAGGGTCTCCTGCATTGCAGGTGGATTCTTTTCCAACTGAGCTACAAGGGAAACCTCCCTGGTCTGTCAGGAGGTCAGCCCACTGTGCTCTCAATGCTCACATTGTCTCTGCTCTTCATTTTTAATAAACTCACTCCCTACTAAAATGCTCTGCATCTGGAAATTCTTTTCTAACCTGTGCTCGGACTGCCTCAACATTTATTAGCCTCTTACTGTTGCTACAACAAATTGCCATAAACTTAGTGGCTTAAAATGACACAAAGTAAGTTCAAAATGAATCTAATTGAGCTAAAACCAAAGTGTTAGCTTTGGTTTCTGAGGGTCTGGAAGAGAATTTGTTTCCCTGCCATTTCCAGCTTGTAAAGGTGACCCTCCCTTTCATCTTCAAAGCCAAAAGCACAGCATCTTCAAATCTCCTTGACTCGGCCCCTAACCTTTCTGCCTCCCTGTTTCCTATATGAGGATTTTTGTCATATAGGCCCACCCAGGTAATCCAGGAAAATTTTCCCACCTCAAAATCCCAAATTAATGACATTTGCAAAATCCTCTTTGCCCTGTAGGCTAACATGTACAAGTTTCAGAGATTAAGACATGGGCATCTTTGAGGACACAATTATTCAGCGACCACAGGCCTATGAAGGTCGAACCCCTCTGGTTACTCCTTAAGGTAATAGCTGAGTTGTTACTAGAACTGAGGTTAATGGTTCTAAATTAAGACACAACAGGTGAGAATTCTGGCTCCATGGCAGAGTAGCTGTTTGGCCTCAGTCATATTTCTCTGAGGCTTTGTGTCCTCATCTATAAAATGGGGATAGTGTTATTAAATGGTATTAAATGAGACACTATTCAAAAGCATCCAGCATAGCATCTGACATGGAGCAGAAAATTAGTGATGGTCAGCATTCCGGCTACTCTTAATGGCCTTGAACGAGCAGGTGCTCTTGAACATTTGGCTCAGGGAAAACAGAAAGACCAAATGGCATGGTGGGGTGCAAAGAGCATGGGACTGGAGTCTGCCTTGTGACCATAAAGAACTTGAACTCTGAGTTCCAGTTCCTTATTAACACAGGAAGACAACAGATCCTTCTCTCACAGAATAAAGCGGAGGATGCCTACGTGGTGCTTGGCAATATACCCCTCTTTGTCACCGCCTTCCTTTTCTTTTCCTTCTCAATTTAACTTTTTCCCTTTTGCTTTGCTCTCTCTTCTGTCCTCCTTTCTCCTGTTTTCTCTTCCTCCCTTCAGCCTGCTCTGATTTCCTTCCCTTCTTCCTTACCTCCCTCCTCTCTCCCTGGAGTTGCCCATTCTTGAGATGTCCATTTAAGGGCAGCTGATCAATTTCAGGGACTTGTGGTATCCGCTCTTATTCGCGCTTGGTCTCCCCTCCCAACCTGTTTCTTTCGCTCATCAGTTTCTTAGTTGTGCAATCTAAATGCTAATGATCCCTGCCTAACCTGCTCCTTTATCTCCCTCTACTGATAAACAGAACACCCCCTAGAAGAATTGCACGGAAGCAAACAGGAGCTACGCTCCCCTCCCCCACCTATTGTCCAGGATGTGGGCTTGAAACGGTGAGATCTTTCGAAACTTCTAACAGTCCAGAAAGGCAGGGGGAGCCCTTCATCAGGAGTCCCCCAGAGCGTCTTCCTCCCCAGCAGAGTCCTATCTATCAAGCTGCCCGATGCCCACACAGATGCCCTCATTCCCTTTCATGCACTGGTGGGTTTCAGTCTGATATTGAAAGTGCAATATGCTTGCCAGTAATGATGTCTTATTGGAGTGTAAAGATTTTCCCATTTCACTGCTTTATCCTGAATTTAAAGTGTTTTGAAATTCACTTACATCAGGGAGAACCAGCAGCTCAACGTTTGCTGTAAATAAACTGGGGGCTTCTAAGGCGTTATCTCTGAAATGGGAGATGGGATAGGTTACTGCTCTCCGGTGGGCTGGGCAGAATCAATGGCGGAGTTTTTCCATCATGAGAATCAGGCAGCTTTTTTTGCTCTCAAGTGCTGGTCCAGGGTGTGAGGGCGCTCCGACCTTGTCTTTTGAAACTATTCAATTGAAGCTTGTCTAAGGTGTTGAGTTGGAAGATCACTTCGTTCTTGAATACTTGCTTGGAAAATCAGTAAACTCTTAAAGCTAATGCAGAGACTGACATCAAAAAGGGGCTGATGGCTGTGGTGGTGATTATTATTGCTGTTGTTGTGTTGTCTGGTTGCTAAGTTGTGTGACTCTTTTCAGCCCCACAGACTTCAGCCTGCCAGGCTCCTCTGTCCATAGGATTTGCCAGGCAAGAATGATGGAGTAGGTTGCCATTTCCTTCTCCAGGGGATCTTCCTGACCCAGGGATCGAACATGAGTCTCCTGCATTGGCAGGCAAATTCTTTACTGCTAGCCACTGGGGAAACCCATTATTGTTGTTACTGCATTCACCGAATGCTCTGTACTCTGCACCAGGCACTCTGCTAAGGGCATTGCAGGAGTTACCCTCATTAAGCCTCTTAACAACCACTGAGATTGTTAGGATACCACCCAATCTGGCGTGCCAGACAGATACCCCTGGGAAGCTTCTTGCCGTCTAGTATCAAGGTCATGGCCACATGCGTCTGTGGAGAATAAACCAGGGTACCTCTCATGCTGGTTGCCCTGGTTGCTTAGATTTACTGATGCATTGCACTGTCCTACCATGACCAGCATGCGAAGAGGCATCCCTGCGACTCTGGACACAGTGACGCGTCAGCCACAGTGTGTGGCCTGGCACCAGTCATTCCATCGGCACCTCACTTCCCTCCTCTGCGAAACTGGGTAATAGTGCTCCCAGCTTACGGGGTTGTATGAGGATTCCCTGATCACTGTGTGTAGAGCACCTGGTATGTGCTGAAGACTGTATTTCTTTTTTGAAAAAAATTAAATTTACTTATTTTTAATTGAAGGATAATTGCTTTACAGTATTGTGTTGCTTTCCACCAAACATCAACACGAACCAGCCATAGGTATACCCATGTCCCCTCCCTCTCAAACCTCCTTCCCACCTCCCTCCCCACCGCACCCCTCTAGGTTGTTATAGAGCTCTGGTTTGAGTTCCTTGAGTCAAACAACATATCCCTGTTGGCTATTTTACATATGGTATTGTCTATGCTTCCATGTTACTCTTTCCATACAGCCCAGCCTCTCCTTCCTCCCCCACCTTGTGTCCGTAATTCTGTTCTCTATGTCTGTGTCTGCATTGCTTCCCTGCAAATAGGTTCATAAGCAACTTCTTTCTAGATTCCATGTAATGTAATATGTCATGTGAAAGTTGCTCAGTTGTGTCCAACTCTTTGCGATCCCATGGGCTATACAGTCCATGGAATTCTCCAGGCCAGAATACAGGAGTGGGTAGCCTTTCCCTTCTCCAGGGGACCTTCCCAACCCAGGGATCAAACCCAGGTGTCCCACATTGCAGGAGGATTCTTTACCAGCAGAGCCACAAGGGAAGTCCCTAAATTCCATATATATGCATTAATAGATGTAAGTATTTCTTAATTGAAACCTTTAAATTCTGCTTCACCTTTTCAGGGCAGGTGAAGTTCTACATTGTTGCTCACAGGTCTGGGTGGGTCATCGCTATGTTCCAGATGATAAGCAACAGAACATGGGGCTCTAAAGCCAACTTTTCCTCTTCTCTTTCCCGTCCTTTCCCAAGGGCCTGGTGTGGGATGGTTGTGGTAGTATAGGGAGGCCAACTTCTTCCTGGTTTGTCTGGGCCTTTCCAGGGGTTAGCATCCCAAGTCCCAGGTTCAGGAAGCCCTCTCCAGTTTCAGACAAACCAGGAGGCAGTAAGGTGTGCTGACACTGGGCTTTGGGGAGGATGAGTGTATGATTGGAGACTGTATTTGTTTGCTAGGGTCACCATAACAAAACACCAGGGACTAGGCTTAAAGAACAGAAATTTGTTTCTCACAGTTCTGGACGCTGAAAGTCAGGTCTAGGTGTCAGTGAGGTTGGGTTCTCCTGAAGCCTTTCTGCTTGTCTTGTGGTTGGAGATGTAAATCCCCTTGTGGGGTCTTTAAGGGTCACTCCAACACAGCCATGGAAATTATGCTTGGTTAGGCATAGAAAATTAGATTTATTATACTGCTGTGTGCTAGTGAGGCAGGAAGCAGATGGGCCCCCCTCCACCAGGGTAAAACAATTGGAGATTCATTCTCTATTGACTGAAACTCCAAGACAAGAATCTCAGGGCAATTAAGGGAGGAGGCTGGAGCCTGCACTGACCACATATTTCTTGTTCCAGAAGTCAGTAGACCTCCCCAACCACATATGTGCAGAAAAGGTTCCTTGGAGGCCAAAGGGGCATCATGACAAGGGATGTTCTGCTCATAGGCCTTTGTGGCAGAATCCATCTTGGCTAAGAGGTGCATGTGCATACATGAGCGGATCCTGAGAAACACCAAATATCGACCATGAACCAAGCAAATCAAAGTGAATGGCCGAAGAAAACCCAGAAGAAATACCACAGAAAATAATTCAAACTACCACAGGGACGGAACTCAGCAACTCTCCCTCTGAGTCTGTCGTGTGTCTATCCACATATACCGTACTCTTTCTCCTCCTAATAAATACTTGCTTCACTAATTTCCATCTTTGTGGAAATTCTTTTCTGCAGAGCTGAAGGGCCAGGGCCCTTGTCATTGATCATTGGTCTAGTGACTGACTAGGATCTGGTGCTTTTACCACCACAACCCAGCCCATCTCTGGCAGGGAACCCAGGCCCTGCTGCAAGCCATTGCAGGCCGAGATCACTGGAGATCACTAGAAGGGGAGGCGTGGCATACCGTACAGGGGGACACATGGGAGGAGAGTCCAGGGAGCAGGTTGGGGATACCAAGGAGGGGCGGGGACCTGTAGGAAGTACCTTGCCTGGGGGTCGGGGTGGAGTTACAGAAGCATGAGGGGGTTCACTGGTGCATTTGAACATCACTAGGTCACCCTCAGGTTTCCCTCGTGGCTCTGATAGAAAAGAATCTACTTGCAATGCAGAAGACCTAGATTCTATCCCTGGGAAAGAGCCCCCGGAGAAGAGAATGGCTGCCCACTCCAGTTTTCTTGCCTGGGAAATCCCATGGATAGAGGAGCCTTGCGGGTTATGGTCCATGGGATCGCATAGAGTTGGACACGACTGAGCAACCAACACACCACTACTGCTAGGCCACTCAGAGGAGGGCGAGAAGGGGAACTTAGGACACGAAATAGCCTTCTCACGTTGATGTAGCTGGTCACCTGGGCAGGTGCCCACAGTCTGTTTATGGGGACGGGGAGGCATCAGAAGAATTAAGTTTTAAAAGTGTACGATACACACCTTGCCTTGCAGATGGCTGTCTTCTGGCTGTGTCCTCACATAACCTTTTTCTCTGTCTGCAGGCATCCTTGGTGTCTCTTCCTCTTCTTAAAAGGGCACGGATCATATTAGATGAGAGGCCTGCCCTTATGACCTCATTTAATCCTCATTACGTCTATTAAGGTTCTATCTCCAGACTCACACAGGGGGTTAAGGCTTCAACATATGAAACTGGAGGGAACACAGTTCTCTCCATAACAGCATCTGTGAGTTTTTTAATTCATTAATTAATTCTTGACTGTGCCGGGTCCTCATTGCTGCGTGCAGGCCTTCTCTAGTTGCAGCCAGCGGGCTACTCTTCTTTGCAGTGTATGGAATTCTCGTTGCAGGAGTGGCTTCTCTTGTTGTGGTGAATGGGCTCTAGGGCAAGCAGGCTTTGGTGATTGCGTTTCCGGGGATCTATAGCACAGGATCAGCAGTTGTGGTGCATGGGCTGAGTTGTCCCACGGCATGTGAAATCTTACCTGATCAGAGGTTGAACCTGTGTCCCCTGCTCCCCTGCATTGACAGGTGGGTTCTTAACCTCTGGACCAGCAGAGAAGTTCTGTGAGTTTTAATGCAAAGGATTTAAGAGCATCCATTCCTGCATCAGGAACTCAAGGCAACTGAAAATGTTGCAGAAAGGGGGACCCCCTCCAGGGCCCAAGAATCTCTTGTTCCACATTAAGAAATGAATTGTCTGAAGAGACACACATGCTGACCAAGCAAGAGACTTTATTGGGAAGGGGTACCCGGGTGAAGAGCAGTAGGGTCAGGGAACCCTGGAGAACTATTCTACCATGTGACTGGCAGTGCCAGGTTTTTTGTGGATGGAATTAGTTTCTAGGTCCTATGTGGCCAATCATTCTGACTCAGGGTCTTTCCTGGTGGTTCAACCAAGATGGATTTAGTTTGTTGATGGATTTAGTTTCTAGGTCCTATAGTTTCTAGGTCCTATGTGGCCAATCATCCTGACTCAGGGTCTTTCCTGGTGGTTCAACCAAGATGGATTCTAGCAAGGAGGATTCTGGGAGGCTGGTAGGACATGTGACATTTTGTTTTGACTTTTCCCAAATGATTCTGATTGGTGGTGGCTTGTTAGTTCCATATTCCTTTCCAGGACCTCCTGTCATAGAACAACTCATGGATTTGTGGTGGCTACTGTGGTGTTTGACCAGGATGGGAGGTTTCAGCCAGTGTTTCTCCTCACAAAAGTGCTCTCTGCACACTGTTGCTCTGTTACTTCCCTGCTGCCGGCCTCCGTAGCACATGCAGTGATCTTTAATCAGAGGGCATATCTCAATACCAAACTAGCAACAAGTGGAATTTTGATGATGAGTTCAGATCCATTGAGGGGTTCCCAGGTGGTGCAGTGGTAAAGAATCTGCCTGCTGATGCAGGGGACACAAGACATGCAAGAGACTTGGGTTTGATCCTTGGGTTGGGAAGATCCCCTGGAGGAGGAAATGGCAACCCATTCCAGTATTCTTGCCTGGAAAATTCCACAGACAGAGGAGACTGGTGGGCTACAGTCCATGGGGTCACAAAGAGTCAGATCATGACTGAGCACACACACATACACACATGAGACCCACTGACTCAAATGTTTCTACAGCAGCAATAAGGCCTCTCCCCACCTTTCCTTGCTCCAGGCCCTACCCAGTTGCCCACTGCACCGGGAGCAGCATCACAGCTCCTCAGCTCCTAGATGCGCTGTGCCATCCACCTGTCTCTCTGACCTCATCTCATCCTCTCCATGATGCTGCGCCTCTGCTCTGGCTGGGCACACAGGTTTCCTCTTCTTTCCTTGAAAAGGCTAAACTGGTCTCTCTCGGGACATTTGCATTGGCTGTTCCTTCTGCTCAGAACTCTGTTCCCCATATCATTCCCTGGCATCCCCTTCATTTTTCAGAACTCCACCTCTTTTGTGTTCTGTCCATTAAATTCCAGTGTTGCGGGTTGTGGGGGAGGCTCCTCCCATACATCTAACAAGCCAATCTACGGACATCATCTTAGGGTCCAGCAGTTCAACCCAATTCCAACACTATCTACCTGGATATGCTCAGATTCCACAGGTTAAGGGTTCAGTCCTGCTGCCCCCCCACAACTTCAGATGCCAGTCGCAAGTCCAGGTTGTTATCTGTACTTCTGACAAACTGGCTGTAAATCAGAGGTTCCCACAACCCTTTCCTCAGGTTCAATTAATTTGCCAGTTCAGTTCAGTTAGGTTCAATCGCTCAGTCGTGTCCGACTCTTTGTGACCCCATGAATCGCAGCACGCCAGGCCTCCCTGTCCATCACTAACTCCCGGAGTTCACTCAAATTCATGTCCATCAAGTCAGTGATGTCATCCAGCCATCTCATCTTCTGTCGTCCCCTTCTCCTCCTGCCCCCAATCCCTCCCAGCATCAGAATCTTTTCCAATGAGTCAACTCTTCACATGAGGTGGCCAAAGTACTGGAGTTTCAGCTTTAGCATCATTCCTTCCAAAGAAATCCCAGGAGTGACTCATAAAACTCAGAGAAATATTTTATGTATTAGATTGCTTGTTTATTACAAGGATTTAACTCAGGAACAGCCAGATGGAAGAGATGCATAGGGCAAGGTTTAGGAAAGGGGTGCAGAGTTTCCATGCTCTCTACAAACACACCATTTTCCCCAAATCTCCATGTGTTCACCAACCTGGAAGTTCTCTGAACCTAGTCCTTTTGGGGTTTTATGGAGGCTTCATTACCAAGGCACGATTGATTATATCATGTTATTGAGTCCAAGCTCATTCTGTTCACTGCATGACAGGCTAGTTAACCCAGGCCAGTCAACCTGGGAGGCAAGGTGCTAAGGCAAGGAACATGACTTTATTCAGAAAGTCTGACTGAGAAGATGGAAGACTAACGTCTCAAAATAACCATCTTATTGGGGTCTGGATGCCAGGTTCTTTTATAGAACAGAGAGGGGAGAGGTGAGGAAGCAAAGTAGAAAGTCCATTAATCTTGCAAATATCTCCTGAAATGGCTAGCCTTGGGGACTGGATGTGTTCACGTCTTCATCCCTGTAGCCATCCACAGGTGGACAGGGTCCTGAACAAAGGCATTTGGATTTGATATTCAGGCAGAGGGGCAGGGTTCCCCGAGGCAGGCCATTAGGTGTAAATAGTATCCTTTCAGTAAACAGAAACAAGTGAAAGAAATAGATTCAACATGGAGCCAGTTCTTCCTTATCACAATCATGGGCCATGGCTGATTGAACTAATCTTCAGCCCCTTTCTCATCCCTGGGAGGTCAAGGAGTGGGACTGGAAATTCTAACTCTCTGATACAGCTTGTTTCCCCTGGCAGTCAGTCTTAGGTGTAGTCCAGAAGTCACCTCATTAACATAAAAATAGACACTTTATCACTCTCCAAACTAGGAAATTCCTAGGATTTTGAGAACTGCCAGCCAGGATTGTGGATGAAGACCAAATACATATTTCTTATTATAAATCACAGCATTATACCACTCAAATGCCACCTCTTTTGAACAGCCTTCCCTCTGTGTCTTAGCCATATTTCTCACCACATTTAACTTATTCCATCACTTGTAGGTGGTGGGAGAGATCAGGTGGGTCTGTTCATCAGTTATCCATTTATTGGGATTCTCATTATTTATGAGGGAATGGAGAATCAACAATAAATAAGACAGATCTCCTTTTCCCCAAAGAACTTAAAATTTGGAGTAGGGAGGAAGACAATAGACATATAAGTGTCCAAATATAATCATCTCTGGTTAGGTGGATGCTTTGAAAAAGCAGCATGTAGATCATCAGTCTTTCTGGAAAATTGCTAAAGTAATCCGTATGGTCTAAACATTTATTTCTAAGATTCCACTTGAGTACATGGTTAGGATGTTAATCTTGGGTTGGTTTTCAAACCAACATGTAGTGGTCTGTGCACAAGTTGGAGAAGAACTTTCAGACATATGGCAGAATGAGAGGAGAATAAAGTTTATCAGAGTGGGAGATGCTATTAGAACAGCAGACCAGCTCAAGGGAGAGCCAATCCCTTTCTCGGGCTAGTAGCCAATTTTTATAGCTTCAAGAGAGAGAAAATTCCACTGGAATTTGACATCAGGTGATTGGTTAGGATGCTATCGGCTTCCCAGTTGGCACTAGTGGTAAAGATCCTGCCTCTTGATGCAGGAGACATAAGAGATGTGGGTTTGATCCCTGGGTCGGGAAGATTCTCCGCAGTAGGGCATGGCAACCCAGGGTAATAGGGTGGGTATTTTACCTGATATGGGGTCAGGGAACTGGCCAGTTTTGATCCGGAGGCTCATGGCAACAGTTGTCATGGGGCTTGGTCAGTTCCAGAGAATTTTATCCAGTGACCTTGGTACAGGGCTCCACACCTGTGACCTTGGTACAGGGATCCACGGAATCTGCATGCAACTTTCCATATGGGAACCTGGCTCTGGCTCTGTGCTTGCATGCTTGATCTTTCTTATCTTGTACAGTTACAGATTATAGTGATCTTAAGAAGGGTGAAGGCAGGAAAGTTTCCGTGTGCACAAGAAAAGGAAGGGTGAGTTTTGACAACCGTGCATTCATCCCATATCTAACACTGAGGATGGATCTGTTAACTTGAAAAATAGTCACAACCTAAAAGTTGAGAGTTACTTTTTATTTGGTAGGAATTTTTAAGAATTTAAGTCTAGGACACAGCATCTCAACTAACCCTGAGAGAACTGCTCTGAGGAGGTGAGGGGAGGAACCAGGTTATACAGAAGTTTAGTAGTCTGAAGATCAAAACATTATTTTTAGTGAAAGAAAAGTAGATAACCTAAGTTAAGGAATATCAGTGATATTCCTTCTGAAATCCTTCCTTTGATAAGCTCCTCAGCTCTCTGGGGCCTGCATCCTGTGTTTTTCACATCCTGAGCTTCCTCGGGGCTCATCATAGGGAGTGGCAGTAGGGGGGCTGTTGGATGGTCGGTATTCTTTTCTCCCCGAGTGCCCTCAGGAATCGGGAGCATCACATTGGAGGGCTGCACTCACCGATGACTAGGACATCCTTGTTTACTGATGTGGCAGCAGACACTCCATTTCTCAGATCCCTCTACATAGGAAGAAAATTTTATAACAGCTGGTAGAGTACTCCTCTCCAAAGGACTTCTGGCTCTCAACTGGCTATAAACTTGCTATAGACTCTGTCTGTGTCCCATCCACATTCATAATGTTGGAGTGATGGTATTTAGAGGTGGGGCCTTTGGGAGATACTTAGGTTCAGATGATGGGATTTGTTGCTGTTGTTTAGTCACTAAGTCATGCCCTGCTCTTTGAGACAGCATGGACTGTAGCCCACCAGGATCTTCTGTCCATGGGCTTTCCCAGGTAAGAATATTGGGGTGGGTTGCCATTTCCTTCCCCAAGGGATCTTCTTCGGCCAGGGATTGAACCCAATGTCTCCTGCAATGGCAGGCGGATTCTTTACCACTGAGCCACCAGGGAAGCCTCATGATCCCTTAGAAAGAGAGCGCAGCTCAGCTCTCTTTCTTCTCCCCACCATATGAGGATGCAGTGAGAAAGCAGCTGATTGCAAGCCAGGAAGAGAGCCCTCACCAGAACCCAACCATTGCTGACATCCTGATCTCAGACTTTCAGCCCCTACACCTGTAAGAAAAGAAACTTCTGTTGTTTAAGCCATCTAGTCTACAGTATTTTGTTATAACAGCCAGAACAGATTAAGAGTTCAAATCAGCAAATATTAACCGAGTGTCATCGGGCAATATGCCAAGCCTGGGGGACATAAAATAAAAAGGTCTTTGCCTTTGAGGAGCTCATAGGTCAGTGGTGGAGACTGAAATTTAGATTGCACTACACACAAAAAATGTTCTCAAGTGACCTCCACTTAGTCTTTTTCCAGGGATTCTTGACACTTTTCCATTTCTTTTGTAAAACCTTGTGGGGGCTGAACTATGTCCTACTCCAATATCTATGAATGTGGCCTGATTTGAAAATAAGGTCTTGGTAGATATAATTAAGGGTTAAAAATGTGATCATACTAGATTTAGGGTGGATTCCAAATCCAATGATTGGTGCCCTTATGAAAGAAAGGAGAGGGAGATTTCAGACACATTCAGACGAGAAAACCACATAAGGATGGAGGTAGAGATTGGAATGAGTCCTCTACAAGTCAAGGAACCAGAGAATATCCAGAGCCACAGAAAGTCAGAAAGAGGCATGGTATGTTCTCCTCCAGAAGGAAACAACCCTGCCAATACCTTGATTTTGAACTTCTCCAGGACAGTGAGAGAGTAAATTTCCATTGTTTAAAGGCATCAACTTTGTCAGTCTCAGATATGCAGATGATACCACTCTAGTAGCAGAAAGCAAAGAAGAACTAAAGAGTCTGTTGATGAAGGTGAAAGAGGAGAGTGGAAACAGCTGGCTTAAAACTCAACATTCAAAAAGTAAAGACCATGGCCTCTCCTCACTTCACGGCAAATAGAAGGGGGAAAAATGGAAGTAGTGACAGATTTTATTTTCTTGGACTCCCGATTCACTGTGGATGGTGACTGCAGCCCTAAAATTAAAAGATGCTTTCTCCTTGGAAGGAAAGCTATGACAAACCTAGGTAGCATATTAAAAAGCAGAAACATCACTTTGTCAAGAAAGGTCTGTGTAGTCAAAGCTGAGGTTTTTCCAGTAGTCATGAATGGATGTGACAATTGGACCATAAAGAAGGCTGAGCCCTGAAGAACTGATGCTTTTGAATTGTGGTGCTGGAGAAGACTCTTAAGAGTCCCTTGGACTGCAAGGAGATCAAACCAGTCAATCCTAAAAGAATTGACCCTGAATATTAATTGAGAGGACTGATGCTGAAACTGAAGCTCCAGTACTTTGGCCACCTGATGGGAAGAGCCATCTCATTGGAAAAGACCCTGATGCTGGGAAAGATTGAAGGCAGGAGGAGAAGGGGGCGACAGAGGATGAGTTGGTTGGATGGCATCACCGACTCGATGGACATGAGTTTGAACAAACTCCGGGAGATGGTGAAGGCCATGGAAACGTGGCATAACATGACTTAGCGACTGAGCAAAAACAACTCTGTAGAGCTTTGTCAAGGTTATGTCCTGGTTGTTGGGGGATTGAAAGAGCTTAAATATATAAAGGTACTAGAACGGTGCCAGGCAGATGATGAGTGCTCGGTGAGTGCTAGCTATCAGCGTTCAATGGTTTGCTCATTCTATAGTTTCTTTTTTACTGAGTATCACTTTATGGCCAGCACTCTGATTCTACCTCAGTTTTGCATTGAAAGGTTCCAGTAGATTGCATGTTCGTGTCCACCCACCCCTCCACATTCATATGCTGAAATTCTAGCCCCTCATGTGATGGTGTTGGGGAAACGGAGCAGGACCCTATGGTTCTTGCCCCTCATGTCCTCTGCCTCCTTTTAATCTGTGGGAGAACTTTGGCCAAAGAATGGATTTGATCAGAGAAGTGAGAAAAGTGCAGAAACAAAGGAAAACAGTCAGAGGACACCAAATAATAAAAATGTAGTCATTAAGCATCGCCAAGGACCTTTAGCTCCTTCTCAAAGGCAATAGATAATATTCTGAGCCATTCGCAGGGAGCCGTCTTTTAGATACTGAAACCCCACCCCACCCCACCCCCAAGTTCAAGAAGTTAACTACATGATGACCACATTGTAGCTAGCCACAACACAAGCTGCCACAATTTTGAGAATCAGCCTCAAGGAAATGGGGACAAACTGACCATGGAGCTGAAGATGTACTCTATTTGAAAGTCAAGATGCTGCTGGTCAGACCACCAGTGGCTAATTTCAAGATGACTCTCGGAGCTGACTATATGGTTTCTACGAGTAGGCCCCTCCTTCATCCAATAAAAGCTCTTGCTCACTGATCATCAGTGTGTGTGTGTGTGTGTGTGTGTGTGTGTGTTTGGTGGGGGCAGTGGGGGTCAGCCTTCAGACAGGTGTTCACTCCCACCCCCACCCCACCCTCCTGGTTGCCAGCATCCAAAATAAAGCAAACTTTCCTTTCCACTAACCTGGCCTCTATTTTGGCTTTTATCAGTGTGTGTGTGTGTGTGTGTGTGTGTGTGTGTTTGGTGGGGGCAGTGGGGGTCAGCCTTCAGACAGGTGTTCACTCCCACCCCCACCCCACCCTCCTGGTTGCCAGCATCCAAAATAAAGCAAACTTTCCTTTCCACTAACCTGGCCTCTATTTTGGCTTTTGAGCACTAGCAGCTGGACCCCACTTTCGGTTACACTGGGAAGGATGGAGGCTTTGGAGGGAAAAGAGGTCGTGAGAGTGGAACCGTCATGAATGGGGTTACTCTCCTATAAGAAGGACCCCAGAGAGCTCTCTTGCCCTCTTTCTGCCATGTGAAGACACAGGAGAAGTTTACCTCCCAGAAGAGGGTCGTCGTCAGAACTGGCATCCTGATCTCAGACACCCAGCCCCTAGAACTGTGAGAAATAAATTTCTTTTATGTATAAGCCACCCAGTCAGTGGACCTTTGTTATATCAGCCTGAACTAAGACAGAGATTTTATGTTCAGTGTCTTACTGGGCATTACCTTGTACGTGAACTACATTCCAAAGCTCTCCAAAGGTGCCTTTTGTCTGAAACAAATGTTTGACATCCATAATGACCCAAGATGTCAAAGAGAAAGTGTTAACCACTCAGTCATGTCTGACTCTTTGCAACCCCATGGACTGTGGAGTGATTAGCCATTACCATCTCTTCCCGATCCCAGGGATCAAACCCGAGTCCCCTGCATTGCAGGCAGATTCTTTACTGTCTGAGCCACCAAAGATCTCAAAGGGAATAGAAATATTGCATGTTTATAAATGCATTTTTTCTCATATTATTGGAAAAAAGTATATTTCTGGAACGTAGAAAAGAAAACAAAGAATCGTCCATAAGTTGACCATCCATGCTTAGCCACTATTTACATTTTAATGTCTTTTCTTCTGGGCTTTTTTTATGCCTAGTTTTTTTTTTTTTTTTAACATAATTATATCCATTCCCTATATGCAATTTTTATCTGTGCTTTTTTCAGTGTCTATTATATCACAAGCATTTTCCATATTATACAGACTTTATGAACTTTGCATTTTTACAGTTCCATAATGTTTCATGCTAAGATTATGACATAGATGAGCTAATGAAACATTTAAATTAAAAAAGAATTTATCTCACTATTGCTTATGTTGTTGTGCTGATAATCTTGGTGCATACATTCACCCCTTCCCAGTTGCCAGTCCACCACCAATATTTCCAGTGACTTCTTTAAGCGATACACTCCATTGTGTAATTACTGGATCAAATGGTGTGACCATTTCAAGGCACTGGATATGCATTTGCAAATGATTCTCTTAAAAAAAGGCTGGGCCAATTTACACTCTGATCTGCAATGCTAAGAAAATATCCATTTTGCCACACTTGTGTTAATATACCTATTACCATTTTAAAAGACCAGCTAATTTAAAAAGCATAAAATGTGATTGTTTTTATTTGCATGGCTTTGATTAGTAGTGATATTGAACATTTTCCCATGTTTTTTAAACAGTAACGTTTTTGTCTCTGGGGAAATGTCTGTTTAAGCCCTCTCTCCATTCATCCATGGTATCTCTGTTTCTCTTAAAGGTTGGTATTAATTCAAAAGTATAGGTACATGGTTCCTTTTGGTTATATCTGCTTCAAATGTGTTTTCCTGTTTGTTGTTTTCCTTTTAAGTTTGATTAGTTTTTTTTAATGGGCAGAAGATTTAAATTTTTTGTAACCACATCTACCCATCTTTTCCTTTGTGATTTTGAAAACTCTTTTCTAAATCTAGACACTCCTCTTTGCAGAAGGTGATAAGTATTCATTTTTCTTATAATTTATTTATGCTTTGACATAGATTAGCTAATGAAACATTTAAATTAAAAAAGAATTTATTAAAAAATAGTTCTTTAATCTATTTAGAATTTGTTTTATTGCATAACATTGAAGACATTTTTCACATATTTAATCATTTGTCCCAATACAAATTATTCAATACCCTTATTTTTCCTCTCTTTATTATATACTGAATTCTCACAGATAGCAGAGTATAATCTAAGCTATCTGTTATGTCTAGTTGAACTGATGTACCACATTGTTTAAATAACTGTATTTGCAAAATAAATGTCTGTTAATGCTGATACTAGGGTGGCTCAGGTTTAAGGAGAGATATCTGGAATAAACTATCTTTTCTCTTTCTCTTGCCTCATAGCAAGAAACCTGTCAGAAGGCAAGCAATGATGACGTGACATCACCACGTGGTAGCAGTGATTTAGTCTCTAAGTCGTGGCCGACTCTTGCGACCCCGTGGACTGTAGCCCGCCAGGCTCCTCCGTCCATGGGATGCTCCAGGCAAGAATGCTGACATGGGTTGCCATTTCCTTCTCCAGGGGCTTTCCCCGACCCATGAATCGAACCCAGGTCTCCTTCACTGCAGGCAGATACTTTACCGACTGAGCTAGGAGGGAAACCCGACATCACCATAAAACAAAGAATAATGCCAATCCCAGCAAATGTGTCCACCTTAAGTGATTTTTGGATCTTTTTTTAATTTCAACTTTATTGAGGTATATTTCATATACAGTTCTAAGATTTTAAAAGTGTACATCATGGTATTTTGATACACATTTACATTTTGAAAGGATTTCCCTGACGTAGTTAATTAACACATCCATTACTTCACATATTTTTCTTTTTTCGGTAAGAATATTTAAGTTTTGTTCTCTTAGCAAATTTCAGTTACACAATGCAGTGTTTTCAACTCTAGTCACCACGTAATTCATTTTATAACTGAAAATTTGCACTCTTTTACCAACTTCTCCCCATTTCTCCTATCCCCAGCTTTTGGCAACCAGATTCTTAATCTATGAATCTATGAGTTTGACTACTTTTTTTAGATTTCACTTATAATGGTACCTGCAGTATTTGTCTTTGGCTGGTTTCAAGTTCCTCCCAATTTATAAAAAATGGCGAGATTTCCTTCTTTCTCAGGGTTGAACAATATTCCATTGTATAAATATACCACATCTTTATCCACCCATCCTTTGACAGACAGATCATTTTCATATCTTGGCTATTGTGAATAATGCTGCCATGAACATGTGAATGCAGATACCTCTTTGAGACAGTGATCTCATTTCCTTTGGATGCATACCTAGAAGTGGAATGGCTGGTAGCTCTCTTTTTAATTTTTTGAGGAACCTCCATACTGTTTTCCATGTGGCATTTTACATTCCGACCAACAGTGCACAAGGGTTCCCTTTTCTCCACATTCTCATCAACATTTGGTATCCCTTGCCTTCTTGAGGACAGCCATCCAAATAGGTGGGAGGGAATATCTCACAGTGGTTACTCTGCATTTCCCTGATGACTAGTGATGTTCAGCATCTTTTCATGTGCCTGTTGACCATGTTAGTCTGATCTCTGAAGGTCATTTTGTGTCTAGCTCTCCTCTGTCGTCCACCCTGACATCTGCTCTTGTTACTTCAAGTTGGGACTAGGAGTTGAGAGAGGACAGACTTCCTGGAGGGGCTTCCCAGGTGGTGCAGTGGTAAAGAATCTGCCTGCAAATGCAGGAGACACAAGGGGCAAAAGAGACACGAGTTCGACCCCTGGGTTGGGAAGATCCCCTGGAGAAGGAAATGGCAACCCGCTGTAGTATTCTTGCCCAGGAAATCCTATGGACAGAGGAGCCTGGTGGGCTACAGTCCATGGGATCGCAAGGAGGACTGAGCACGCACGCGTGAGCTTCCTGGAGGCAAGTTTAATTCTCATCCTCAGCACGTGCAGCACTGTAGATCCTTGAGCATCCAGCGCTCAGCCCTTTACTAACTTTTCTTCCGTTTACCTCTACCTTGTCAACTACAAACAGGCACTTGCCTCCGCCTCTACAAGGGTTAAACCATGTGCTGCTGCAGCTGCTGATTTTTTAACACCCTGAAAGGAGTTCAGGGTGGAGGGTAGAAATGAGACACTCTGTGCTCAGCCAGGGTAGGGGCTGGGGGGCTGGAAGCAGCAGGACAGGTCTTCGGAAAATTACATATTTTCAGGAGCCAATTTTATGAGCCCAATTCTTGTATCTCCTTATATCTAGGAAAGCACTGAAACCCTTTATGGTGATACCTGTTTCTTGTGACTAGCAGAAAGGTTCATGAGAGGAGCAGAAACCTTCCGGGAAAATAAGATCACATGTACTCTCCCTTCACCAAAATTACATATATACTGACCTTTCCTCCATGCCTCCTTGAGCAGTTTCTCAGAGCTATCTGAAGTGTTGTTTCCTGGGCTGCAGTCCTCATTTTTTAAAAAAGGATTTATTTATTTAGCTGCCCCGGGTCTTGGTTGCAGCACGTGGGCTCCTTATTATACCACGTGGGATTTTTCGCTGTGTCATTGTGGCTTAGTCGTCCAGTGGCATGTGGGATCTCAGTTCTGGGTACGTGGGATTGAACCAGTGTCCTCTGCATCTGAAGGTGGATTCTTAACCACTGGACCACCAATGCAGTCCCTGAAGCCCTCATTTTGCTCCCAATCAAACTTAACTTGCAACACTCACCTTGTGCATTTTTTAAAATTGACAACCTGAATCTCCTCCTTCCCCTCCAGCCTGACACAAACATCTTGCCATCAGAGGCATCCACTGATTTGCCTTTTTTTCTCAGAAGATTGCATTTCTCCAGATATTAGCCAGGTGCCCCTCCCAAGGTGAAAACCTTATCCTTAAATCCTTGGAATACATCTTTGTCTACTTTCTTCCAGACCTGATGATTTTCAGATTTTGCTACTTCTAATTTTCCTCACATGTTCTCAGGTACTTTGCTACACAGAGTGGGGGATGGGAAGAGCTAAATTAGAGGGGTATAGAACATATGATAGGAAAGGGGGACCAAGGAGCTGTTCCAGAAGAAAACCTTCTCAGTCATCTGAATGGAACTCCACGTGTCTCAGAAGTTTAAAGGAGCATTCAATACACATGCTGCCTACAACATTCAGGCAGGAACCTCTAGCAGACAGGGCAAGCAGATCACAGGAAATTAACACTCCAGCATGTCTGCAGGCCAGCCCAGAGGTGTCATCCTCTCTTCTAGCTATAGGAGTTGATATTCTCTGTGTAGCAGTTTGAAAATGAATTCAGATTCTGAAAGGAGCATGTTTTCAAAATTCACCAGAACAAGCCCATGAAAGATCTGAGCAGATCACACCTCTATGGATCAGGTATCAGCAAAGGTGACAAGTGTAGTAAAAATATTCAGGCAGGATTTATTCATTCACTTAGTTAGTCATTCGTTCAGTCATGCAACAAATGCTTATCAAATTCCTACTCTGTGCCAGGTATTTTTCTCATCCTAGGAACTTGAGATCCAGGCTTGAAATCAACCTGGTCTCATGGCGGAGGCATTCTAGCCAAATCAAATGGAGGAGACAGGTAACATAATGATGCATTCTTTCTCGTTCTATCTTTTATTTTTCAACCTTCTGCACTAATGCTTATAAATAAATGTGGAAATCAATTCTGGTGGCAGTTTACTGGTAATCAGTAGAGGTACTTTCCACACAGGCAATGCTGCTGGAAGCAATGTGGTGAATATGTATTGTGACTCTTATAAATATGTTTCTGCTCAGCACTGCCTCTTGAAAAGGAGTGATTTTACACCCACTGAGCTATTTTGCTGATAAAACAACCGAAAGACAGATATCAGTTTTGCCCACATGAGATCAGGGAAATGGGAGACGTCCAAGGGGGACTCTTTTTAAAATCACTTTTGCTGTTTTTATTAAATTTTTTTTCTTTTTAAATTAATTAATTTTATTTGGCTATACTAGGCCTTCTTCCTTGCTGTGCAAAGACTTTCTCTAGTTGTGGTGAGCAGGGGCTACTTTCAAATTGCTTCACATTGATCATGAGCTTCTCATGGGCTTCTCATTTTGGCAGTTTCTCTTATGGAGCACAGGTTCTAGGCACGTGGGCTTCGGTAATTGTGGTGCTCAGGCTTAGTTGTTCTGTGGCATGTGGAATCTTCTCGCACCAGGGATCAAACTCCAGTCCCCTGCATTGGCAGGTAGAGGTTTTAGCCACTGGACTACCAGCGAAGTCCCAAGGGGAAGTCTTGTCTTATAGATCCACTCAAAATATCAAATTGTTTGAAAACAAAGAAAAAAAACTTTTTCCTTTCCCCAAGAGGTTAAAAAGGGAGAGGAAAAAACCTAACGTTCAGACAAGGAAGATTCAAGATTAGTTATAGATACTTTGTGGGCTTAACTGAGAGTTGGGAAATGCTTAATTATAAGTTACAATCTCTTGATTTTTATTTGATTTGGCTAATCTATACTTAACCATGGCTTATTATCGGCCTCATACAGTGTTTGGCGTAGAATGGACTCTAAATGAGTTTTTTTTCTTTTTTTTTAAACAAACACTGTGACAGATTCTGGAGATATAAGATATTGCCATTAACCTTAAGGAGATTATAATTTAGGGTGGAAGACAGTTTTGTGAAGAGCTAACTCTAATGCAATAGTGACAAAAGCCTATGGAGCTCTTACTATATTCCAGGCATGAGGCTCAATACTTATTGCTTGTTACTGCCTTTAAATCTTATAACAATCCTATGAAATGAGCACTAATGTCTTTTTAGGTTAAGGGTAAGAACACAAATGCTGAGACAGGTTCACAACGTTATGGAGGAACTGCGATTGGAACCCAGATCTTTGGTATTCAAATATCCACTTGCTTGCTTACCTAGCTGCCTAGCCTTTCTTGCCGTCTCTGTGGACTTGCACCTGTGAGTAATGTATCTAGAAGGCAGGACAGGGAAGGCTGCTGGTTCTCTTGGAGAAGGGTCTAGAAAATGTTCACAGGGAAAGTGCATTTCACGTGGCACCTTGAAGATTTCAAGCGCAGGCGAGCTGAGTGGTTTGACATGCCACTAATTGAGATAAACGACATGGGACACTGGACACGGTATCGCCTCATTTTGCTGGTCTGGTTTTGTCCTGATGACCACATCCAGGAACCTGCAAGCTCATCCATCTCATTAGGCACTTCAGCGTCTGGGTTGAGAGAACTTGGCCCCTCCTTCCAGCTCCTCTTCCCTGACCAGCGACTGAGGCTGTCTCCCTGACAGTCTGGCTTTCCTCCCTGTCTGGATGCCTTCCCCATCTCCCTTTCTCTTGTGACTTCACGCAGGACTGTGCTTACTTTGGGCTGAGCCACCACGAGAGTGAAAAAGTTGGCTTAAAGCTCAACATTCAAAAACGAAAATCATGGTATCCAGTCCCATCACTTCATGGGAAATAGATGGGGAAACAGTGGAAACAGTGTCAGACTTTATTTTGGGGGCTCCAAAATCACTGCAGATGGTGACTGCAGTCATGAAATTAAAAGACGCTTACTCCTTGGAAGAAAATTTATGACCAACCTAGATAGTATATTCAAAAGCAGAGATATTACTTTGCCGACTAAGATCCATCTAGTCAAGGCTATGGTTTTTCCAGTAGTCATGTATGGATGTGAGAGTTGGAGTGTGAAGAAGGATGAGTGTTGAAGAATTGATGTGTTTGAACTGTGGTGTTGGGGAAGACTCTTGAGAGTCACTTGGACTGCAAGGAGATCCAACCGGTCCATTCTGAAGGANGCTCCAAAATCACTGCAGATGATGATTGCAGCCATGAAATTAAAAGATGCTTACTCCTTGGAAGAAAAGTTATGACCAACCTAGATAGCATATTCAAAAGCAGAGATATTACTTTGCCGACTAAGGTCCGTCTAGTCAAGGCTATGGTTTTTCCTGTGGTCATGTATGGATGTGAGAGTTGGACTGTGAAGAAGGCTGAGCGCCGAAGAATTGATGCTTTTGAACTGTGGTGTTGGAGAAGACTCTTGAGAGTCCCTTGGACTGCAAGGAGATCCAACCAGTCCATTCTGAAGGAGATCAGCCCTGGGATTTCTTTGGAAGGAATGATGCTGAAGCTGAAACTCCAGTACTCTGGCCACCTCCTGCGAAGAGTTGACTCATTGGAAAAGACCCTGATGCTGGGAGGGATTGGGGGCAGGAGAAGAAGGGGACGACCGAGGATGAGATGGCTGGATGGCATCACGGACTCAATGGACGTGAGTCTGAGTGAACTCTGGGAGCTGGTGATGGACAGGGAGGCCTGGCGTGCTGCGATTCATGGGGTCGCAAAGAGTCAGACACGACTGAGCGACTGAATTGAACTGAACTGAGTGTGCACTGGGCACTGCCCTGCTCGGGGCTGGCCTGTAGGAACCTGCCCCTCCCTTCACACCATGGCGAAGCGTCCATCCTGGCCCCCAGTCCGCAGGCAGCCTAGGCCTCTGCTTCTACAGGTTTCCACGTTTTCTGTGGCCTCTGGTATATTCTGCAAGGCCCATCAGGGTTCGTGTCAAGAACAAAATGGAATATTACTCAGCCTTAAAAAGAAGGGGGCATGGTCTACCATGTGCGTGACCCGTGGAGACGTTCAGAGGGTTCTGTTCCTCAACCTAAGGGTGGTCCACATGGGGGTCCTCGCTCTGGGAAACTTCAGTGAACTGGACGCTAATGTTTTGTAGACTTTTCTATGAATATATCGTACTTCAGAAAAAAATGGTCAAAAACACACAAAAGCTGGATGCAAGGAACGAATGAGTCTCAGGCAGTCCATGTCAGGAGCTGCTGTTGGCTGGAGCACCGTGGAATACGGGAACCACAGGGCAGGAGGGGGTGTGGCCCCCAAGTCCCGCATGCTGGGCAAGTCCCAGCCGGGCCGTTGTCCAAGCCTCAGTTTCTCCCTGTGAGAAGGGGTGAGGAGTTGGACTCTGAAGGAGGGCTTCACTGGAACCACGAGTGTGGTTTGCTGCACCCATGGGCAGAGGAGACCCCACGCTGCCTGCACACCCCCACCCCAGCCAGCCCCCAGGTTCCCCGGCCACGGTGAGCCCCGGAGCAACCCCTGACACAGTCCCAGGGTGCAGGGCCCTGCCAGCTGTCCACCATGTCCAGAGCTCTGCAGACATCCCCCCACCTGGGCTGGGGTCCTGGAGTCACTGCCCACCTACGCTTTGCTCCCTAGCTCAGCAGAAACCCCTCCTCCCAATTAGCCATTCTGCTCCAGTTACCAGCAGAAGCCTGGGGGGTCTCTGACAGCACCCCCCCAAGAGGCTGTCGGGACAATGGGCTGACAAAGACCACCTCCCCAGCCCACTGGGGCATGGCTGGCAGCCTGTGAGCTGGGTCAGAAAGTCTCCTGTTTGGCATAGATATGTTGCCGAGGCCAGTCCATTAGGGACCAAGGTGAGTGGCTCCAGCCTTGGTGTCTCCCAAGGCCCTTCATTAGCTGAATTTTGCCCAGAGGTGGAGTAGTCCCAGGCCTGGAGCTCGGGCCTGACTTTGAACCATCTGTGAATAGCAAGAGGGTAGACACTCAGGCAGGAAGAGGACACTCACGTTGTGACGTGGTCTGGGAGGCCCAGGCTGAGGATGGCAGATCTCCGACCCCGGGAGAGAGGACAGGCTGCCCAGGGTCAAACATCCAGGCAGTGAAGGAGGCAAAAAAGTGTCAGGTGGGTCAAGTGCAAACCCAGGGATGACAGCAAACCACCTCCTCGGCGTGGACAGATCCTGAACTGTCGGGGGGGAATGCCCACGGGCATTATGGGGTCCAGCCCCACTTTGCAGATGGGGAAACTGAGGCGAGAAGAGACTTAAAGTTCTCCCAGTGAGTCCTTGGCAGAGCTAAAACGGACCCTTCTCTGCCTCTTGATAAACAAAGCAAACCAGCCAAGTGGCAGGTGGTGCCCAGTGCTGCACACAGCAGAACTGGCTTGTGGAGTTCATGCTGGAGGCACAATGGAGGCAGGGGCTGGAGCACGTGGGCGCCCGCGGTCAGAGAGGACTAGGACTTGTGAACTGGGGTCAGGAGTAGAGACGCTTCTAGCAGCCACCTCCCTAGTTTGAATGTGGGAGGAGCGGGGAGAGCCATCCACCAATGGGGAAAGAGGGGGCGGGGTCGTGGTACAGGGCTGTCTGGGACATTGAGCATCTAGAGGCCGGTTGGACATCCAGGTGGACATGCTGAGCAGGAGGTTGGATGAGTCAGGGTGGGGAGAAGGCCCCGGGAAGGGGTGCACCCTTGGGAGCCTCCAGATTGGATGAGGTGAACAGGGGGTGCATTCATTCATAGGGAAGAAATCCAACAACCAAGCTGGGGACCACCGAGGTGCAGGTGCTGGGGAGATGGGGCGGCCAGGCAGGAACCAGGCAAGGGTGGGCTCCTGGGGGTCCAGGGCGCTGGCACTGCTGGGAGGCAGACAGCGGCTGTGCAGCTGAGAGTCACGGCCAGGCAAGGCAGAGAAGTGGGCCCAGCTCAGGTGCCAGGAGGGGATGGAGGGCCTTGATGAGAGCACCTCCACGGAGTGACGGGGGTAGAGGATGGCCACCAGGTGGCTGAGAGCTGGGGCGAGGGGGCAGTGGTCGGGGACGGCATTCCAGAACCTTCACTGTGAAGGACGCCGGGCTGGAAAAGCGGGCCCTTTCTCCGGGGGTCAGGAAGTACACGGTGCTTCTGTGCTGATGGATTGATCCAGGAAAGGAGGGAGGTTGGATGAGGCTTGGGGAGGCGGGGAGGGCTGTGGGGAGGGGAGAGCTCCATCTGTGTCCGCGTGGGGACATGAGTGCATCTTACAGACCCACGCGGAGAGTGAGCACGTGGGTCAGCAGCCTGACCCGGTTGCTTCTGATTCCTCAGCGAGGAATGAAGTGAGGTCACTGGCTGAGCGTGGAATGAAGGAGGGAAGGTGTGAAGCAGGCCTTTTGCAGAGTGGAGGGGTGTGTGGGGGTGTTTCCAACACGTGTTCTCACTCCCACACGCATGTACAGAGCTGGCGCTTCCCTCCTGCACAAGTTCCTACTGGAAGTACACTTTCTGGATTATCTTCCTGTAACTGCTCACAGCATCCTTAGGATAAACAGACCCGCCGTCTCTGCACACGTGCCAAGGGGGTGATGGCCGTGTGGCTCCTTTGATCAGGTATCAGCTTCTCTTTGTGAGTGGTGATGCTGTAACAAGATGTACAGCTGCCTCTGGGCACCTGACGACTACTCCATGGAGGGGCTCTAACTAGTGGACTGTCTCACTCAAGGCGGTGCATGCGATCGCGATTTTGATGCCACTGACATTTCACAAAAGCAGACGCTGTTGCTTCCCTGAGCCAGAACGTTGAGAACACCAGCGTCCCTGCTTTCAGAACCCTTTCTTTGTTGGCGTTCTCGTGGGTGAGAACTAACACGGTGTCGTTTTAACTTTCAGTTCCTTGATCACTGGTGAAGGTGAGCGTGTTTCTTTACTTTTCACTCATTCACTGTTTTCCTCCTTTTCCTGTTTGTACTTTTCTGACTGCTTTCTAGCACACCTCCTGCAGGAGGCTGTTAAGCTTTTGTTATCCATGTCGCAGGAGCCTTCTCTCCCTTGGGCATATGTCTTTTTCACTTTGCTTTCATTCATCTGTGGTATAGGAGTTTCTACTTTTATGCTGACGATTTTGCCAGCCTGTCTGTGGTGGGGGAACTGTCGCGTGCTGCCCAGGTGCTCCTCGGGGCTGGCGCGCGCATCCCTGCTGTTGCCACAGAGAACTGGCCTCTCCGGGGCTCGCCCCACCTCGCAGCGGGCGTCCGATGACAGCAGCTGATGCCCCAGGCTGGGTCTCCTCTGAAGGTGCCCTTTGCCCAGAGCGCCTGTAGCCTCTGCGGGACTGGCTCTTTTTCCTGCTCAGCCCCACTCACTCCCGACAGAGACAGGGTGTGCTGTGTCCAGGGGCGGCCACACCCAGCACCAATAAGTTCGTGGCTTAAAGGAATAGAAAGTATTCTCTCATAGTTGCGGAGGCCAGTGGTCTGAACGTGAAGGGTCTGAAGGGCTGTGCTGCCTGAGCGCACCCCCGGGAGACTCCCTCTTGCCTCCTCCATCTTCTGGGGGCTGCCAGCACCTCGGTTACCCTTGGCTGTGGCCACATCACTCCAGTCCTCTGCCTCTCAGACCTTCAGGCAGGCCTTCCCTCTCTGCCTGTGTCCTCTCCTCTTCTCTTTCTCATAAAAGCGCTTGTCATTGAGAATTCCTGGTGGCCCAGAGGTTAAGACTCCACACTTTCACGGCTAAGGGCGTGGGTTCAATCCCTGGTCAGGGAACTAAGACCCTGCAAATGATGCAGCAGGGAAAAAACAACAAACAAACAAAAAACCCAATCGAAACCCTTGCCATTGGGAATTCCCTGGCAGTCCAGAGGTTGGAACACCACGATTTCACCGCCCAGGTTGCAGCTTCGGTCCCTGGCTGGGGAACGAGGATCTTGCAAACTGTGGAGCCCAGCCAAAAGCAAACAAATATCACTTGTCACTGAATTTTGGGCCCTCCATGATAGTTCAGGAGAAGCCCTTCTGAAGTTCCTTAACTTGATCCCAACTGCAGAAACCTCTTTGACCAATAAAGTCACAGCCAGAGGTTCCGGGGGGAGGCTGTGGACATGTCTCTGGGCCGCCATTCAAACCACCCCAAGCGTCTACTGAGAGCACTTTCTGTCCTTCACTCCCCTGCCCGCCGGGCCTTGTGTGCTAGAGTCCCGTTTCAGCCTCCAGGGACGCCAACCCCAGAGGCTAGCCCTACATCCCTGCTGTTGCCACAGAGAACTGGCCTCTCCGGGGCTCGCCCCACCTCGCAGCGGGCGTCCGATGACAGCAGCTGATGCCCCAGGCTGGATCTCCTCTGAAGGTGCCCTTTGCCCAGAGCGCCTGTAGCCTCTGCGGGACTGGCTCTTTTTCCTGCTCAGCCCCACTCACTCCCGACAGAGACAGGGTGTGCTGTGTCCAGGGGCGGCCACACCCAGCACCAATAAGTTCGTGGCTTAAAGGAATAGAAAGTATTCTCTCATAGTTGCGGAGGCCAGTGGTCTGAACGTGAAGGGTCTGAAGGGCTGTGCTGCCTGAGCGCACCCCCGGGAGACTCCCTCTTGCCTCCTCCATCTTCTGGGGGCTGCCAGCACCTCGGTTACCCTTGGCTGTGGCCACATCACTCCAGTCCTCTGCCTCTCAGACCTTCAGGCAGGCCTTCCCTCTCTGCCTGTGTCCTCTCCTCTTCTCTTTCTCATAAAAACGCTTGTCATTGAGAATTCCTGGTGGCCCAGAGGTTAAGACTCCACACTTTCACGGCTAAGGGCGTGGGTTCAATCCCTGGTCAGGGAACTAAGACCCTGCAAATGATGCAGCAGGGAAAAAACAACAAACAAACAAAAAACCCCATCGAAACCCTTGCCATTGGGAATTCCCTGGCAGTCCAGAGGTTGGAACACCACGATTTCACCGCCCAGGTTGCAGCTTCGGTCCCTGGCTGGGGAACGAGGATCTTGCAAACTGTGGAGCCCAGCCAAAAGCAAACAAATATCACTTGTCACTGAATTTTGGGCCCTCCATGATAGTTCAGGAGAAGCCCTTCTGAAGTTCCTTAACTTGATCCCAACTGCAGAAACCTCTTTGACCAATAAAGTCACAGCCAGAGGTTCCGGGGGGAGGCTGTGGACATGTCTCTGGGCCGCCATTCAAACCACCCCAAGCGTCTACTGAGAGCACTTTCTGTCCTTCACTCCCCTGCCCGCCGGGCCTTGTGTGCTAGAGTCCCGTTTCAGCCTCCAGGGACGCCAACCCCAGAGGCTAGCCCTCCTCCTAACTTCTGGGACTGAGGGGCCCTCAGAAGGTCCTCACTTATCTGGCTGTGAAAATTTGGGCAAGTCCCCTCCCCTTCTCGGGGGCCGGAGGAGGGGGAAGGTTCCTGCTGTCGGAAAGAATCGTGTTAGGCGCTGGTGAGGGTCTTCTGGCCTCCTGCCTCTGATGCCGTTCACACACCAGGATCATCCACACTCAGTCTTGAGCAGCTCTCTTGGCTCCTGGGGGAAACGGGAGTGAGACTGGGGAGAGGTCACGCCCCCCGGCCTGGTCCCTGGAGAGCTGATGCCAGGCTCCTCCAGACCGCCCCACCCGCTGTTCCAGAATATGTCATTCGTGATTGTCCCCTTCTCCCACAATGAAAGCCAGCAAGCGAGAAAAGGAGGTTTCTCTTCTAAAATTGCTTTTCTGCATTCTTTGACAGAACTGTGTGCCTGCGTGTAATTAATTCACGGCCCGGCGACCGGGTTAGCCGCTTGGCTGGGAAAGAAAGCTCTAGAGAAAAGCAGAGACACGCAGTCACCGCTGGAAATGAGATCCCTGGCCGCCCAGACCTGCTGTTCTTCTCAGACCAGAATAAACACCTGCAAATCCCGCTTGTCGGAAACGTGGCCTCTGAGGCTTTGACCTTCTTAACGCATGCCGGCACAGAGACCCTGAGAAGTCCGACCAGAGGAAATCTTGTAAGGTTTCCCTAAGATTTCTCAGACTTCCCGGAGGCCTGGAGACAGGTGTTTCAAACCCAGCATGGTAGCAAGTCTTTTCCAGAGTGTGGGGTGAGGCCTCGTCTGCTGCCAGCCTTCTAGGTGACCTTGATTGGACACAATATGCTAGGGTGGCTTCCTTGTCCATAAAGTGAGATAATATTCCTAAATCGCAAGTCAATTATAAAGACCAAAGATCTGCTTGAAACATCTGATCATTCCTCTCTGGCAACTACCTGTAAGGACTTCATCCTAGCGACTCATGGGTGACATGAACAAGGCAATTCTGTATAACGTGGAAAAATAGACACAACCCTATTTGCCGCCTGTAAGGGTTTGTTAGGAAAAGGACTGTTTGTAGGACAGAAGACTACAACCAAGAAAATTCATCTTGCGGAAAAATACTATTGCTGCGAGAAAAATAAGCAAGACCCTGAGCCGGGTGACCCCAACAGGGGAGGGAACAGAAAGGGAACTGACAGAGATGTCCCCCTGCCACCTGAAGGGCCAGTATGCAAACACTTCCCCTGCACACACTCCTGGAAGCCCTAGAACAGGGCTTTCTGTTTTCGGTGATTTTTATTTGCCTTGTTTGAACCGAGGATAGGGAGAAGGCAACAGAACAGGATCTGGGTTTTATCCGATTCACANGAAGGGCCAGTATGCAAACACTTCCCCTGCACACACTCCTGGAAGCCCTAGAACAGGGCTTTCTGTTTTCGGTGATTTTTATTTGCCTTGTTTGAACCGAGGATAGGGAGAAGGCAACAGAACAGGATCTGGGTTTTATCCGATTCACATGGAAAAATAACAGTTCATGCTTATTGGCAGTTACTACAGGCCAAGCGCTGTTCTCATGCGGCACACACCGTATTCCAATAAATCAAAGATGCTGCCGATTGCAAGACCCTTGCATTTTATGTACCACTAAGAGTTTTTAAAACACTGACAATGTAATGGTGACACAAAAAGATGAATCCTAGACTCAATAAAACATTATCAACTTAACTCATCTATTCTTCACAGTATAACTTCAAGGCAGAAAATGTTCGCCTCATTCTACAAATGGGAAAACTGAGGATCAGAGACTTTCAGGAACTGCCTGAGTTACTTAGGTGGCAGAGCTGGGGCTTCACCTGGGCCACGGTAGCCTCTGCTGTACTCATCCCTCTCTAAGGGCATCTCCACTCAGTACAGGGGATCGGGGGTCCGACAGGGGGTGGGATGGGGGGTTGGAGGAGGCAGGGAGCCCAGGCTGCTGGCCGGGAGTCTCAGGGTAGATGCTGCTGTTATACGTCTTTCTCAGCATCCTTCCTATTCTTCCCCTGCTCAGGACTTTGGCCTTCTCCAAAGAAGGGGGTCCCCCGTGTACTGCCGAGGGGTCTGCTCTATACAGCTACGGAGTGCTTCACACCAGAGCTAACATTTTTCTTGGATTCTTTCACAGTTGGAAGACTTCAGGCAGGGCTGGCAAATCGCTTTCATCTCAAATGCCAACCCTAATGGATCAGCAGTGGCTGCCAGGAAAGTGTTGGGAAGGGCTCTGTGGCCCAGCTGGGATTCAGAGCAGGTTCTCTGGCCCTGTCCCCACGATCATCGGCAGAGGACAGGTGAGACCAGGCATCTCCAGGCTGGGCTGGGGACTAGCTGGGACACCCGAGACCCCACATCATGCTCAGGAAAGCTTGAACGGCCTCCCCAGGGTCAAGCCTCCCTCAGCCTCTCTAGCTTCACCAGCTGAATCAAGAGGTGGGAGGAGATGAGAATGGGGGCGGGGGTGTTTCCAGAGTGGTCAGGTCCCCCCAGGGATCATCCCACAGCCTGGAGCTTCCCCACTGCCTGGGGAGGGGCCTGCAGTGTGCCAATTCGTGTTTCACAGATCATACTGTGTGGAGTCGGCTGCCCCTGGTAATTAGCTCACTTCTATAATTAGCCTGAAGTTCCTGCTGCTGAGGGGGACAAGGATGTGGGGTGTGAGGGTGAATTGGTGTGGCTGAGCGCTTGACTCACACCCTAGAAACGCCCCATTGCAGGGAGGGGGTGCGCTTCCTCGGGTTGGGCTCCCCTTGTTCTAGAGCAGCTGAAGCTCCAAACCGCCTCTCCAAGACAGGAGTCACCCCATGACCATGACGATAAGCCTGTGCCTGGCGTCAGGAAGCCCCTCCACACACTCTCCTCCTCCGTCCCCAGCACACGCTGCAAGACGAAACCTCACGTGGTCCCCACCGCCCACCCGGCAGGAGAACGCGGGGTCTGCTGCACAGGTGGGATCTGAACCCCGGGCGGGCCAGCCTCTCCTCCACAGCCTCGGTACCACCCACAGTCTCATTCCTCCCAGACAATGGCCCTGGAGGTGTCCCTGCAGGAGCTGGCTCTAGGACATTCAGAGGTGGTCTTAGGGGACACCTTCTCATCTTTAAGAAAGAGCTAGTGGGAACTCTCTGGTGGTCCAGTGGTTAGCATCCCATGCTCTCTCTGCCAAGGATCCAGGTTCAATTCCTGGTCAGGGAACTAAGATCCCTCAAACCATGAGGCACCACCAAGAAGAAATAAAGAAAGAGCAGGTATTTTCGTATTTGGGGGGATGGGCAGACCTTAGAGGGTTCCGCAGCCACTCGTGGGTTCCTGTGTCCAGGGGACACAGCAAAGGATAAAGGGCAGGACGGGGGTGAGGGCTGTGAGTTCAGCCCGAACACCCCCCACCTCCTCGCCCTTACCACCACCATAGGCTCTCAGGCTGAGATCAGGCTTAATAGCAAGTGAGATTTCTTATTTCCTGACTGCCTCTGGGAACAGCGGAAAACAAATATCAATTATGGGCAGAATTGTCAGTCGGAAAAAAAGATGTCGATCTTGATTCAGAATTTACAAACAGTTAATTAAGCCTGCAGTGAGGAACACGCCTGCGGGCCTGCCCGCCCAGAGAGAACCTTCTGGTCTCCAGAAGTCCCATGTGAATCCTCTGGGCTGCAACCCCCACCCCCATTCAGTGGGCCGCAGGATGTAACACGCTATCTTGGCTTCCTGATCTCATGAGCTCATTTCCATCAGTCACCCACCCCTGGGACCAGAGACTCTGAACCCAGCTCTGAGCCTGCACCCCAGAATCCTACTCTGTGTCCCCTGTTTTAGGCCTAACTGCTTCCGAGGTCTTGGACACAAGAATGGGAACATTATTAAGGCTTTTGATAGACCCAGCCCAATCAGGAAGGATTTTGTTTCATTTCATCTGGAGTAAAAAGAGGGACAGCGTGGAGGGAGGGGGCCCTTTGCTGATGGAAGGAGGCAGCTCCGCAGATGGTGGAAGGCGGCTGAAAGGCATGAGAGGCAGGACAGATTTCTACCTTTGCTTTCAAGGAAGCGACTCTTTATTCAGGAAATGAGGGTGCCAATTGGGTGTCAGAGAAAGTGGAACGGCCAATTAAAATCCTTACAAGGAGCCAAGAGTGCCAGACACCACGGGGAAGAAGACAAATCCACCCCTGCTCCTTGGGGCACACGTTCTGTTTGGAGAGACAGAGAATAAACAAATAAACCTGTTAACAAGCACGATCATTTCAGGTGTCAGTCAGTGTAACAAAATAAATAAGCAGGGACTTCCCTGGGGGTCCAGTGGTTAAGAACCTACCTTCCGGCGCAGGGGATGCGGCTTTGATCCCTGCTTGGGGAACTGAAGAATTGATGCTTTTGAACTGTGGTATTGGAGAAGACTCTTAAGAGTCCCTTAGACTGCAAGGCAATCTAACCAGTCCATCGTAAAGGAAATCAGTCCTGAATATTCATTGGAAGGACTGGTGCTGAAGCTGAAATTCCAATACTTTTACCACCTGATTTGAAGAACTGACTCATTGGAAAAGACCCTGATGCTGGGAAAGATTGAGGGCAAGAGGAGAAGGGGACGACAGAGGATGAGATGATTTCATGGCATTACCAACTCAATGGACATGAGTTTGAGTAAACTCTGGGAGTTGGTGATGGACAGGGAGGCCTGGCGTGCTGCAGTCCATGGGGTCACAAAGAGTTGAACACGACTGAGCGACTGAACTGAACTGGGGAACTGAGATACCATATGCCATGGGGGCAACTACGCCCTCACACTGCAACCACTGAGCCTGCCCACTCTAGAGCCCCTGCAACAACGAGAGAAAGCCCGCGCGCCACACAGAGACCCCGGGCAGCCAAAAATAAATAAAAGAACTGAAAGCAGCCACGGCAGCAGAAACAGAAGAAGGAAGGAAGACGAGAAACGATGGGGAGATGGGGAGGGCCGTCGGGTTCTGTTGCAAAGTCTGGGAAAGGTTCTCTGAAGAGGTGGTTCGGAACTGAGGCCTGAATTGACTGTCGTGCAGACAGCTGGGCTCAGAACACTTGGCAGAAGGAACAGATGCCAAGTCTCCAAGGCAGCAAAGAGCTCGACGTACTTGAAGATCAAAAGGAAGGTCTCTGTGCCTGGAGATTAAGGGACTGCAGAACATGAGGGTGAAATCTGAGAGCAGGGTAGGGATTGCAGAGCCTCAAAGACCAAATAAAGAACTCGAGTTCCTTTCTAAGTAGCATCAGAGGCCAGGGAATGAAGCCACTTGCGTGGCCCAGATGGAGTAACTGGCCGTGCCCTCCCTAATGTGTACACCACTGTGAATGTTGTTCAGTCATGTCTGACTCTTTCGCAGCCCCCTGGACTGGAGCCCACCAGGCTCCTCTGCCCATGGGATTCTCCAGGCAAGAATACAGGAGTGAATTGCCATTTCCTCCTGCAGGGATCGAACCCCTGCCTCCTGAATCGGCAGGTAGATTCTTTATCACTAGTACCACCTGGGAATAAAGAAGAGGCAACTCCTGGCGGGCAGTAGGCAATAGGCAATGCAAGACTGCTGTCCCTGAGAGAAGGAAAACTCACAGGGTGCCCACAGTCACCAGTTCTCCTCCAGGGGATAGTTTCCCAGGGACCTAAGCCGAGCTCAGTGGCCACGGTGAGCTGAGAAGACAGTGGTCAGAAGTCAGGGCAGCTGGGACCAGCAGAGTTAGACATCAGAGAGGAGGGGGGTCTGCAGGTAGAGGGCCCAGAACTCAGTGTGGGGTCTCCCGTTGAGTCCATGGCCGGAGGATGTTCTGTAGATGCGCAGAGCAAGACCATCTAAGACTTTCAGAGAGTGGACCCTGTGGAACTCCAAGAAAGCTAGAAACACTGGAGGTGTGAGTCAAACTGGGGGGAGAAAAGGGAATACTGCGCTTTCAGCTTGGCCAGAATGGAGAAGTCCTAACACCCTGTTAGCACTCTCAATATGCAGCTGTGACCCCAGAGAGGCTTTGTCATAAGAGTGGGAACCACGCATCAGGGGCAGAGCTACCCTGGACCCCTCCTCTGTTGCTCAATTGCTAAGTTGCGTCTGACGAATAAAGCCTAAAACCAAGTCCCCAGAAGATCTGCAAGGAAACAGGGTTCAGAGGCAGTTCTTGCCGATTAAGGGGAATCCGCGTCTCCTGCAGAATCTGCCTGCAGGAGCCGCTGCAGATGCCAGTCCAACCCCTGGGTCGGGAAGGTGCCCTGGAGAAGAACGCGGAACCCACTCCAGTGTTTTTGCCTGGAGAATTCCATGGACAGAGGAGCCTGGCGGGCTACCATCCCTGTGGTCACAAAGAATCGGACAGGACTAAGCGACTGGGCACGCACGCGTGCAAGAGGAACTGAGGAAACAAGCTGGCTTTTTCCATAGTCACACGAACAAAGCACAAGCTGAGTCAGCTGGTAGATTAACTGCCTGCTAAAACAAGACCCGCTCTTTCCAGGATGGCAGCAGACCCTATGAGCTCTACAATACATGGTTCACGCTGCCCAGAATTCAGTTAAAAAATCACTAGACACGCAGAGTACAGGAATGTGAGACTGCCAGTTAAGGAAAAAAAGTGGACAGAAATTAAGCTTGAGATGGCTCCAACGTTGGGCTTAGTGGACAAAGACTTTAAAGTAGCTATTACAAATACATTCAAAGAATTAAAGGAAAAGTGTCTCTAAGAAATTAAAGAATATGAATTAATGAGTGAACAGATAGGAAAACTCACCAGAAGAATAAAAACTAGTAAAAATGCAAACTCTAGAAGTAAAGCGTACAACTGATATGAAAAAGTCACTACCTGGGCATCACAGTGTACTGATAGAGATGATGGGAAAAGATACAGGGCCCCAAAAACAGACCAGTGAAAAATTATCCATACTTAAGAATAGAGAGTTTTTTAAATGAAGAAAAATAAAAGGCAGAGAAAGTATAGTCCCCTCGGTAAATGGCGCACCTGTTCTGAACTGGGCCCCGCCTGTCCCTGGGCTCCCGCTGATGAGGCATTGTTGGCCACCTCCAGCCCCATCTCTGGGCTAGATGACCCTGACTGAGCTGGGTGGGCTCAGGGCAGGGGAGACGGAGCCTCGGGGGAGCCTCCTGTGTGGAGGGGGCCAGGAGGGCAGGGAGCCAGGAGAAGGGGTCTCCGTCTGGGCCCCAGGGAGGTGTGTCTCCCCTCTTCCTCCAGATCACCCGACTGATCACTTGGTATGTGCCGAGCAGCGGTCAGAACTGACCACACAGAGGTGAACGAGACAGACGGGGCCCTGTCGCTTGGCCTGACCTTCCAGAATGGGGGCAACCCGCACTTCATGAGTAAACAGACCAACTGCTCATGGTGGGGACCAGTGCTTGCGAGTAACATGCAGGCTTTAGAACACACGTGGAGGGTGCTAGTCATTCTGACTCAGGAGAAGTGGTTTAAAGGCACAAGAGTGGGTTCTACTGAAAGTTTCAAAGGCCCAGGTACATGGACATAAGGCACAGGGGTGAACCGGAGCTCCCAAGGCTGGGGGCAAAGCCTCTGCTCCCTGAGCCGCTGAGATGGGAAGGGGTGGAGGCACAGCTGGAGAGTGTACGCTGTGTCCATGGAGGAGCCGGGTGCCAGATAGTGAGCTCCCCATTGCTGGAGGTATGCAAGCATTCACCACCACCAGGAAGGCTGCCAAAGGCACATGAGTGCCACAAAGGAATAGAGAGAGGCTATCAGTGCGGTGACTGGGGGGCACAGGCTTCTAACTCTGACCTGTCTAACCTTGGTTTTCTCATCTGTAAAATGGACCACCACATGGACCTGAACCAGAAAAGCTTCTCAACTTGTAGTCTGAGGTCAGGTGGGCCGGCATGCAGGCTGTCCTCTGCCATCGCTTTCTGGGCATCGTTGCCCGCCTCCAGCCCCATCTCTTCCTAACTCCAGGTTTCTCTCCATGTATCGCTCGCCTTGTCTCACACTGTCCCTGTCTGTCCCGCCCCGCCCCACTTCCCATGGGGACAGGGGAGCAAGATGGGCTGGAACGCACCTGCAGCTGGGAGGTCCGTTGCCACCCTCTCTTTCCTCTCTGCCGGGGCAGTGCTGGGGGGCGATTTTCACAGTCCCCGAAGAAAGGGGGACCCAGTAAAAGAAACCCTGGGCTAGGCCTGGATTGGAGTGTCCGGGATTGGAGGATCACAGACAGGTGGGGTGTCCTGGCTGGCGTGGGGGCCCCTGGAGAGCACCCAGGGAGCCACTGGGTGCCCAGGCGCAGGGCAGCAGGACGCACGAGGGCAGGCGGGTGCTCGGGGCTCTGTCCCCGGAGGGCGATGTCCCCCGGGCCCTCCGATGCTCAGGCCGGAGCACAGAGCCCCCAGGCTCAGCCCCAGTCCTGTGAGCAGGGGCAGGACCTCGGGCCATGGGAGTGGTAGAGAGGCTGCTGGCATGTGAGCCGGCACAGCAGGCCAGGCTGGGAGGCTGCAGGCAGGCGGGCAGGAGGGCCCAGCCGTCTTTTCGCCTCAGCGTTGGTGGTGCTCTCCTGTACTCTGCTTCTCAGTACGGGCATCACCTGGTTTACACGCTGCCTGATGCAAGCCCCGCAGAGTGGGGCCTCCCCCGTCCGACTCTCTCTGGGGCCCCAGCACCCGGAAGGCGGTCTACACACAGAGGCTGCTCTGCGGTATTGGTTGGCTGGGTGGAGGAACCCGTCCGCCCTGTCACCAAACGGTCATCACCACCCCCGAGGGTCAGCTGAGCCGCCGCAGGAGGCGAGGGAGCAGGGCGCACAGGTGAAGGGCTGGGCTGGGTGAGGGGAGCTGCCCTGTGCCTGCATGGATGGACCGTGTCCATCACTGGGCATCTCCAAGGTGACGGTTCACAATCTACTGTAGTCACTTTGCTCACACGGTGAACATTGCCCAGAATGTTCAATATGATTCAGAGAACATTTTGAAATGACTATATAGTGTGACATCTCACAGACGGCCTCCGTTCACTGAGCTCTTCTTTTGGGGGATTTGTTCATTTGACCAACGAATAGGAACTGAACAGAACTGGGGAGACCGGCTTCACAGGGGTGCGCCAGCTGCTACAGAGCACAGGCTGGGTCCTCGAAGGGGCCACTGCCTGGGCCTGCCAGCCCCCCTAGGGATCGACGGTCCCAGTTAAGATGCTAAGACCCTCTCCTGCTTGCAAGCAACCCTGGGGCCTGGAAGGGGCTCTGGGTGGGCTTCCGTCTGTTTTCTGCGGAGAGGACCCCAAAGGCTGCAGCTGCACCCCAGTCTCCAGGCAACCCGGGTAGGAGCAGGGGGCTGGGCATTCCCAGTTCCCAACCCTCTCAGGGCCCCCGGCTGGCTGGCTAGTCTCCTCTGTACCGAAGAGGAGGAGTTGGCTTGGGGGGCTGCAGGGACACCCCCCAGGGAGGAACAGGGTGGTGGAGGTGTGGGCAGGACACCCGGGTTTGCGTGTCTGTAAGGGGCTGTGCCCGGGGGTGAGGGGCAGCTGGCTCACACGCTCTGCACTGGGGCTCAAGCACATTCAGCCAACACACACACACACACACACACACACACAGATCAGGACATCCTTTCCCGACAAGCTGAGGCAAAGCGGACGAGCAGGCGCCGATGGGCCTCTGGGTGACCAGTGCCTTCCCCTCCGCCCCTGCAGCCCCACCAACTCTAGGAATGGCATCGCTGCCTGGCTTGACGGTGGGGAGACCCAGGCTCCCACAGGTCAAGAGCTGTACAGAGGCCTCCTGCGGAGTAGAGATGTCCAGAACCGGCTGAGTCCTCCCTTGGGGCAACGGACAGATTGAGAAGGCAGCGCGGCCCCACGCTGGGTCCTACCACTCCCGGGGGTGGGGATTCTGGGTGGTGAAGGGGATGAGGTTTACGGTGCTCGGTGGGGGGGCAGCGTGCGAGGCCCCCGCCAGCCTGGCCAAGGGGAGCAATCCAGGGTTGCAGGTGGGACGAGGAGGTGGGTAGGCTTGAGCTACCCGCCCCGCCCCCAGGGAGCCGGCACTGCCACCTCTGGGCAGGGGACCGAGGCCAGCTCCTCGCCCGCCTAGGCCTGGGGCTGCATGCCTGCCGGTCACACTGACTCCCGAGACCCTGCAGGTGTTCAGGAGCCTAGCGGTGCTGTCGGGGCGTGGGCCGGTGTTCCCTTCCTCGCTACGTGTTTCCTGAGCACCTGCTATGTGCACCGACTCTGGAGCAGACACGTGGGGTTGTGACGGAGAAGACAACAGGTCCCCACCCTCTGGTGACCTCAGTACGGCTCGGGAGACGTGCAGAGCGGGTCGTGGCTGCCCCTTGTTCCAGCCCATTCTCTGGTCCTGGCCCTGCTCCGGAAAGGAGTGCCCGCTCCACTCGCATCTTCTGGAAGGAGAAACCGAGGGAGCCCCGAGAGGGAAGCTGAATTCCAGCCCGGCCCCTGAGTCGGAGCCATCATCCTTGCCCGAGGGTTTCAGGGACCTCCAGTCCAGCCCTGCCTTTCTCAGATGAGAACGCTGAGGACTGCATCCTTGAAAGCCTCCATCTCTCTCTTCCAGAACCTTCCCAGTCAGCCACAATGCAGCCCAGAACAGGCTAGTTTGAGCCGCTGGAAATCTCAGCTGGGATCCTGGCGTCTGGGGAAGGGCCGGGCTCTAAAAATAAACCACTCGCCTCAGCCTGGGAGCAGCCGGCGGGCGCCTGGTGAGCGAAAGCTGACGCCTGGCGCTCCTGGCAGATGACGGTGGGCCCGACCCGGCCGGAGCATCTCCGCTCTGGCAGCTGGACCCTCAGGACGGGCCGGTGGCAGGTGGAAGCCAGGAATATTCCAGCCCGGCTCCTGGAGGCACCTCCCGCTCCCTGCCCGCACACAACACATGCCCCAACCTGGGACGTGCGCCAGGGAGTGGGGCCCGGGGCTGCTCCCCAGAAAGGGGCTGGAAGCGGGTGCCCAGGACGCCCAGAGGTGCCCTCCACTTGCTACAGAGTGACGAGTCTCCGCACAGGTAAGGGAACGTCTTCTCAGGCCCTGGAGGAGGTGAGCTGCGGGTGGGAGAGTAGAAGGGGATTTTGGGGGGCGGGGGCAGGAGGCTCTGTGTCTGCCCTCAGCTCCCTGGACCCCTGACACAGCGTCAGTTTCCCTTCCCCTTCCACACCCCCAGCCAGGTGGGTAGTAGCCTGCCCTTTGCAGCTCTGAACGCACCCCGTCAGCGAGGAAATGTCAGAGTCCTAGGGGGTTTAATTAGAAGCGGGCTGCAGGTTAATGGGTTTGCGGAAGCACAGGCTGAAAAGTTTTGAAGGCAGGTGTCGTGCAGGGTTGCCAACGGGACTGGAAGCTTTGGAGAAGAAAGGCTCCCCTTCCTGCCCCAGGGGGTTGGGCACAAGGACAGGGGACCGCAGTCCTGCTGCTGATGGGAAGGCAGCCGGCCTTCTGAAAACACCGGGGAGGGTTCTCTAGGAGGATGGGGAGACGTCGCAGGGACACACGCTTCCCCGGGGCATCCCTGATTCTGTGTAATTCTTCATGGTTTACAGAAACAGACCTCTCAGTAAAAGACGCTGCTTTGGGCCTTGAGCTGGACCGAATGGGTCCTGAGTGCTGCACTTCCGTCCCTGGGGCTCGGAGGGGCTGGCAAACCTGCCTTTCTGCTTACATGGGTTTCTGTGCCTAATCGCGGGGAAGATATTCACCTAAAGGCGAGGCGATCGGTGCTAACGCGACCTCCTAACAGGCCTGGGACAGGGACAGTGGGGAGACGGACTGGGGTGGGGGCGTCATGCTAACCGTCTTGTCCACCCCGCCCATCAGAGGAAGGCAGGTGCTGGGGGTCTGGGGGACGAGCCAGACCCTGGGAGGGCTGACAGGGCCTTTCTTGGGCACACTGCGGGGACTCACTTGGGGAGTGGGGTTCATCGCAATGATTTTTCGTGGCCTGAGAGTGAGCTGGCTCCTGTCATGGCCAACTCCTGCAGCCGCGCTGGCCCAGCTAGAGCGCAGGGGGCTGTCGGGTGAGTGGCCCAGGCGTGTGGCTTCAGGAAGGACGGTCAGGCCGCCTGCAGAGGGAGGTGCTCTGTGCTGATCAGTGGAGAAATGCTGGGCTGCCTCTGGGTCTCGGACTGAGCACAACCTTCCTGCAAATACCCGAGGACCCTCCATGCCCAGAGTCCGCGCCCACCCGCTTGTGGTCCTCCCCGCCTGCACGGCCCCTCCCAGGAGCTCGGGCCCCTCATCCTGGCCCTGTTCAGGGGCCGTTGCTCTCTCACCTACCCAGGAAACCCATCACATCTCCCCCAGCCTCTGCACGACTGCCGGTCCACCTGTGCAGCCTGAGTCACTGGGACCAGCGACTGGATCTTGTCACCATTGGGCTGGGACTCTGACTTGGGCTTGCTGACGCTGCTGCTCCCTATCGGAATGAACTTTGGCAAAGCTCGGCCCCCTAAACCTTCGTCTTCTCCCCCATCGAAGGGGGAAACGCTGCCTATGCCGGGGGGCTGTTGGAGGGGTCGCAGAGCTCTGGGGCTGGAAGAGTGACCCAGAGCCTGGGGCAGCCTTCAGGGGAAGGGTAAGGCTCTGACACGAGGATCATTTCTTCTGCATTAGACCCTGTGCCCCGAGGGCCAGCACTCACCAGCACAGAGCTTGCACACAGTAGGTGTGCATCAGTGCTTGTCAGTTTCACACACACACAAGCGCGTGCGTGCACAAAAGCACCCCTCTGGCTCTGACGCTCACACCAGCCCAGTCTGGCTAGGGCCACGGCGCCAGCTCCCATGCGTGCCCCTTTGTCCCCTCATCACCCGGTGCTGCCCAGCCAGGCAGGGTTCCGGCTCCCAGGCACTTGGGTCCACCTTCCAGAGGGGTGGGCGCAGCTGCGGGAACATGCAAGGCCCTGGAATCAGCAGTTAAGGCGGGAACCTCACGTGGAAGCCGCACCTCAGTTCCGAGTTCTGGCTCATTTGGCTTCCGTCTTGGTGGTACTAGTTGTAAAGAGTCTGCCTCCCGGTGCAGGAGACATAAAAGCTGCAAGTTCGATCCCTGGGTCCGGAAGGAAGTGGCAACCCACTCCAGTATTCTCGCCTGGGGGAATCCCACAGACGGAAGAGCTCGGTGGTCTACAGTCCATAGAGTCACAGAGAATCGGACACGACCGAAGCAACTTAGCAGGCACACTGCGTGTGCATCGGATGCCCAGCCTCTGCCCTCCAGAGCCTCTGAAGTCGGCCCAGCCTCTGCCCCCCAGAGCCGCCTTTGTGATGCCTGGGAGGCTTGGGGCATGAGAGGGGGTGGCTGTCTGCAGACCCCCAACAAGGTCGTGGGGAGTGTCATAGCGAAGGCCTAAAACCAAGTATGTTCCTGTTTCAGTGACAGCGACCGCCTGTGTCAGGGACCAAATGCCAGGCTGGGGCCGCGTGCCTCACAGACACTGTCTTACACATCCAACCACTCGGCTTTACTGCAAAGAATAGAACTTTGGAAAAAGACGCAACTCAGCAAACAGTGCCACTGTGTGTTCATTTTAACACAGAGAGGGAGGCGGGCCTGACCCGAGGTGCCTGCCGGCCACACTGACAAGCTTGCTGGCCGCTGGTGCCAGACCTCGGCTCACGCACCCAGGAACTGAGCTCCTGGTTGGTGTCCGCCTCTGTTCACCCTCCCTCCAGCTTCTATGCCAATGGCAAAATCGGCCTGAGGGGTGTCCTTCCTCATTTCATCCCGACTAAAGCTGCCCCTCGGGGTTGCGTCAGTCTTGGTGTTTTCCCCACTCCAGACACGGCCCGTCTCTGCTGTACTGGTCAGCTCCCACTGCGATGATGCTCTGTAACAAAGAGTCCCCAGATCTCAGTGGCTTACAGCAACCAAATGCGTTCTTCTTGCCCTGGGTCTGGGGCTTGGCTGACCTTGGCTGGGTCTGGCTAGGCTGGACTTGGCTCCAGGCTGTACTCATTTTGCATCTGCTCCACGCTGTCAGTCTGAGGCCTGTCTCCCCTGGGTTGTGGTGAAAGAGCAGGAGGCCAAACCCCCTCAGCTTGGGGAAGGTCTCTGTTCATAGCACGTGGCCATCATTCATCTCCAGAGCCCCCAGGTCGGTAGGGTGAGGGCGTGGACTTGAACTGCAAGGATCCACCTACTCTTCACCCAGGCACCGCAAAGTCCCAGGGTGGAGGTGGGTAGCGATGGAGGATGAGGGGCCCCGTTTCCAGCATCCACATGCACCTCCCACCCTCTGTCTGCTTTTTTCACACACCGCGCCATTCCAGCCTGGGTGCTCTCTGAGGTCGGACCGTGATTGATTCTCCCTGGACCGCAAGTCCCTGATGATGCAAATATCACTGAGACAAGGTCAAGTTCAGGGTCAGGTCGGGGAATCAACACCCAGGTTCAAAGCATTGCTTCTAGCCAGGGGAGTTGTCCAGAAAGAGGAATGGAGCAGAGACAGGGAGCATTTATGAGTCACTGGTCACTGAGGGGAGAGCAAAGTGGTCACAAGAGGAGGAGGTCCCGTGAAGGGGTCTTGGCAGACAGAGTTGGGAGTGGAGGGCATCCGGGGAGGGGGCACTGCCCGGGCCAAGGCCTGAGAGCCGGGAGAGCAGGAGGCAAAGTCCGGCTGGCCCCGCAGCCGCTTCTGAGCGCCCCCACCCCCCCACCAGGCCTCGACTCCCAAGAGGGCGCTGTCCCAGGGCCCCTGCAGAGGCAGCTCGGCCGCTTCTGAGATCCTTCCTGAGAACTTGCTTAAGCTCCTTGGCCCTGGCTCTAAGTTAAGTAGTAGCCGGGAACCTCTGATCTCATTACTTGGATTATAATTGTTCTGCTCTTTAGTCCTCCACGGTGGCAGAGTCTGGGGACTCGGGGGGGGCCTCCGGAGGATTACCCAGCAGGCAGGCAGGCAGGCGGAGTGAGGAGGACCCTTGCTTAAAGGTCACTCACAAACACTCCAGTTCACATTCATTTGCAAAAGATAGAATACACAACCCCAGTGCCCTGAGGCTATGAAGGTATTTAAATACCAGCAGTTCAAAACACCCAAGGGGAGAGAGCTTATTTTTCCAAGTTAAATACGCCCTTTTTGCCAAAGATTTCCAGACCGCTGGCAGCGAGAGAACACTGAAGGAAATGGATCTTAGACAAGAGGCGTGTGTTTGAGGCGTCTCTTCCCTGCCCTCCCAGGCAGAGTGGACCAGAAGACACAGGGCCCAGATTTAAGGGCAATTCCGGTGCCGTAGCTGTATTGCCTGGGCGCGCTCGGAGTTGGCGTTCAGTCGCTAAGCTGTTTCCAACTCTTTGTGACCCCATGGACTGCAGCATATGAGGCTCCCTCGTCCTTCACTATCTCTCGGAGCTTACTCAAGCTTATGTCCATTGAGTCGGTGATGCCATCCAACCATCTCATCCTCTGTCGTCCCCTTCTCCTCCTGCCTTCAATCTTTCCCAGGATCAGAGTTTTCCAATGAGTCAGCTCTTCGCATCAGGTGGCCAAAGTATTGGGGCTTCAGCTTCAGCATCAATCCTTCCAATGATTATTCAGGGTTGGTTTTCTTTAGGACTGACTGGTTTGATCTCCTTGCTGTCCAAGGGACTCTCGAGAGTCGTCTCCAGCACCACAATTTGAAAGCATCAATTCTTTGGTGCCAAGAGCTTCCATTTATCCATCTGTAAAATGGGCTGATGATTCTTGCTTGGGCCAATCTTCCAGGAGGGCAGGGAGAACCAAGGGCGAAGATGGCTGTGAAAATGTGCCCAGAGGAGGGGTGTCTGGGGGTGGGGGGTGCACCGGGATGGGGGGACCAAAGGGTCCTAGGGAGCACTGGTGGGGAGGTTGGTCATCTCTGGCCTATGGCTGAGACTCTGGAGGGAAATAAAGACCCAGTGACCACAAATGTCACATACAGAGAAGGGCCCACCTGCTCTCCTATAGGAGCGAAAAGTGGAGGTGTGGTCCTGAGAGGCTCTCTTGGCCCCTGGGAAGTGAGGGGGACCCCACGCTCGCCCACCAGGGAGACCCACCCAGTTCACCGTCATTTCTAACTCAGAAGAGAGACTTGAGTCCACATTTTAAAAAATGCATGATTGAACACATAAGAGGAGTAATATGGAAGCCACTTTAGGAAAAACAGTAATTAACCGTCATTCCCCTCCTGGCGAGAAGGTGGCAGGAACCTGTTTCGTTTCCTCCACCCTCCTCCTTGTTCTGCTTCAGAAAGGGCGGTTGGTCACTGGGAGCCTCCTGTGTGCCCAGGGCACTTTACCTGGGGTTTCTGGAGCCAGAGATCAGAGCTCAGACCCCATCCCTGCCACTTGTCAGTCGCGAGACCCCGGAGAGGGTGTCACTGCTGTAAGCCTCAGTTTCCCAGCCTGCAAATGGGGTCCTCGGGAGATGGCACAAGTCAATTTGCTTGAAGCTCCCAGCACAGCGCCGGGCACCTGCGGGCTCCCTGGGAAGTGCTGGCGGTCTTCCCAGGCCCACCTCTTAGCGGATCTCCTCCAATCGTGGGTGACCTTGCCTCGTATTCAGGGCAACCTGGAAGGTGGGGGGCAGGGGGGGCAGCGGGCCTGTAGCCTTGTAGCTTTGAGTCATCTTTGGGCAGGTTTTCATATGAAATCTTTTCTAGGGCTTCTTCTGATTGCAGAGATGGAAGGGGAACATGGGAGGGGGCCCCCACCTCTGGAGACTCCTGCTCACAGGGGGGACACAGATAGCCAGCTCCCCCTGGCCCCCCACCCCCGGCAGGGCCAGCGACTCTAGAAACCCACCCAGACCTGGACCTGGAGGCTCCTGGTCCTCCCTCTGTCCAATCCCAAATCCTGGCCTCGCAGCTTGAGGAGGGGCCCAGTGGGCTCAGGCCCTGCTTTCCTCTGCCTCCCGTCCTCCCAAGGAGCACATCTTAACCTGCTCCGGGCCAGCTCCCACCAAGGCACCCGGGTATAGAGCTGGATTCTCGGAGCCGCCAGCCTGGGGGCCCACACCAGGCTCCCTGGGGTCTCCGGGGCACCGTGGGGCCCGCAGCCTTCCTGCCCCACCCTGTGTGGCTCAGTCCTGAGTCCTCTCATCTTTTTCTCTCTCCAGATCCTGTCTTTCCCACCCCCTTTTAGTCCTTCCTTCTCTCAGCCTGGAGTGGCCTGAAAAGAAACTAAAGTGTCCTCTTTAGCAATTCAAATATATTAAATGTTTTCTAGTATGAGTTGGGTATTTTCTCTTTGTCTCAAAATCAAAAGCCAGCGAATCGAGTTGATTCTTTTCTCCTGCCGCCCTCCTTACAGAGGCCGGGGTCCTGTCCTCATTCACACTAGTCCCATCCGCTTGGCAGGGGGCGCTTAGTGCCGGGAGCCTGCACGTCTGGGTCCCTGAGGCCTCAGCAGGGTCCAGCAGCCTCGGCCTCTCCCAAGTCCCATCCTCCCATCAGGCTCTTTTGAGATCTTGTTGCTCTAGGCGACAGTCTAGGCTCTAAAGGGCCAGGGGACATGGCCAAAGTCAAACGCAGCGTGTAACAGAGGCGGGGCTTGAACGTCTGCACAGAGGAGTGTTGGAAGCAGGCTGGCCGATGAGGATCCTCACTCATGGCTCCTCCAGCAGGTGTGGTCACTGCACAGGTCAGGCCCTGGCCGGGCGCTTGCTCCCAGAACGTTCCATTTGGTCATCCCCACGTGGCAGAGGAGGCCCAGAGCTGGGGAAGGGCCTGCCCGGGTCTCTCGGCGGGTGGCAGGCCCGGAGCAGAGCTTGTACGAGAGTCTGCCTAGCATTTGCTAAGCGTGCAGGGCAGTCCAGGGCTGGGTGAGCCCATGTCCTGTGCCACTGGACAGACAGCTCTCCTGAGATGCTGGGGGCTGTGAGGGGGCTCGGAGACATGAGGTTCACAGGCCCTGTGGGAATGGACCCCGCCAGATCCCCTGACCACAGGGGCTTTGGCCAAGCCATCACATCTTTAGCTGTGAAGCAGAAGCAGCCCGCTCTGCCCATCCCGTGGGGATGTCAGCTGGAGTGGCAGGCCCCGCTGGCACACGGGTCCCCAGGGACCTAAGCACACCAGGCCCTTTCCCACTCCAAGGTCTTTGCACATGCTGTTCCCTCCACTAGGAACACTCTGCCCTCCTCTCCCCTCCTAGGGTAGCATTAGTCTGTCACTAAATGCCACTGCACCATCCCCCCGCCACCCTTTGGCACCTGGCACCACCAGTTTGTGCCCGTGCTGTTCCCTTTGTGCCAAAGGCACTTGTCTTATTCAGTTCAGTTCAGTTCAGTTGCTCAGTCGTGTCTGACTCTTTGCGACCCCATGAATCGCAGCACGCCAGGCCTCCCTGTTCATTACCATCTCTCGGAGTTCACTCAGACTCACATCCATCGAGTCCGTGATGCCCTCCAGTCATCTCATCCTCGGTCGTCCCCTTCTCCTCCTACCCCCAATCCCTCCCAGCATCAGAGTCTTTTCCAATGAGTCAACTCTTCGCATGAGGTGGCCAAAGTACTGGAGTTTCAGCTTTAGCATCATTCCTTCCAAAGAAATCCCAGGGTTGGTCTCCTTCAGAATGTAGTGATGCTTTCTAAGGCCCACTTGACTTCACATTCCGAGATGTCTGGCTTGTCTTTTTGGTAAATATCTATTCCCAATCCAAACATCACCTCCTCCATGAAGCCATCCTGACTTCCTCCCTCTTCCCCACTGGACCTGTGCGGACTTCCAGGAAGGCACTGGGGACAGTGGCCCCCTTGGAGGATGCCACGAGATAGAAGTCCTTGAGGAGGGGACAGTGGCTGAAGGAGCATTACTGCCTCAACACAGCCATGCTGGTGTGACATGGGGAAACTTCCGCCTTGTCCTCCCAGCTAGAGAGAAGGCGGTCTGTCTCCACTCACCTGCTCCACCTCTCAGCTCCCAGGTGGAGCTGGGGCTTCGCAGGTGGCACGGAACCTGCCTGCCAATGCAGGAGACGTTTAAGAGACACCAGTTCAGTCCCTGGGTCTGGAAGATTCCCTGGAGGAATCTCAACAGTACTCACTCCAGTATTGCTGCCTGGAGAATCCCCACGGACAGAGGAGCCTGGTGGGCTACAGAGTTGGACACGACTGAAGCAACTTAGCACGCACGTGATTCTGCACTGAGACTGGGCCACGTGGGGCCGTGGGATCCATTTGGGTTACATTGTGTTGTGAAAAACCAGGAGTCCTGCTGTCCCAATGCATCCCAGCCTGTACTGAAGCTCAAATGTCCCTGTTGGGGTGAACACCCATAGTCCTCCAGACCAGGCCAACAACCCCCAGGTTGAACCCTGCTCGCTTCCCGGTTAGGAGTGTCCCAGAAATCCCTTCCCGCCATAGCCCTCGTCTTGCTGCAGGAGCTAGGAGGTCCGCGTCCAGGAGCCAAACTGTCCTCTAAACGCAGCTCCCAAGCCATGTGATCTCTCGAAGATGAGTCACCTGACCGGACGCTCTGCTCCTTCCAGACTCCCGCACCCACTTGCCAGTTAGCTTCCGCCGCGGTCTGCAGAGAAAGCAGCTCATAAATGATGAAAGACCAGAAGACAATCAAGGCTCCTAGGCCTCCTCGCTCACGCAGTCCTGCTCCGAGAAGAGCGTGGGTGTCATCTGGTTGCTTCAGTGGGAGACTCTCTGCCCTTTCAAGACACGCTTCCCCAGGCCCTGACGTCCAGAATCAAGAAACGGGGTGGGAAGTGCTGGGTGGGGGCAGGGGTGGCCGCAAAGGCGTCAGCCCAGGCATTGGTCCATTTATGGGCCCTGGCTTGGCGGGGTGAAGGGGCGAGAGTTCACACTTTGCAGCCTGACTCCATCAAGCCAATGTCTCCACTTGCGAGCTGTGGGGCCCTGGGCAAGGGACTCCAGCCCTCTGAGCATCATCTGTAAAGCCAGGCCCAGAATGCCCATGCCCTGGAGTGGCTGGGACAGATGACTGCGTGGGAGGCAAAGGTAGAAGGGGCCTCTGTATAGCAGAGGCTCAGCGAACGGTGATGACCGTGAAGAGGGGCCACGCTGTTGCCAGGTGGGGTCCGCCAACCTGGCCAGGAGGGAGGCCCGGATGTAACCCTTGCTCACTGTGTGACATCTGAAAACTGGAACTGACATGGTTGTACAGGGCTACCGTATGGGCCCTGTGATGTCACACAGGTGAAGATGCATGGCAAGCTGTAAAGCAAGGGCTGTGCAAATATCATGTTGCTGATGTTCAGTCGCTCAGCCCTGTCCAACTGTGACCCCATGGACTGCAGCTCACCAGGCTCCTCTGTCCTTCACTATCTCCCAGAACTTGCTCAGATTCATGGGCTACAGTCCGTGGAGTTGCAAAGAGTCGGACATGACTTCACTTTCACTTTCATTTTCATACTTTCATGCCTATCGAGTCAGTGATGTTATCTAACCATTTTATCTTCTGTCTCCCCTTTCTCCTCCCGCCTTCAATCTTTCCCAGCATCACGGGCTTTTCCAATGAGTCAGCTCTTCATATTAGGTGGCTAAAGTTTTGGAGATTTAGCTTCAGCATCAGTCCTTCCAATGAATACTCAGAATTGATTTCCTTTAGGATTGACTGGTTTGACTTCCTTGCAGTCCAAGGGATTCTTGCCTGGAGGACCCCATGGACAGTATCAAAAGGCAAATATCATGGCAGCTGCTAACAGTGATCTGCGGAGCCTGGGGTGGCTCTGGGGCTAAGATATGCTTGCGCTGGTGTCTGATGGCTCAGCGGGCTCTCCTGGATGGATGGCTGGTGGTTGGGAGGATGCACATGAATGTGTACCACCGGGGCTGTGTGATCTTGTGTGTTACTTAACCTCTCTGTGTCTCAGCTGTAACATGGTAAAGCTATCACATTTGGCTTCATGTACAGACCCTGGATCTTAGCAAGTGCCTGAAAGACGTGCTGTGATGGCCATCATTCTGAGTCATTATGCGTTTCCTTGGTGCCTTCGGCCTCCAAGTTTAAGACTCATAGCCCCTCTAGCCCACCCCCTGCATTTCAGCCAGTATCTGCTCTCTGGAAGGGACCTCTGGTCATCTGCTCTCCAGCTGATCAGCTTCCCATGACCCTCCCCAGCCCCTTCAGATACAGCCCAACACTTTCAAACCTGTCCTGCACCGCAGCTCCAGCCCTGGCAAGGTCTTCCACCCCCCGGTGAGACAAAACCACGGCGCTGAGCCTTTGCACCCGCTGTTCTCTGCTCTGGACCCTCAGTGCCCACCCCCCAGAGCCCCTACCTGGGCTCATTCACACTTGCTGTCTCCTCAGTCAAATAACGTCATTGCATCCATCAGAAGCAGAGGAAACAGACGCTTAGCGGCCAAGCAGCTTGCCAAAACCCTGGAACCCATAAATGCCAGGGAGGGGCTAGGGTTCAAGCCTGCCTCCCTGCTGTTGGGAAGGAAGAAGCTTCCCTCTACCTTTCTAGGTTCTTCTAGGACTTCTCTGGTGGCTCAGAGGGTAAAGTGTCTGCCTACAATGCGGGAGACCCAGGTTCGGATTGGGAAGATCCTCTGGAGAAGGAAATGGCAACCCACTCCAGTACTCTTGCCTGGAAAATCCCCTGGATGAAGGAGCTTTGTAGGCTACAGTCCATGGGGTTGCAAAGAGTATGCTGCGATTCATGGGGTCGCAAAGAGTCGGACACGACTGAGCGACTGAACTGAACTGAAGAATTAAACCAACATGAGACAGATCAACAGGAGAAAATCAAACAGCTTAATAACATGTATACATGGGAGAGGGTCTTCCCCAGTGCCTCAGCGGTAAAGAATCCATCTGAAATGAAGGAGACACTGGTTCGATCCCCGTGTTGGGAAGATCTCCTGGAGGAGGGCATGGCAACCCACTCCAATATTCTTGCCTGGAGAATCCCACGGAGAGAGGAGCCTAGCGGGCTACAGTCCACAGGGTTGCAAAGAGTTAGGCATGACTGAAATGACTGAGCTCTCAGGCACACAGTACATGGGGGAGACCCACTCTTTCCCAAATGGTTTAAACTCTTACCTTAAATGCCATCTGCAGCTAAAGACAAAAAAGAATGTTGGCGGGAGTGGTTTGGGACTTCAAAGGGGAGGAAGGCAGTTCACATGAAGATGGAAAAGCAGATGATTGGAAAACAAATGTCTGAGGGCCTTGCAGAGACAATGGGACCCGGGTGGACTCTGATGTCTAAGCCCCATCCCGGTATGTCCCCCACCACATCTCTCTGGGGTTCTTTGAAGATACCGCTGGGGAAGCTCTATTCTGGGAACTGGCCCTTTCTCTAAATCCTTTAGGCAGCTGAGAGGAGGTCAAAGGAAAATCTTCCTTGAGCCTTCTGTATCTTAAAAACAATCAGCCGGAATTAATCCTCTTGCCAAAGAGACACATCTTGGGCTGGAAAATTTTGCTTCCGACACTTCTGAGCCTACAGACCCACCCAGCAGCATGGACCAGCAACGAGGGCAGAGTGCAGTTCCTGGGCTGAGGACCTGTGGGTGACTGGCACCGAGTCCCAGATGATTGGGGTGACCATCCCAGGTGGGAGCTGGACCCCAAAGGAGCAGACCCCGGAGGTGCCCCCATCTCCCGACTCACTCCCATCTGACTGTGAGCTCTTCAGAGGGTGCACCACCGCAGGATTCCCTCCGGGCCCCACTCTCCCCAGGCTTACGTCCGTAGCCCTGCTCACGTGTTATCCTCCCCAAGCTGCCTGTCATGCCAGGCTACAACCTGGCCCTGGAGTTCTCTGTGTAATCAGACACCTCTCTGCTTTGCCAGGCTGTTCCCTCTTCCTTGGCCTCTGTTAAAATCCCACCCCTTCCTCAAGGCACAGCCAGCAGTAGGCACTGAGCCTCCTTATGTGAATCAAAGAGACACATCTTGGGCTGGAAAATTTTGCTTCCGACACTTCTGAGCCTACAGACCCACCGGCAGCATGGACCAGCAACGAGGGCAGAGTGCAGTTCCTGGGCTGAGGACCTGTGGGTGACTGGCACCGAGTCTCAGATGATTGGGGTGACCATCCCAGGTGGGAGCTGGACCCCAAAGGAGCAGACCCCGGAGGTGCCCCCATCTCCCGACTCACTCCCATCTGACTGTGAGCTCTTCAGAGGGTGCACCACCGCAGGATTCCCTCCGGGCCCCACTCTCCCCAGGCTTACGTCCGTAGCCCTGCTCACGTGTTATCCTCCCCAAGCTGCCTGTCATGCCAGGCTACAACCTGGCCCTGGAGTTCTCTGTGTAATCAGACACCTCTCTGCTTTGCCAGGCTGTTCCCTCTTCCTTGGCCTCTGTTAAAATCCCACCCCTTCCTCAAGGCACAGCCAGCAGTAGGCACTGAGCCTCCTTATGTGACCTCCGCACTTTCTTCCACTTCTAGGTTAGGGCGCCGGGTGTAGGGGCTTGGCCCTCCCGGGTCCCCACGGCCGCAGGGCCTGGCCAGTCGTGCATGGAGACCAGGGGAGGGCAATGACCTCATGGGATGGGAGGCCAGGAGCACCCTTGCTGAGTCCTGCTGGAGAGGGCCGGGGAAGTCCGCGAACAGCATCCCTGGGAGAGGGAGCCGCGGGGCAGAGACCTGCGCGTGGGAAGGTCTCAGCTCGCCCGCTGGGCCAGGATTCCCCAGTAGGCGGGGCCTGAGAGCCCTGGGAAGCGGGTATGCTACGTCATCCCATCATACCGTCGAGGAGTTGAGGCTGGGGCAGACAGAGTTACTTGCCAAAGACCACACAGCAGAGGCGGAGCGGGGCTCAGATGCGGGTCGTGGACTCTGTCCTGTGGCGATTTCCACCCAAGGCACGCCCTGCGTGTGGAGCCAGCAAATATTTGGTTTTCTGCTCTTGGAAGGGTGGAAGCCTCGCCCGCTTCAGGCGACAGGTGCCTGACTGCACTTGCTCAGCCAGAGGCGGCCCTGGGCCGTCCTAAGAACCCAGTGTTTAGCGTCCATTATTTCCCGACAAGCTGGAGCCGTTCTGCCTCAGTGAGCACTTCGGAACCATTTCCTCAAAGGGCCGCAGGCAGCCCCCCAGGGGCCGATAGAGTCGATTTCTCCCTTGCTCCCTGATGCTGCCTTCCTGCAGCCAGAAGGCTTCTGGGTTCTGATGATTTTTTAATGCATTTATAATCGAATTGAATTTCAGACGCTGGGGGAGCTCACGGATGCACGGTCCAGGATCAGAGGACCTCACTGCAGGAGCAGAACTTCCCTCTCGGCCTTCACCTGCTGCCTGGGCTGTCAGGGAGCCCCAGGGGATGGGCCTGTCCCGGCACGGGTGTGGGGGCTTGGCCCTCCCGGGTAGTGGAGAACTGGTACTTGGGCTCCCTGGGTTCAAATCCCAGCTCAGCTGTTCACCAGCTCGCCAACTCTGGGTGAGCTAAGTCACCTCTCTGAGCCTCAGTTTTCTCATCTGTAAAATGGGTGAAATTATGCAGGGCTTTTTTTTTTTTTTTTTTTTGTGGGGAGTGAATGAAATAGTCCATCTGGAATGCTCCTCTCGGGGCGTGGCACCCACCCAGTATCCACCGGCGGCGTGAGCTGTTGTTGGGATGTTACTCTGAATGGTGACAGTAACTCATCACCGTCAGAGAGCCCAGGGAGAAGTTGCAGCCCCGGGCACTGGCCCGCCCACGGCCTCCTCGGCCTCACACCTGCTTCCCGCTGGACCACCGTGCCCCCGGTCCCGGCAGGCCTCGGTGCTCGCCCTGGCTGGGGAAGGGTACTCTTTCCTCTGTCCCTTTCCCCTGATTGGCCACCTTTCCCCGCCCAGGTGAACAAGTGAAAGTGAAAGTAGCGTTTGACCCTTTGCAACCCCGTGACCTATACAGTCCATGGGATTTTCCAGGCCAGAATACTGGAGTGGGTAGCCTATCCCTGCTCCAGGGGATCTTCCCAAGCCAGGAATCGAACCCAGGTCTGCCACATTGCAGGCAGATTCTTTACCAGCTGAGCTATCAGGGAAGACCCCGCTCAGGGCTGCCCACCCCCCTACTCCATCTTCAGGCTCAGCCTCAGTGCCACCTCCGGGGGCGCTCCCTGACCCCCCATCACGCTTCTCGGCACAGCCTCCCGCCTGACTCCCGTCTCCTCCCCTGACGTTACGATGGCCTGTCACAATGGAAGCAGGGCCCGCCCCGTCTCCATTTCTCCCGCCACCCCCCACCTCTTTAGCTAACAAAGTTACATATGCCCATGATCACGGCTAACACACGTGCAGACCTTCTGGGAACGTGTAGAAGGGAGAGTGAAAGCCGCCTCCACTCCCACCCCCGTCCCGAGCAGACCCTCTCCCGTGAGCCGACGGCTGTCCTCCGTTTTCCTTTGTAACTTTAAATAATACACTTCCACCTCTTTCTTATTGACTTCGCACAATATCTGCTGTGGCTCCTGCTCGGAACTGCCTGTCTCTTATACACATC
>SJYT01061286.1:196203-239322 GCA_006410635.1 Cephalophus harveyi | reverse complement strand
GAGGGCTGGGTACTGCATGTGTGGGCTCAGGTGCTCAGTCGTGTCTGACTATCTGCGACCTCATGGACTGCAGCCTGCCAGGCTCCTCTGGGATTCTCCAGGCCAGAATACTAGAGTGGGTTGCCACGCCCTCCTCCAGGGGATCTTCCCAACCCAGGGATTGAACTCAGGTCTCTTACGTCTCCTGCTTTGGCAGACGGGTTCTTTACCACCAGTGCCACCTGGGAAGCCCCAGGGAACAATCAGGCTATAGAGGAAAAAGAAGCGGCGCTAAGGATCACTAGGCTCTGGTTTAAAACTGACTTTCAACATGCTGTGTGACCTTCAGGACGTCACTTGACTTCTCTGAGCCACAGCTCTTGCTTGTCTGAAAAAGCAAACTATTTCTGCTACCAGGAGCTAGCTGTTGTGCCAGGCCCCACAGGTGATAAATGAGAACAGAGCCAGAGAATGGGAGGCCCATGGCTGCAGGGAGACAGCTCATCACGGCCACATTAGCATTCATTAATTCCGCCATCCATATGGCTGTTCCGCCCCAGGGAGAGTGCCCTGCCAGCCCCTCCTGGCCTCTCCCATTGGCCGTGGGCTCCGAGTTCAGGCCATCAGCGTTTGGATGTGATCAGTTGATTTGATTAATGTACATTCCACTCAGCATCACTCCTCAGAGGGGATCGTGGGCTGGAGAGTAATTATAATCAAGTTTGAGGAAAGCTGATGGTATTAATGAAAATCATTACACTCCTGGCAGCTAATCCCAGCAAACGGAGGGATTGACTATGTTTGAATTCCTCCTTTTTCAGTCCTGATCTCCATGAGGAATACTTTCAAACGCCTTGTGGGGGAGAGGCCGGCTTTCTTGTGACCACACACTGGCCCTTCCTGGTGTTGCAGGCAGAAGACCAGGACAATTGCCTCCCCAGGCCCGCCATACACCCACTCCCCCGTGTGTTCATGCACAGGCCCCGCACACACCCACTGTGCCCACACATGCCTGCTCTTGGAGCCCTCAGGGCACGTCGCTCTCCAGCGAGCGTGGGGTCTGCACCCCTCGGCGGCCTGCGGCTTTCCGTCCACTTTTCTCCCCAGGGAGGGCTGTCCGTGTGGGCCAGCTGAGTGCCACTGGCTGGAGATGTCCCCTTCACTGAGCAACTGAGGCTTAGTTGGGATTAAACTCAATGCCACCGTGTACACAAGACCAGAGTCCCGTCCCCATTCACCCCTGCTCCCCGCCCCCCCCAAAGCTGAGAGTAGGTTGGCTGCCTGGGGGACTTGAGTGCCAGGAACCGCCTGAACCCAGGAAGCCCAGTGACGCCCAGGCCAAGGAGTCCACCCTCTGGCGCCAGGATGCCAACATCTGCACGGAGCCAGGTGCGACTCTGCACGGTCACAGGACAGGTCACAGGTCACAGCAAGGTCACAGAGCCTTCAGCTAAGCTGGAAGGAGGCCCTGCCCCGGCCTCCTCGCAGCCTGCTTCCCTCCCAGGCCGGCCGAGGTCCTGTCCCCAGGAGCTGGGTGACAGCACCCAGGAATCACTACATCATCGTTACCACCTGCCCGGCCCAGACTCCAGACAAATGGGGGGGTCACCCCGTGGCCCTGACAACGGCAGGCACCACAAGGAGGAAACACACACACAGGTGCGCAAGGCCAGACCCGCCCAGACACTCCTGGGGCGTCGGCAGGGAGCCCCATCCAGCCGTGTCTCCGCTGCTCCGAGTCTGAGCCCCGGGTCGGAGGAGCCACGAGAAACCCCAGTCCTGCAAGTGTTCGGTCCGTGACAGACCACGCTTGTGCGTGCACACGCCCCTCGGATCCTCACACGTGCAGGTGTGAGTTACGGAGACAAAGACCACGTGTCCCTCGGCAGACGGGGAGACCAGGGCGGGGAGAGCCCTTACCTGCTGGTGCACAGGAGTGGGCTGAACACAGACCCCAGGCGCCCGGCCAGCACGCCAGGGTGTCCTGAGAGGCCCTGGCCTGGCAGACGGGACGCTGCTTTGAGACCCGGCTTTGCCACCTGCTGGCTGTGAGACATAAGGAAAGCAGCTCTTCTCGCTGCGGAGGATGTCGCGAGGGGATGTCCGGCTCAGGGGGCCCGAGGATGGGAAGAGGCTCCCCCGGTGGGCGGGGCCCCCATCCCGGTGTTTCTGTGGATGCAGAGGTGCACACGTTGGCCATCAAGGCTGCTGGCGAGATGGGTCGACAGCTGGGAGGGTGGGTCTGGAGCTCAGGGAGACCTCAGAGCGGCCTCGTGCTGGTGGGCACCCTCTGCATACAGTGGGGGTAAAACCAGGGTGGGGGCTGGCCAAGGGGAGCATGGACACAGACAGAGGAGGAGGATGCAGGGCTCGGGGTCCGGACCTTTGGGGGGCTTTGGCTAACCACCACCACAGGGCTACGTGCAAAGGTGGGTGGGGATGAGCGCCCCAACCCCTTAGATCAGGAAACAGGACGGGGAGGCGTGACCGGGTCACCGACACTCACAACTCTGGCACTTTGGCAGGTCCCATTTCCTGCTGGTCCCCAGAACCCTCATCTAAGAAACGGGGGATGTTGAGCCCCCCAAAGGCCAGGGCAAGATTCTGAGAGGACGGTTGGCTGAGCTCCAGTTACCTGTGAAGTGCTGGGGGGAGACCCCTCGTCAGCTGCCCCATGGCTGGGCAGCTGGGAGGGGTCCCGGGGGCTCTGAGATCCAGGAGGTGGGCAGGCCTTTCCCAGGAATGCAGTCCTGACATCTGACCTCCGGCATCCCCCCAGCGGGCATCACGCTGAACAGTGTCAGCTGTTCCCTGATCGCCCCTCCCCCATCCGCTCGGGAGCCTCGACCCCCAGCTTCTGAGCCTTGAGGCGTCCTCCAGCTCTGCCTTCAAGGCGGACCCCGAGGGGCCTGCTGCTCTGGCCAAGTCGCTCTCTGCGGCCACTGCCCTCTCCCCTGCTTCCTGTGTCCCCGCCTCCTTAGTCGGCTCCCTGTGGACCCTCCCCCAGGGCTTCTCACAAGGCCCATTTAGTGACTTCAAAGTATTGGTTGCTCAGCCGTGTCCAACTCTTTGGGACCCCATGGCAACAATACTGAAAGGGACTGCCATTCCCTTCTTCAGGGGATCTTCCTGACCCAGGAATTGAACCCAGGTCTCCCGCATTGCAGGCAAATTCTTTTCTGTCTGAGCCACCAGGGAAGCCCACACTCTGTAAAATACTGTGGGCATCAAGGCCCTTCTCCGGAGCAGCTCTGAGGCCCGCCAGTGCACTCGGGATAAACACCGAGGCCACCTGGGTCTGTGCCCTGTCCCCCTGGGACCCTCTCTTCACCTCAGGAGCCCTCCCCAATCCAGAGCCCCGCCCCCACCCCCAACCGGGATCCAGCCACTCTGACCTCCTGGCTCTTCCTCAAGCGCAGCCCTCTGCCGGCTCCAGGCTTCTGGAAGCTCCCAGATGGTTCCTCCAACACAGGGGAAGCCTGGTAGGCTTCATGGAGGAGGCGGCTTCAATCTGTAAACCCAGACAGCATATTAAAAAGCAGAGATATTACTTTGCCAAGAAAGGGCCATGCAGTCAAAGCTATGATTTTTCCAGTAGTCATGTATGGATGTGAGAGTTGAACCATAAAGAAAGCTGAGCACCGAAGAATTGATTCTTTTGAACTGTGGTGTTGGAGAAGACTCTTTTGAGAGTCCCTTGGAGAGCAAGGAGATCCAACCAGTCCATCCTAAAGGAAATCAGTCCTGAATACTCACGGGAAGGACTGATTTTGAAGCTGAAACTCCAATATTTTGGCCACCTGATGCAAAGAGCTGACTCACTGGAAAATACCCTGATGCTGGGAAAGATTGAAGATAGGAGGAGAAGGGGATGACAGAGGATGAGATGGTTGGATGGCATCACTGACTTGAGGGACATGAGTTTGAGCAAGCTCCGGGAGTTGGTGATGGACAGGGAGGCCTGGAGTGCTGCAGTCCATGGGGTCGCAAAGAGTCAGACACGGCTGAGCGACTGAGCTGAAGCCCAGAGAGAACATCTGCAGGCAAAAGGGCAGGGAGAGGGGAGGAGCCTGAGCCAGGACCTGAGGCAAGAGAGGGGGGACCAGCACCTGGAGGGTTCGGATGTGTTCAGAGCTGAGTCAGAAGCTTCCAGAGGCCATTCCAGATCAACCAGCCTCCAGGGACACCCTTCTGTGGGCAGGCCTGTGTCGAGTGCTGGGGACCCAGCTCTAGGCCTTGCCCTTGAGGGGCCCCTCCTCTGTTCACTGTCAGGAGCTCTGTCCATTCTGTGATGGGGAAGCCCAGGGCTAACTCTGGGTAATCAGGGAGGACTTCCTGGAAAAGGGCACACCCTGAACAGAACCTTCTAAGCCAGGCAGGCCGGGAAGGAGACACAACGGCCACAGCACCACTGGGCTGAGCTGCAGGAGTATCGGGGGTTGAGGGCTGGGGGCAGCAGGAGGTGTGTGAACCATCGCCAGTGTCTAGCTTGTACCTGGAACGGAACTGGACTCTCCCGCTGTGGTATCTGATGATTTTCTCAGCGACCCCCTCTGGGCAGCTGTTACTTTATAGTGATTACAGAAGAGAGCCCTGGAGTTCTGGGAGGTTACGCGGCCTGCTGGGAACAGCAACCCAAGGCTAGGGTTAGGGAAGGCTGCCCCAGTGAGGGCCGTGGCGAAGGAGGAAACAGACAGACAGGCTCCCTCTTGAAAACAGGACTCCAGCTTGGGCCGGACTGTGGACTCTGAGATAGATGCCCAGTAACTATGGAAACGACTTACCAGCTGGAAAACCAGACCCCCGGATGGAAGAGCCCCAGGGCTCCTACCTAGACTCTCCATTGCCTAAAAGAATACCCTAACTATCTGTGTAACTGAACAGAATCATACATTCTATTATGCTTATTGGGGTATGACCACAGGCCTATTGATAATTGTCCACTGTTAACTACCTGGGCTTAAGGCGTATGAATCACGGGTTAACTTTGATTGTATCTTTCTTTTCCTTTGTTCAGACTAGTTTCAGGGGATTTGGGGGAGGTGGGTTTGGGCACATACACTTAGGATACAGAAGTCTTTCACAAAAACTGGTCGGGGTCCTTGGCTAAGAGGAGACTCTGCCTTGGGCCGCCGGTGTAACAAACTGCACTCCGCTATCTGCATGGTCCTTCTGAGTGAGTTTGTTTCCCAGAACGCGTGGCTACAACAGACCCCAGGCAGACCCTGGCCAGGGGGTATCTGATCCACATCAAGGAAGGTCCAGTCAGCACTGGGAGGGCAGTGGGAGCTGTTGCAGGCAGTAGGCAGAAGAATAAGCTAGGCTTGGACTTTTTTAAAAGGTTACTATGTAAGGGGGGATGGATGAGCCAGGAGCGACCAGACCCGACTGTGGCTGAAAGCTGGGGAAAGGGCAGCCCGGGAAGTCACTGTGTGGAGTGTGGCCAGGCCTCACCTGCCACCTCCCTGCGCCCCCCACCGCCCGGACAGCCCCCACCTGAGCCAGACAGTGGGCTGATGGGGGAGGGAAGGAGCGGGATTGTCCCCACTAGGGCCCCTGACAATGAGGTGATTATGTCTTGAGCTTTGCTTTAAAAAACCTTAATGGATTTTTTCCACTCCATAAAGCCACCCTGTGGTCTAGAAACGATAATTGAGATCCGGAGAACAAGACTTGATGCGGCTGAGAGAGCGTCCGCCACTCCCCACTCCCAGCCCCCGCGATGGGGAGTGGAGAGAGAGCTCCCCGGCTGTGAGCTCTGAGCCGTCCACACTGGCCCTCAGGCGTGCGTGATGGTAATCCCGCCTGGTGTCCCTCCGTGCCAGCACCCTGGGCTCCGCAACCAGGAGCAAACACAGTTCCCCTGCCGGAAGGGGACTGCTGTTCTCGGGATGCCTGTGGGTTCATCCTTGGTACCAACCACCAACCTCACCTCTCAGGAGCAGGGCATTCCTGACCCGGGAGTCTCAGCCCTGCCTCCAGCACCAAGACTTGCACACCTCTGGTGACGGGGAGCTCACCACCATTTTCCACAGTCCCTCAGATGATCCAGCGGCTCTATCTACCCACCACGTGGGTGCGGGATGCCACAGCTGACTGTAGCCTCTCCTCGTCTTTGTGTCTGTGAGCCCACTCTGGCATCCCTCCCTGCCTGGCCCAGGAGGCCCCGAGGGACCGAGCGGATGGATAAGAGCCACGTGTCCCCTGCAGCCCAGCCATCCCTGTGTTTCTCCTGCACTGAAATCATCCTGGGCCCCTGCTCACCTGTCCAAGGGGCTTGAGGAGCGACACACAGGGCCACCTGGCAGCTGGATCCCTCTGTCCCAAAGCCCCACTCCTCTGAGTCCTTGCCCCCCACACACACCTCCTCCCTACACTCTTTGCCAGGAAATCACAGTGACGACAACAATGACAACCACAGTAATAACAGCAGCTAACACGCTTGCCGGCACCAGGCCTTGTTTGAAGCAGCTCACACATATCACCTCCTGGAATCCTCTCCCTATTCTATGCAGAACACACAGTATTGATTCTATTTCACTGCTGAGGACCCTGAGGATCAGATGGGTTGAGACACTTGCCCAAGGCCACACAGCTTCCTGGGTGTGGGGATCAGGGAGAGTTGCTCTTGCTTGGGATCAGGAAGCCGGAGGCCCTTTTAGCCCCTGAGGGGGCCTCTGACTCTGGGGAGCAGTATGGCCCTCCCCCCAGAGTTGAATCTACTCCTGGGGTTGGGACATACAGATTACTGCGCTCCCGCTCCCGATGCCAACTCCTTTTCTCTGCAGAGCAGAACACCCCCAAGCCCATGCTGTCACCAGGCCAGATGTTTACCAAAAGGGCCCAGAGGCTCTCCTCAGGGCCTGTGTGATGCTGGGACCCCTTTGATCCCCGAGTATTTACAAGGTTCAGAGGTCCCTGGCTTGTACCCCTGAGTCCAGCAGTGAATGGGTCCGAGGACACAGGAGGACTCAGGGTCCCACATGCGCCTCGAGCAAGTGGCTTCTGGTCCACGGCCCCTTCAGTCCCATCAGCTTTGAGGGCCAGGTCTCTATTTCCTGCAGGCCTGCTCTGTGCTGGACACCTGGAGCCTTCTTCTGCCTTCCTGATCTATAGTCCCGTGAGGTGAGTGGTGGTCCCATTTCACAGAAGAGGAAAAGTGAGGCCTGAAGAGTAAGGATAGGGTCGACCCAGCCATCCAGCTGCTGCCTCCAGTTCCCAGCGCAGGCTGGGGTTCCGGAGTTAAGCCTTCCCTCGTTCCCAGACCAGCAGCCGCTCTTTTACTCCCAAGGCTCTCTGGTGGCATTCCTTGCAGGCCCCTGGTGACCCTGGGCACAGAAGGAGAGAAAGTTGTTTGGAGCCGACATTTGGGTCCGCTTTCTCTTGGCATGATTGGATTTGACTAGATGAGTGAAGCACGCACCCAATTTGCTGAGAATAACTTTTATTTTGCATCTTTGAGCACCGGCCAGGTTTCAGCTTAGAGTACAGAGTCGATCCACTCTCCAGCTCTTAAGATGGGGCTGTACCTTCAACGCCCTGCCCCCTCCCCTCCCAGGCCACCCCAGAAGCAGTGTTATTTGGAAGCAGAGAACATCTGGGCTGTGCGTGATCCAGTCGCAGTCCTGCCAGGAAGAGGAAGACAGGGACAGCCCTGCCCTGGAGATGCCGTGCTGGGGGGTCCTGCTTTGCCAGGACGTGTAGCAGCCTGTGCCCTACCCCTCCTCGCTCTAGAGGTTTCTCTTCTCCGGCCCAGGCAAGTTTCTGTTACTGGAAGCACAGGTTATCAAGTTGGGTCTATGTTTGAATCACAGCCCTGTGTGATTTGGGGGCAACAGTTTTCTTCTCTGAGCCTCAGTTTATTTATCTGCAAAATGGGGTAGATGCTTTACAGAGCTGCACTGAGAATTCAGAGAGAGACTTTGCAGAGTTCAGTCAGGTGCCTGGCAAACAGCGGGTCCTCTTTCCATCCTACCCTGATCTGCCCCACCCCTGTCACTTTCCAAGCCTGTCACAGGGGGTCACACTGACGCTCCTACCCCCACGAGACACCCCTTTTCATGCCCTACGTGCCTCCTTGCTTTTGTACACTGGGGTCACGTGCATGTTTGTGTCTAGCTTGATAGTAGGTCTTAAATCCAGTTCTGTGAGTTCCAATTTTGTTCTTCTTTCTTGAGATTATTTTGAATATTATTGATCCTTTTGTTTTCTGTATAAATATTAGGCTCAACTTATCGATCTCCACCCCCAAACACACATACAAGCCTGTGGGATTTGGATTGGGGTAGCATTCAATGTACAGATAAATTTGAGTCAATTTCCACTTGTTACAATATTGAGTCTTCTTATCCGTGAACACAGCTTATCTCCACCTTTCTAAAGGTTTTATTTCTCCACCTTTCTAAAGGTCTTATTTGATTTTGCTCAATAATGTTCTGATTTTTCCTTGCCAATGTCTTACACTTCTTTCGTTAGATTTAAAATGTCATTTTCTAGTTAGTTGTGAATGTTATAGAGAAATACAGTTGATTTGGGCATATTGACCTTATAGACAGCAAACTTAACAAAATTTATTAGTTCTAATAGATTATCTGTACAGTCTTTTGGGTTCTCTGTCATAACCAATAACATCATCAGTATATACTGACAGCTTTTTCCCAGTTCTTATACTTTTTATTGTCTTATTGTATATGTTGAACACATACAGTGACAATGGGTAGCCTTGTACTTATTCCTGACCTCAGTGGGGGATGTTTTTAATCTCTGATCATTAAGAATGTTGTTTGCTAAAGGTATCTATAGATATCTTCTATCAGATTAAAGAAATTTCCTTCTCTTCCTAGAGTGCTAAATATGTTTAAAATCATGAATAGTTGTTGAATTGTATCATATTCCGTCTCTACAACTACTGATCAAGTATTTCTTTATTTTTGGCTGCACTGGGTCTCGTTGCTGTGTGGGAGCTATCTCCAGTTGCAGCGAGCAGGCGGCCACTCTAGTTACGGTGTGCGGAGGTCTCTCTGGTTGCAGCGCATGGGCTCCAGAGTGCAGGCTCAGCGGTTACGGGGCAGGCGCTTAGTTGCTCCACAGCATGCGGGATCTTCCCAGACCAGGGCTGGCCCCCGTGTCGCCTGCACTGGCCGGTGAATGCTTAGCCACTGGACCACCAGGGAAGCCCCCTACATTCATTGAAATAAACATACGGTTGTGTCTTCTATTCTTCTAATGTGATGAATTTTACAGATTGTCAAAATCAAGTCACTTTTTCAACCTCCAGTAAACTCAGCTTGATTATAACATATTGTTCTTTGGGTCTATAGTCAGATTCTACTTTGCTAATATTTTATTTAAGATTTTTGCATCCTTCCTTTTTTTTGGACATTGAGTCTTTTCTTTTGTGTCAGTTACATTTTGTTGCATAAAAACTTGCATCCCCCAAATACTGGTTAAAACACTAATCTTGTCTCTAATGGATTCTGTGGGTCAGGAATTCAGTCGAGGGTGCAGCAGGGACAGCTGGTCTCTGCTCTGCAGTGTCTGGGGCCTCAGCTGGAAGCTTTGGAGGCTGGGCACAGGAATTCATATGCAGGCTCAGCGGTTACGGGGCAGGCGCTTAGTTGCTCCACAGCATGTGGGATCTTCCCAGACCAGGGCTGGCCCCTGTGTCGCCTGCACTGGCCGGTGAATGCTTAGCCACTGGACCTCCAGGGAAGTCCCCTACATTCATTGAAATAAACATACGGTTGTGTCTTCTATTCTTCTAATGTGATGAATTTTACAGATTGTCAAAATCAAGTCACTTTTTCAACCTGCAGTAAACTCAGCTTGATTATAACATATTGTTCTTTGGGTCTATAGTCAGATTCTACTTTGCTAATATTTTATTTAAGATTTTTGCATCCTTCCTTTTTTTTTTGGACATTGAGTCTTTTCTTTTGTGTCAGTTACATATTGTTGCATAAAAACTTGCATCCCCCAAATACTGGTTAAAACACTAATCTTGTCTCTAATGGATTCTGTGGGTCAGGAATTCAGTCGAGGGCGCAGCAGGGACAGCTGATCTCTGCTCTGCAGTGTCTGGGGCCTCAGCTGGAAGCTTTGGAGGCTGGGCACAGGAATTCATATAAAGTTTCAATCAGTTACATGCTGACTGTTGATGAGGTGCTGGATTGAGCTCCCTTACAACATGGTGGCCTGCGTCCAGGAACAAATGTTCCAAGAAGGGGAGAGGGTGAGAGGAAGTGAGAGAGCAGAGAGGCCTATGCTATGCTCTTTCATCCTTTGTAGACCTAGCCTGCCACCTCAGCTCACTTACCTCCTGCAGCCTTCCTTTGCTCAAGGAGGTCACCAGACTCCTGCCAGGTACAGAGGGAGTGAGAAGAGGGTCAGTCTCGTCGTAAGATAGGGCAAACATCTCGGTATGTCTGCCTTTAAAAAACACACTCTTCCCCCTTTCTTGTAAAGTTCTTCTCAGTTTTAAGTATGAAAGCCCTGCTTTGTCTCTAAAATAAGTAGGGAAACATTCCCACTTTTTAAATTCTGTGCCTAGTGTGTACGTGATTGATGTTATTTCTTCCATACTTGTTTGGAAGCTTTCATCACTGAAGCCATGTGGTCCTGGAGATTTCCTTGTGGGAAAGCTTTAGATCATAGATCAAATTCTTTAATAGATATAGGATTATTCAAAATTTTTATTTTTCCTGGTTGGTTTTATTTTTTCCAGAAGTTTATCCATCTCAACTGAAATTTTAAATTTACTGCTCAAAAGAGGTGTTCACAATACATTTTTTTTTTTAGAGCTGTAAGCCCTGCAGAGATATCAGCTTTTTATTCTTGATACTTCTTTCTGTGTTTTTGATCAGTCATATTATGGATTTAGCAATTTTATGATGCATTTAGAAAACAAATTTAATACTTTGTGGATTTTTACTATTATGCTTATTTTCCATTTTATTATTTAAGAGCTCTTTCTTTCTTTTCTTTCTTTCCCTCTGATTTTTATGAGTTCACTTTGTTGCTGTTGTTTTTCCTGCCTCTTGAGATATTTATTTAAACAACTTCTTTTCAGCCTTTTTCCCCCTGAAATACATGTTTTGGGACTATCAGTTTTCCTCTAAGCACTGCTAAAGAGACATCCCTTATTTTGATGATTAATTTTAGTTATTGTCCATTTCAAACTATTTTCTCAGTTTCATTGTGATTTCTTGTCCAACTCACTGAATTTAGAAGTATATTTAACTAATGATAAATGGTGGGGATATTCTAGATGCTTTTTTGTGTTTGATTTCAGTAAAATTCCACTGTAGTCAAGGAACATATGATTTTAATTAACTGAGATTTACTGAAACCTGTTTTATGGTCTGACATGTAAGCTATTATGATAAATCTACCTGGTACACTTGATGAAAGTAAGGATTGTGCTGCAAACATAAATGCTTACACAATTCTCTCTATGTCGGCTCAATCAGGAGCGCTGATTGTCTTCTCCAACTTTTCTGTATCGTGAGTAAGCTTTTGTCTGCTCGTTCTGTCAGTTACTGAGAAAAATGAATTGCTCTCGCATGTGACTGCTGCTCCTCTTTTAGTTCTGTCCGTTTTTTGCTTTATTTTGAGCTGATATTATGAAGTGCATACACGTTTAGAACAGTGTCTGTCTTCTCGGTTGATTGTTCATCTTTACCTCTATTTGCGATTTTTGTCTTAAAGTCTGCATCGTCTGATGTGACTATAGCAGGTGATACTAGTGATAAAGAACCTGCCTGCCAGCACAGAAGACCTAAAGGCGTGGGTTCGATTCCTGGGTGGGGAAGATCCCCTGGAGTAGGGCATGGCAACCCACTCCAGTATTCTTGCCTGGAGAATCCCATGGACAGAGGAGCCTGGCTGGCTGCAGTCCACAGAGTTGCAAAGAGCTGGAAGCGACTGAAGTGTCTTAGCATGCGCACGTGTACTATAGCATGTAGCACGCATGTACTATGCGTGTACTATAGCCACACCCGCTCACTTCTGGCTAGAGTTTGCATGATCTCTGTCTATTTCTTTGCTTTCAGCCTATCATGCAAGTTCTTTTATTTAAGATATCTTTTCCAAGCAGGATATGGTTGGATTAAAATTAAGCCAATTTAATTGAGATAATCTTTATCCTATATGAAAAGTTTTTAATTTCTTTTTATCCCACCTGTTCTATGTCCCTTCACTGACTTTATGTTAGAAACATCAAAAGTTGTTTTATTATTTAATTTTATCCTTTCCATTAGCTTGTTAGTTACCCTTTCTTTGTTCTTTTATTGATTACTCTAGAGATTATACCATGCATGTTTGACTTGTTATAAACTAATTTTAGTGACTATATTTACCGCTTTGTAGAAAATGCAAAAAGGCAAGGACCTTGGAGCGTTTTAACTTTATTTGCTCCTTCTGTATATTTTTCTTATTGTTCTTCATTACACTTCATTTACACTTCATTAGCTCATTTCTGCCTATATGTGTCTGTCTGAGAGCAATTTTCCTCTCCCTGAAAAACTTCTTTTATAGTATTTCTTTTCTCAAAAGTCTACTGGGAATAAATTCTCTGAGCTGATCTGAAATAAAGATCTGAAAGGATCTTTATTTCACTTTTATTTTTTAAGGAGTATTATTTGTCTCCACTGTATACATTTTTAAAAATACTCATTCAATCATTCATTCACTCATTTTTGGCTGTGCCAGGCCTTAGTTGGGGGACTTGGGTTTCTCTTCAGCTGCGGCATGCAGCCTCTCTAGATGAGGTATGTGGGCTCAGTAGTTTTGGTGTGGGATCTTAGGTCCTTGACCAGAATTCAAATCAGGGTCCCCTGCATTGGAAGGTGGATTTTAGACCGCTGGACCACCAGGGAAGTCCCTATTTTTCTTTTATTTTTGAAAGGTATTTTCATAAAGTGTATACTTCTCATTTGGCATTTCCTTCCTTTCAGCACTTTAATTAAAATACTGTTCCATCATCTCCTGGGTTGAATCATTTGGTTGAGAAGTCATCTATCGGTCTTATCGTAGTTCTACTGAAGGTCCTGTGTCTTTTCTCTCTGACTGCTTGTGAGACTTTCTCTTTGTCTTATTAGGGGTGATTTAGAGACCCTTTCAGAGAAGGCAATGGCAACCCACTCCAGTACTCTTGCCCGGAAAATCCCATGGGCAGAGAAGCCTGGTGGGCTGCAGTCCATGGGGTCACGAAGAGTCGGACATAACTAAGCAACTTCACTTTCACTTTTCACTTTCATGCATTGGAGAAGGAAATGGCAACCCATTCCAGTGTACCTGCCTGGAGAATCCCAGGGATGGGGGAGCCTGGTGGGCTGCTGTCTATGGGGTCACACAGAGTCAGACACAACTGAAGCGACTTAGCAGCAGCAGCAGCGGCAGCAGGGGCCCTTTAAGCATCTTGAATCTTGGCTTGAGGCTATTCATCAGATTTAGAAAATTCTTGGAAATTATCTTGTCAAGTATTGTTTCTAACCCACTTCTTCTTCCCTCTTCTGGGATTCCAATTATATGTGTGTCAGATCTTTTATGGGCTTCCCTGGTGGTTCAGATGATAAAGAATCTGCCTGCAATGCAGGAGGCCTGGGTTCATTCCCTGGATCAGGAAGATCCCCTGGAAGAAGAAATGGCAACCCACCCCAGTATCCTTGCCTGGAGAATTCCACAGGCAGAGAAGCCTGGCAGGCTACAGTCCATAAGATCACAAGGAGTTGGACATAACTAAGCAACTAACACATTTCTTTTTCAGATCTTTTAGCTGATTCCTGTGTCTTTTATCATCTTTTTTGTATTGGTCCTTTTGTCACTCTGCACTGTATATAATACAGATTTTTCTCCCTCATTCATTTTCCAGTTAATTAATTCTCTATTCTGCCTACTCCACTGTGCTCTCAACTCCATTGACTGAGTTCTTGTTTTCAGTTATTATGTTTTTCTGATCTAGAGTTTCCCTTTGCTTTTTTTTGGTACATCCTCATTTTTGGCTGAAATTCTCCATCTTGTCACCAATTTTCTTGAACTAACTAATTACAATAATATTCATATTTGTATCTGATAACTCCAGAATTTGCATCACCAGTGGGTCAGTATTTTGTCTGCCTTTTTTTTTTTTTCCTCCTCTCTCTTGTTTCTGCTACTGGTATACCCGGAAACTATTAAATGAATGTTGAACACTGTGTACAAATTTGTAGAGCCTCTGTATAATGTTATAATCCTCTTGAGAGGGTTGACTTTAGCTTCTGGAGGCATTCAGATTATAAGGAGGGAACATTAAGCCGAGCAGAGCTGATTCTCTGCTGGGTCTTAGGCTTTCTCAGGCCATCTTTATCTCTGACCTACCCTTATTCCTGGCTTCCCTGGTGGCTCAGCAGTAAAGCCTCCACCTGCAGGGCAGGAGACATGTGTTTGATTCCTGGGTCAGGAAGATCCCCTGGAGGAGGGCATGGCAACCCATTCCAGTATGCTGACCTGGAGAGTTCCAGGGACAGAGGAGCCTGGTGGGCTACGGTCCGTAGGGTTGCACAGAGTCAGACATGACTGAAGCAGCTGAACCGAGCATGCACGCACACATCCTTATTCCCGGGACACAGCCACCTTCAGCAGTCCAACTGCGCTGACACTCCTCTTTGGTGGGCGCTGAACTCCAGTGTTTTTTTCCTTCTCATGATCATAAGTCTTCTGAAAGTTCTGCTTAGATTTTTAGTCTCTTAGCAGCCGCTTTCTGCCAGGCTCATTCTGCTTAGGATACAGTACCTTTTTGGAAGAGTAGATGGAGAGAGTTCTGGACTCATTTCTCTGTGCTTCTCCTCTCCTGGAATTCAGATCGTCAGGTTCTGGGTGCCCTGACAGCCCTCAACTCCAAGTTTCATCTCTCCAGCCCCTAGAGAGTTCTAAGAACTCTGATGAGCTGCCACTTTTGTCCTTCTTTTTTTTAAAGCTTGGCTCCTTGGCCCCTCAGAACAGCTGCCTACAAATTGGAAGCTGTCTCTGGGGAAAATCAGAGTGAACTCTGAGCTTTGCGTTAATGAGTTTCCCTTCTCTCTGGATTTGGCCTCTTTGGTCTGGTTGCTTCTGTAGCTCTCTCATGCCTTTAAACAGATGCTCTGGGCATCTTATCTCACTTTGCTTTTTGCTGGGAGATTAGGAAGGAGGGTAGGCAAGAGTCAATGTTGGCCTCAACTCAGCTGGAGGCAGTGGAGATGGCAGAAGATGGATTGAGACAGAGGAGGTCATGGTGATTTATCAGGGGTGGGGGCGGGGGAGGAGGCACGCATAATGAATGCAGATTGTTTGTTCCTCTGAGATGCCAGGCACACACTCACTGACACTAGGTTCCCACAGGCTCTTCTCTGGATGCCTAAATCTCTTCCCTGTGCATCCTCTGTTATAGTCCCGACCCCGCCATGGACATCGTCTATGTCCTGTCCACCTCCCTCAGGTTTCCCTGATGGCTCAGTGGTAAAGAAATTGCCTGCAATGCAGGAGACACAGGTTCGATCCCTGGGTCTGGAAGATCCCCTGGAGAAGGAAATGGCAATCCACTCTTGCCTGGAAAATCCCATGGACAGAGGGGCCTGGTGGGCTATCGTCCATGGGGTCACGAACAGTTGGACATGACTGAAGCGACTAAACAACCACTTCTTCACCAGCTGGGAGCTCTGTGTCCCCAGCATTGTCCAGAACTGAAATGATTGCAGGCCACTGAGGGAATGAATTCGTTAAAGAAATGTGGATTTGTCTAACAATGACCTGTGGTGAGATGAGTGTCTCCTGGGTCCAAACGCACCTGGAGCCGACTGCTCTGGCCCCCGTGGGAGTGCAGCATGGCGAGGCTGAACCTTCCGAGGTCCCCAGGCCCCAGCCCATCTGCTCCCCCGGCAGCTGGCATGCCTGGACCCTGCTCTAACTGGGTCACTGGACGAGTCCTAAGGCAATTCTCAAGGCAATCCCCGGGCTGCCAGCTGTGCCCAGCCTTCACCCACTCCCGTCCAGGCCACATTCTCAGCACCCCCATCCCTTTATCAGGTCAGAGGGGGTGTGTACCAGAGGCAGGCCTCTCCCTGGCGATGGGAGGACCTGGGGAGTGCATGCTTGCAGCAGCCTGGAGGAAGGAAAGAGATAAAAACATCACCACCTGTTACGACTTGACTTCCCTTGGCCTTTCCTTCCAGGCCAGATTTAGACCAACAACCTGATACCTGGTGCATGCACCCCACCCTCACGCTCCCACCTTGCCAGGCCCTCCCCGATGGCCCACTCCTTCTCTCTCCTGATCACACAGGGAAGAGCTGGTGCAGCAAATTACCACTCACCTCTGACCATCCGGGCCTCCTCTGGAGCCGAAGTCCCCCCAGGCGGGGGCCACAGGACAGAGGATGCTCACGGAAGAGCTGGCCAGGCAGGCACAGCTACGGGAAACTCCTTTAGGTCTCAGATGGAGACTTTCTGAGGCGCTGTGGACAGATGTGGGGGCAGAGTTGGGAGGTGAAGTCAGAGGAGGGGTACACCTGAAGGAAGTGGGCTGGGGTCTCAGGGGCTGTATTCTCATTCTTTCCAGAAGCTCCAGCAGTTTCTGGCTCCAGGGTAAACTCCTAACCACTGCCCACTGCCTCCTCCAGACCCTGGCCACGCGATGGACTCCTATTCACCCCTCAAAACTGCAAGGCTGCCTCCTCCGGGGAGCCTTCCTGAGCCTCCCCACCCCTCCCAGAAAAGGAGTCATCCTTTCTCTAGGATGCCTCCCTGATCTGACTTCATGCTGGGTGGGCGGTCCCTGCATCAGTCTCCCCAGCCACTGCCCAGATGTGAGCACCGTGAGGACAGTCTGCCTCACCCATCCCCAGCTCCCGGTTCCTTGTTTCTCTGAGGCTCAGCCACTTCCCTTAACTGATGGCTCACTTTCCCAACAGGTCACGTCAGGGCCTCTGTCCCCACCGTGAGAGGGCAGAGGTCACAGGAAGGGGTGACCCTCGAGGGCTTGTTTGCAGGCAGGGGAGATATTTTCTAGGAAGCATATATGGATGGGGCTTCTCAGAATCAGAGACCGGAGCCCATCCAGGAGAGGGACCAGGAACCAACAGCTGCCTGGCAGCCGAGAACACAGACAGATCCACCCATGGAGCAGCCGGCCGCCTCCCGAGGGCCATCCCACGAGGCCACGGGCACGCTGCTGCCCTCGCTAGGGCCTTTGCGGTCAGTTTCTGGCCATCGAACAATGGCAAGTTGGTCCCCAACATCCGAGGCATCAGCGGGTCAGAAACACAACCTGTGCCTGACGCATCTGGTTTGGATGTTGCAGGAGAAAGGCCTGGAGCGCTTTCATGCCGACAGAGCCTGGGCTACCAGGAGAGCAGGGCTGGTGGCCAGAGAGTCCCCAGGGTCCAACTGGAGAGCCCTCAGGCCTAATGACATCACTGCACATAAAAGCTTCAAGCTCTCTGCTTGTCCTCAGGTAGAGACCATCTTAGCAGGGCCAACAAGGTCCCGCAGGTTCTGGCCCAACCCTTGACCACCAGCAACCCTCCTCTAGGCTTGGGCCACCCCAAGAGTCCTTCATTGCCTCAGCTACTTCCCGAGGTCCTGCCTCAGGGCCTTTGCACAAGCTTGTTTCCCAGGCTGAGAAGGCTCTGCCCCACCCTCCATGCGGCCAGCTGAGTCCTCCACGCCCTTGGGGGTCTCAGCTTGAGTGTCCTCTACTCAGGTGGGACTCCCCACTCCTCAGTTAGCAGTCACACACTATTGCATCCCCTCGAGGGACTGCAAGCTTCCCAAAGAGCTGGTTCACTACTGTATCCCACCGACCAGCCCTGTACCTGACACGTGTTTGGTGCTCCATGAATGTTTGTTGAATGACTATGTGAGGGATCTCTGGCCTTGACAGACTTGAATCTGGGCTCCAGCCTCTCTGTGCCCCTTAACATTTTATGTGATCTCGGACAAGGCACCGAGGATGAGGCCAGCAGAGGCTGCTGGGCGCCCTCCACGATGCTTCCCGGGGCTGGCTGAGCCCTCAGGAGGCCTGAATGCCCTGCTGGCCACTGCCCCCAGCACAGTGGACATTGGAGCTTTGCCTGGGGAGTAACTTGCAAGCAGATCTGTGCAAGGCAGCCCGAGTTAGACTTTCATCTCAGCCGATCGGTTCCCAAAGCTCCTCCTAAAGAGGAGGAAGGAGATTGTCCCCCCGCCCAGCATTCCCTGTGCCCCTGTGCACACACACATGTGTGCACACACACACATCCCCTTTCCTGATGCTTGCCCACCTTGCACACTCCACCCAGACAGTTTGAGAAGGGCCCCAGCTTCTCTCTGGGCCTTCAGATCCCTCCAAGGCAAGGAGGAATTAATCAAGCTGGAAGCAGCTGACAAACGTACCCATGGGCTGAAAAGGCCCAGACCCGTTGCACAAGCCACCCCATCTCCCTGCTCTGGGTGGATGCGGCCCCAGCCGCCCCCACACTGTGCCATCCATCCTGGAGTCACCCCAGCCTGCATCCAATTATCTCCAACTACCAGCCCAAGGAACAGTGGGAGGCTGGGCTCTTATTGACAACTGCCCTGGCCCAGAGGGGCTCTGCCCTCCCACCCCAGCTTCAGATCATTCTCAGCTGCAGAGGAGGAGCCCTGGGGGCTGGCTGTGGCCCATGGGTCCAGTGGAGCCGGGTCTTTCTCTCTGTCAGTGCAGGAGGGGAATGGCATTAATTCTGGTGCAAGTGATCCTGGGAAAGACTTACTTGGTATGCAGTCCGAGGTGATGGCTGGTTGGAGTCCCAGCCCTGACACGGACCAGCTAGGACCACAGACTCATCAATTTGGTAACAAGTGCGTAGACAGGGCCCCTCTCGGGGGGCTGGGTCTTTGGTGACTGCAGCCTTTCTCCAGGCTCTGCCCACGAGCCCACGTGCCCTCTGCACAGGACTCCATTCCCGCTTGACCCCCCTCCCAGGGGAAACCCGGCCCCTTCCCGAGGGTCTGCCTCCCAAGCCCCACTAAGCTGGCTGATGGCTCTTCACTCCTCGGCAATAGACACGCCCATAATGGACTCAGCATGGGTTGGGGACCTGGGGGTGGGACAAGCTTCATTCTTCCTCCAGCTCCTCATTCCTACCTGGCAGACTCTTTCCATCCTGGAGTGAACACTAAGGGTATTTCCTGTGGTTTTTCCAGGCACTTTGGGGTAATACAAAGTCCAGGCAAGTCCAATATTAAAAGTTCAGGGTCTCATGGAATTTAAAACTTCCACCTGGCCCAGCCCAGCTCAACATGGTTTCAGGGGCTGGGACGCGGTCACTTTCTCCTCTGTCCCCCTACTTCCCCCATTGCTGGGTGTGGTTCTTACCCCTCAGTGACCAGGCTCCCAACAGGGCCAGAATCAGGGCAGGGAGAGTCTCCGGATGGGTGCAGCCCTCTTCAGGGACCCTCCCCGAGGGCCCCGGAGCTTGTGGTTCCTTGGGCAATGCCTGTCCTCTGCCTCAGCTTCTGGAACGCACCTTTCTTCAAGGTCTAGTTTGGCCCCAAGAATGAGCCCCTTCATCCCACGGCTCCTAGCACAGCCCCGCTCCTGGCTCATTCCAGTTGCCTCTTGTCTGCAAACCTATATCCCCAGAGGACTCCAGGGGACACTGGGCAGACCGGGGGGTGGTTTGTTTGCTTCTTCCACCCATGTTCCTCCAGCAACCCCTGTCACACACCAGTGCTTCTGTGCAAATCGCAGCCAGACCCCTTCCTCCAGGCCGGCCCTGTGGCATGCCTGGAGTGCAACCCTGTTCACAAAGTGGTGGCTGCCTTTGGGACCTATGCCCAGGGCCGGACCAGCTTGGGTGTGCACCCCCTCCAATGCCTCCACTCCAGGCTCTCTTGACACCCCACGCTCCCCCATCTCAGCACTGACCACCACTCTCACTCAAGGTCGTGAAGGCAGACACTGCTTCCTGGACAGGAAAGGGCTCCCCAAGTGTCAATTGAGTGAGTGGGCGGGTGGGGAGCCAGCTCTCCATGAAATGGGGCCCCTCCATCCTGGGCACCAGGAAGCCAGAACCTCAGGGGGTCAGGGGGGCAGCCGCTGCACCTCGGGAGATTGGTTCCCCATGGGAAGCTCCCCCCGCCCTGCCCCACTGCCTAGGGAGGAGTCACATGACCCTCTGACCCCGCACCCAAGACCCAGGGGTCCCACCCAATTCCTCCTTCCTTATACTAGGCCCGTCCCCAAGCAGAGGTGGGGTGCCAGTGGCCCCACCTCTGTGATCTCGAACAAGGGGAGCAGCTGCTGGAGGGGTGGCCAGGGTCGGGGCAGGGCCTGCAGGAGCACAGCCATCCTTCTCTGGGCCTCAGTCTCCACATCTGTGAAAGGGAGCAGTGAGTCAGACCCATCTAGCCAAGGAGGCTTCTGGGCCAGGGCCCCCCAACACACTCCACCGTTTCTCCTCCGAGCCTCCATCTGTGGGCCGGCCCAGAGCCGGCAGCAGGCGTGAGCACTGACCCAACCAGAGTCAGACGCAGGGCCGAGCGGGATTCCAGGACCCCCTGGGAGGATGCTAGGTGGTGACTAGGAGCTGCTGCCAACCCGCTCCACAGGGAACCCTCGTTACCACTGGGCTGCATCCCAATCCTGTGGGCCGGCCATTCCAGAGGGCTGTGCTGGGTGGAGGGGCCTCAGATCCTGGATGCTGGTCAGTGCCCGCTCCTTCTCCAAGCCCTGGGCTCACTGACATGCAGACCGGAGGCTCCTTAAGGCAATTGCCCGGCGCTAAGGAGGAACAGGAAGCCCAGGGAGAGAGGCCGATCCTGGGATTCGGTTCTGTGCCAATCCTGGGATTCGGTTCTGTGCGTCACTCAACAGCTGCTCACGGGTTGCCCACTCTGAGCCAGGCTGCAGGGTGGAGCCCTCCCTGAACAGGGCCCCTCTCGGGGGGCTGGGTCTTTGGTGACTGCAGCCTTTCTCCAGGCTCTGCCCACGAGCCCACGTGCCCTCTGCACAGGACTCCATTCCCGCTTGACCCCCCTCCCAGGGGAAACCCGGCCCCTTCCCGAGGGTCTGCCTCCCAAGCCCCACTAAGCTGGCTGATGGCTCTTCACTCCTCGGCAATAGACACGCCCATAATGGACTCAGCATGGGTTGGGGACCTGGGGGTGGGACAAGCTTCATTCTTCCTCCAGCTCCTCATTCCTACCTGGCAGACTCTTTCCATCCTGGAGTGAACACTAAGGGTATTTCCTGTGGTTTTTCCAGGCACTTTGGGGTAATACAAAGTCCAGGCAAGTCCAATATTAAAAGTTCGGGGTCTCATGGAATTTAAAACTTCCACCTGGCCCAGCCCAGCTCAACATGGTTTCAGGGGCTGGGACGCGGTCACTTTCTCCTCTGTCCCCCTACTTCCCCCATTGCTGGGTGTGGTTCTTACCCCTCAGTGACCAGGCTCCCAACAGGGCCAGAATCAGGGCAGGGAGAGTCTCCGGATGGGTGCAGCCCTCTTCAGGGACCCTCCCCGAGGGCCCCGGAGCTTGTGGTTCCTTGGGCAATGCCTGTCCTCTGCCTCAGCTTCTGGAACGCACCTTTCTTCAAGGTCTAGTTTGGCCCCAAGAATGAGCCCCTTCATCCCACGGCTCCTAGCACAGCCCCGCTCCTGGCTCATTCCAGTTGCCTCTTGTCTGCAAACCTATATCCCCAGAGGACTCCAGGGGACACTGGGCAGACCGGGGGGTGGTTTGTTTGCTTCTTCCACCCATGTTCCTCCAGCAACCCCTGTCACACACCAGTGCTTCTGTGCAAATCGCAGCCAGACCCCTTCCTCCAGGCCGGCCCTGTGGCATGCCTGGAGTGCAACCCTGTTCACAAAGTGGTGGCTGCCTTTGGGACCTATGCCCAGGGCCGGACCAGCTTGGGTGTGCACCCCCTCCAATGCCTCCACTCCAGGCTCTCTTGACACCCCACGCTCCCCCATCTCAGCACTGACCACCACTCTCACTCAAGGTCGTGAAGGCAGACACTGCTTCCTGGACAGGAAAGGGCTCCCCAAGTGTCAATTGAGTGAGTGGGCGGGTGGGGAGCCAGCTCTCCATGAAATGGGGCCCCTCCATCCTGGGCACCAGGAAGCCAGAACCTCAGGGGGTCAGGGGGGCAGCCGCTGCACCTCGGGAGATTGGTTCCCCATGGGAAGCTCCCCCCGCCCTGTCCCACTGCCTAGGGAGGAGTCACATGACCCTCTGACCCCGCACCCAAGACCCAGGGGTCCCACCCAATTCCTCCTTCCTTATACTAGGCCCGTCCCCAAGCAGAGGTGGGGTGCCAGTGGCCCCACCTCTGTGATCTCGAACAAGGGGAGCAGCTGCTGGAGGGGTGGCCAGGGTCGGGGCAGGGCCTGCAGGAGCACAGCCATCCTTCTCTGGGCCTCAGTCTCCACATCTGTGAAAGGGAGCAGTGAGTCAGACCCATCTAGCCAAGGAGGCTTCTGGGCCAGGGCCCCCCAACACACTCCACCGTTTCTCCTCCGAGCCTCCATCTGTGGGCCGGCCCAGAGCCGGCAGCAGGCGTGAGCACTGACCCAACCAGAGTCAGACGCAGGGCCGAGCGGGATTCCAGGACCCCCTGGGAGGATGCTAGGTGGTGACTAGGAGCTGCTGCCAACCCGCTCCACAGGGAACCCTCGTTACCACTGGGCTGCATCCCAATCCTGTGGGCCGGCCGTTCCAGAGGGCTGTGCTGGGTGGAGGGGCCTCAGATCCTGGATGCTGGTCAGTGCCCGCTCCTTCTCCAAGCCCTGGGCTCACTGACATGCAGACCGGAGGCTCCTTAAGGCAATTGCCCGGCGCTAAGGAGGAACAGGAAGCCCAGGGAGAGAGGCCGATCCTGGGATTCGGTTCTGTGCCAATCCTGGGATTCGGTTCTGTGCGTCACTCAACAGCTGCTCACGGGTTGCCCACTCTGAGCCAGGCTGCAGGGTGGAGCCCTCCCTGAGCTCCCAGAGGTCCACACACCTAGAAACGGGGCCCAGGACAGACCAGTTCAGGCTGGCCCTTCCCTGCCTCTTCTGCAGCCGCCCAGGAGCCTCATGGTGGGGAGGGGGCCTGTTTTACAGCCAAGGAAGGGAGCCGGGTCAGGCAAAGGGGCCCCAGGCCCCTGGGCCCCCTTCTACCAGGTCACTCAACATGCGTGCTGAGGGGCAAGGTGGCCCAGCGATTACACACCCCACCACAGGGGCCAAAGTGCCGCGGGTGAGCCCTGGTGTCCACCTCCAGATGTTTATCTCGGGCAAGTCACTCAGCCTCCCTGGGCCTCAGTCTCTCCACCTGTGAAACGGGCTGGATCACAGCGCTTGCTGCAGGTTCTGGATGCGAGGGGGGGCGCAGAGCGTGTCTTCTGTCACGGTCAACTGCCATGCAGAGCCTGGGCCAGGTGCTGGGAGGGACAGAGAGAGGCACAGTGCCTGCCTTCCAGACACCAGCAGGGGCCAGAGGCTGGGGGCCTCCCCCCGGGAGGGGCCGTGGACCAGGACCCGGCGATCAGACTTTTGTTTCCTTTCCGTGGTGAATAGAACAGGCGCGTAGAAGTCGAGTATGGGAGAGAAGACCTCCTCTCTGACCCCTGTCCCCAACCCTGCGCCCCCAGGGTGCGCCCCCTCCCGCCATAGTCGCGGGCTGGTCCCACTTCCTCTACTCCTTTTAAAACCCGCCCTCCATTCCTGGTGGCCACGTGGCCCCGGGCATGCTTTCTAGCCTCACAAAATGGGATTAAAAAACATCTATCTTACTTAGGATGATAAGAAAAATAAAACAGATAATCAGACAGCCATTCGAAACCCATCAGCTCCCTCCTCTCGTTTCCCTCCGTAATTTTCAGACAGGCTGAGTTCAAGTGATTTTAGACTCTACTGAGCGGACCCGCATGGCCCACTTTGCTTCTCTGAATGATCTGCTACCGTGATAACCCCGGCGAGCCTCTCTGTACCCAGGGCTTCCCCACGGATGGTCCCCAGAGGCGGAAGCCGGGGCCTGGTTGTGACCACCTCTGGCTTTGCCCCCATCGGGAACGGTGGAAGGCGTTGCCTTTGAGGAAAGCATCTGGGGCGCTCTGAGTGAAAGCTATAAGGACCAGCTCAGGTCAGCCCCGAGGGACCTGGGGCTCCACCGACGTCCCACGCAGGACGCGGGTGGATTCAAGCCTGAGAGGCTCTGATCCTCATTTCACCCTTCTGACATCAGTGCTGGCTGTAATCATTTGCTGAGGCCACCACAGTCCTGGTGGCCTAAACAACAGACTTTTATTTCCCCTCAGTCCTGGAGGCCTGAAGTTCGAGGTTTCAGAGCAGGTTCCTTTGGACCTTGTCTCTCTCCCCACGTCTCCACGTGGTCGTCGCTCTGCACGCGTCTACTCATCTCCTTATAAGGACCTCAGTCCTGTGGGAAGGGGGCCACCCTAATGACCTCGTGTTAGCTTCACCCCCTCTTCAAAGGCCCTGTCTCCAAATACAGTCACTCCCTGAAGTACTGGGAGTTAGGACTGAACCACACGCATTTGGGAGGGGACACCATTCAGTCCACAGCATGGGTGACTCATCATCATTCTAGAATTTATGGACCATGACCCCAGTGACTCCTGTAAAAACAGCAACGCCTACCCCCTCAGCAACAACAAGCCTTCTGCCTCCAATGGGGAGACCAGGCGGGAGAGACTGTGACTTGTCCACGGTCACACAGCCAGCCGGAGGCTGAGCAGGACGTGGGTTCGGGCCTGGCTCCTTCCAGAGCCCATCAGCTTTCCACGTGCTAAAACAGCCTTTAAAACGGTCAGGGAAGGTTCTGGACTCCCCACAAGCGGCCTTCAGGGACGGTGACATGGCCAACTGCTTTCTATCAGGTCTCCCATGCCAGCCAGGGGCCCACTCCTGGAAGGAGCTCGAGGACACAGAACTTGGGACCTATTTATCTTGGCACTGCAGTGCCTCACCCCTGCCTGGCTCCGCAGCTGCTCGGGGATTGTTGGACCGATCCGAGGGCGCGGTCACTGCCCGGGAGGAACGCACTCTCTCTGGGAGCGGGCAGCGAGCCAGCGCACATCGCCACACACGGGGACATGCAGCCAAGAGCCGGCCGCTTCTCCCCTCCTGTTTGGGGCCCACTATCGCTCCGAGCGATGAAGCTGACCTTGGTGCATCTGCTGGCAGAGCTCAAGTTAATCCCGAAGCCGTCAGCTGTCCCGGAGCTGAGTCACGCGGGCGGTTGGCAGGGCTCCTCGGGGGTGATCTGGCCCCCACGTGCTATTGCCTGTGCCCCCATCAGTGCCAGGGGCTCAGCCCGTCACTGCAGCCCCCAGAAATACCCAGAGAGCGCACATCCCTGCAGAATGTCAAGCCCTGCTGGCCCCAGCCCCAAATTCCTCGCGGCTTATGGTCCCAGCCAGCGGCCAGCTGTAAACAGCCTAACAAGGGGGCCCCGGGCCCGGGAGCTGCAGTAGCAAAGAACGTGTGTCTTTGTCCCAGTTGGAATCTTCGTCCCAAATCGCACTGGAGGCCGTGGGCCTCTGGGTGGCAACTCAGTGTGCAAGCCCCAGGCTCTAGGGCGCCGGATCCAGAGGAGGGTTCGCAGCTGTCAGGCCCCTTTCACGCACAGCTGCTGTGCCTGGGTGCCCTCAGGACGCCCCAGGAGCCCAGCCTGGTGGACGGAGGGCAGAGCCAGAGGGTCGAAGCACAGCCCCGGCCGCCTTCCTCCTGGCCCCGGACATTGGCCATCCCCTCGCCACATCCTGGGGCGTCTCCAAGCCCTGCCAAGTCCCCAGGGAGGCCTGGATAGTCACACTCAACCTCCTTCTCCTAAGGGTCTCCCCCCTTCCACATGGCAGACTCCTTTCTGAACCAAACTTCCGTCAGGCTTCCTGAGCCCTCCTCTCCTTGACCTTGAGCTGCCAGCCCAGTTCCAGCTGAGAAGCCTGCTAAGCCACTTGAGGAAGGATACTCACCCCTCATATCCTTGTTCTCCCGCTCCTTGGTATCTGAGTCCTTGACCTTTAGGCACCATCCTTTTGGAACAATTTAGCAAGAATTCCCATACCCTTGAGATCTAATAAGTTCCTCTTGGTAATTTTCCGACTGCTGACCCCCTCACTTCGCTCCTTGGCTCTAAATCTGCCCCAGCTATCCTTGCTGGATCCACAAATTGAGCTCAATCTCGCTCCCCTATCGCAGCAACCTTGGATAAAGGCTTCCTTGCCATTTTTAGCCAGTTCCTAGTGCAATTTTTCTCTTGATCACATGCCCCTAGACCCCTCCTCCTCGCCACCTCCACCCTCACCCCCAGCCTGGCCATCCTCCTGAAGTTGCTCAGCCCCGAAATCTTACTCTGGGTCTTGTTCCCCAGCAAGCTTGACAGTCAGAGCCCCTGACTTTCCCTACCAGCTCCCCTCACGGGCAGGCTCTCTCATCTCTCAGCGCCCAGCCCCGAAGTTCACATCTGTGAAATAGGGACGGGGAGAAGAGAAACCACACGCAGAGGGCAGAAGGCAGCTCTCTGAGTGGAGGTGCTCAGCAAACTGGAGTTCCCTTCTCCATGTCTGGCTCCCGCTTACAAGATGCCTTAAATCTGTCTGCAGAGAAAGAGTCCGCATCACTAAGGGTATCGTCTTCCAACAGGGAAAACAAAATCCCAGGTGACAGGCGAGGGGCGACTCTCAGAAACAGTGACATCTGCCCAGCTCCGGCGTTCCCGTTTATCGCTCTATTTCAGTGCTCAAAAGGACAGGCAGGTGGCCAGCCGCAGAGCTGAAATGGAATAAAAGAACTGGGAACTTATTGGATGGTTCAGGCTCAGCCCGGCGGGGTGCGGGTCTTCAGCAAGATAGACTCGGCTATTTGTTTTCTCCTCAACTGGAACAGCGGGGCAGGGGGTCGTGAAAGGCTTTAGATGTTTGTCCAGAGGTTTCTTTTCTTATCCACAGACACGCGGCTCTCAGAACTGGCCAAAATGTCAGCCGTGAGCCTGCTGGGCGCAAGCGCCTCCAAGGAGATATGTATGGGTCCTTAGCTGGGGAGGCTTTGGAGAATGGGGCCTGGCTTCCACGAGACTCAGGGCTTCCCTGAGTGGCCCAGTGGTAAAGAAGCCTCCTGCCAAGCAGGAGACGCGGGTTCGATCCCTGGGTCGGGAAGATCCCTCGGAGAAGGAAATGGAACCCACTCCAGTGTTCTTGCCTGGAGAATCCCATGGACAGAGCAGCTGGGTGGGCCACAGTCCATGGGATCAAAGAAGAGTTGGACACAGCTGAGCAACTAAACAACACCACAACCAGGAGACTCTGCAGACGTGACTACTCCAAGCTCTTCTAGGGGATGGGAGCTTGCTTTTCATGCAGGGAGATGGAGGCCCAGAGAAGGTGAGGGGCCACCCCAAGGTCACACAGCACACGGGTGTGGGAGCTGGGAGCCTGGATACGCAGATTCCCTTCCTCTGATGCCCTTTTCAAAAAGCCACTTACACTGCGAAGCCTTCCCTGCATCTACCACGCTGTCCAGGCTGGATCAGGTGCCCCCTGGGCCCCCGCAGCCCGTCTGGACCCTATCATCAGAGCCCAGGCCCTGCTGCATTTCACCCACCACTGATGCCCCTCCCTCCCGGGAGGTGTAGACGCGTCTGGACACAGAGCCTGCAACAAGGGCTGAATGCGTGAATGCGCATCGGCTGTGTCCTACAGGCGGCCTACTCTCCCCCCCAGGGTGGTGGGCAGAGGCCCCACTGCCCGGCTCTCTGATCCCACCTCACACTAGCTCAGATCCTACAGCTGACAGCCGATGACAATCATACTATTAATAACAACAATAATAAACATAACCGCGGCACGGCCGCCACCACGGACTGAACCTTACTACGAACCAGGTGTGTTGCCGCTGTGTTTTTCTGAAGGCGCGTGACAGCCGTGGGAGGTGGGTATTATTATCCTGATTTTTCAAAGGCAGAACGAGGGCCCGAGAGCGGCCTCTTTGCTTGATGAGCGAGGGCGTCGCTCCCAGACAGACAGCTCCAGACGGGGTGGGGCTGCAAGGGGGCCGCCGAGTGAGGCTCAGGGAACAGGCAGTTCGAGCTTGACAGTGCCCCCGGCGTCCTGGGGCAGCTGTAGCAAAGCACCACAGATCGGGAACTCAAAGCAATGGACATTCATGCGCTCACAGTCTGGAGGCCAGAATCGGAGCTCGAGGTGTGGGCAGGGCCGGCTGCCTCCGAGGCTCTGAGGCAGGATCTGTGCCGAGCACCCCCTCCAGCTTCTGTGGGTTCCTGGCTGTCTTTGGTGTTCTCTGGCTTGTAGCCGCAGCCTCCCATGTCTGTCCCCATCCTCATGTGGCCTTCTCCCCACGTGTCTGTCTCCAAATGTCCCCTTTCTATCAGGTCATCGATCACGCTGGACCAGGGCTCACCTGACTCCACTGTGACCTCATCTGAACTTATTCATGTCTACAACTATCCTATTTCCAAAAAAAGTGCCGCAGTCTATACACTGAGGGCTGGGATGTCAACGTGTAAATCTTGGAGGGACACAGTTCAAGGTGGGCTTCCCTGGTGGCTCAGCTGGTAAAGAATCCGCCTGCAATGCGCGGGACCTGGGTTCGATCCATGGGTTGGGAAGGTCCCCGGAGAAGGGAAAGGCTATCCACCCCAGTGTTCTGGCCTGGAAAATTCTATGGACTGTATAGTTCATGGGGTCTCAAAGAGTCGGACACGGCTGAGTGACTTTCACTTTCACTTCAGTTCAATGTACTGGAAAGACCCTGGTGCTGGGAAAGACTGAGGGCAGGAGGAGAAAGGGGTGACAGAGGATGAGATGGTTGGATGGCATCATTGACGCAGTAGGCATGAGTCTGAGCAAATTCGGGGAGATGGTGAAGGACAGAGAAGCCTGGCGTGTTTCATGGGGTCGCAGAGAGCCAGACACAACTTAGCGACTAGAATACATCAACAACAGTTAATGTGTTAACAGTAATCCAAGGGCAGCTAAAGGTTGTTACGGGTAATCGAGGCCAGTCACAGGGTTAGGAAGGCCAGGCTGAGTGCCAGGGAGGCCCTGGGGACAAGCCAGCCAGCGGAGGGGCCACATAGGGGCTCTGCAGGCACCAATGTGCCCAGGACACCAGCCGCTGTTCAGGTGAGTGTGGCCTTGGGTCCCCATCCATCCCCCATCCCGCTCCTCAACCCAGAAGCCTGGGGCGGTCTCTGCCCTTCCCTCTCCCTCAGCCCCCAGATCTGAGCCCCATCCACCTAAAGAACACTTGAGTCTGTTTACTGCTTACAATTAAGCCAGTGCATGTATCATATAGCAGACGGCAACAAATGTCCCAGGGAAAAAGAAGCTGAGAAGGCAAGTGGGAAGTTTCAGGAGGTGAGGGGTGCTTTAGAGAGGCCTCCTCTCAAAACTGACATTTCCACCAAGGCAGGCAGGAAGGAGGAAGCCAGCCTCGGGGATACCTGGGGACAGCAGAAATGTCCAGGAAGCTGGACAGGCCAGTGCAAAGGCCCTGAGGCAGGAGTGGGCTTGCTGGAGTAGGGAAGGGTCGGGGAGGGAGCCTCAGAGGTGAGTTGGTTACCTTGTGTGCCCCTGGCCCGGGACTCAGCCTCTAACTGCCACCTGTTGCAAGAGGAGCTGCAACGTCCGCATCAAGACCCCCAGGCCAGCTCTCTCTGCGCAACAGGCCTGGCTCCCAAACCGGCAAGAACAAACAGTGCGTGATTTCCATGATTGAAATCACTTTATATAACAATATCAAGAAACCCAGGAGAAAAGCAGTGAAAAAAGCCCCCAGAATAATGAAATAAGATGATGACGGCCTCGCTATGAATAGAAACCCCATTTGCAAAAACCTCACCAGGGATCACAATATTTCTAAATCTTCCCATGGCTTCTGTTTAATTGTCACAAAGTACCATTTTCTTCCTTGCGCTTTAATCAACCAATTTAGATGTATTACTGCGCTTGACACCGCCTTGATTCTCTGATAAATGAAACAAAAATATTTTAAAAACACTTGCGTGGTTGAGAGCAGCCGGCCCAGATACCCGCCCATGTTCTGCCGGATGTCTCCACAGAATCCTGGTTGGTTCGTTCGTTCGGCAGATTTTTGCTGAGGGCCTACTGTGTGCTGGGCCCTGGGGGGAACAGTGGAAGGCGGGCAGACAGTGAGCCCAGCTCCTGGGCGGTGGAACCGCCAGATCAAAGGGGCATGTGTAACAACAGGGCCAAGGGGCAAAGCACACAGACAGCCAGGAGGCGCTCCGGCCATGGCAGGGGCAGAGAAAACAGAAAGCAGACCGAGAAAGGGAGTCTCGACGGGGGGAAGGGCAGTGAGACCCTGAGGCCTTACTGGAGAGCTGACATTTCAGGAAGGATGGAAGGAGGTGAGCAGCGTCGCTGCGCTGTGTGGTCCCAGGACCAGTGCCCAGCGGGGAAGCTTCCGTGAGCCAGCTTTGCTCTGGGCGCCACGGGGCCGCGGAGGGTGTGAGTCTGATTGTGGTTATCGCTGACTGGCTCTGCTGAGTTCTCAAGGGACAGGTGGGCTCGCACCTGCTGCACACCTGTCGGGAGGCAGAGGGTGTCGGGGTGGGGGCCACCTGGTCGCCACGAACAGGGATCTCGCTGTAAGCAAGGGATGCTTTCAGAGGCTCAAATCCTCCTCCCGCTCTGCCTCACTCAATCCCGTGCCTGAGACACCGGGGCCAGACTCCGGGCTGGAAAGGGATGTGGCCCCAGCCCTGCCCACCACCTAGAAACCTCCACAGTCAGTTCACGTGTCTGCAGGTCAACACAGACACCTCCGGGTCCCCTGAGACTCAGGCCCAGGCCGGAGAAAGTCCAGGGCCCCGCACATCCCACCTGGATGGGCAGGGCAGCGAGCCCCACCAGCCTGGCTACACGGCTTGACGGTCTGGGCCAGAAACCAGGGTCGCTCCATCTGTGGACGAGAGGGGCGGGGAGCCCCAGACAGTCAGAGCTCTGGGCGTCTTTCCTGGAGTGAGGACGTGAGTCAGCTGAACCGCTGACTCATTGGGCCCCTAACGCAGCGCCACCCCAGCTGCCACCTGTCTCCCTGCCTCGGTCCTCTGTACACCAGCGAGGCCCCTCCGCCACGGAGGCTTCCCAGGTGCAATCCTGGCTCTGGGCCGCAGCTGCTCCCCACTCCAGCTCCTGCTTCTCTGACGTCCACGCCTAGAAGCCTTTCTGCTGGGGTCCCTTGTTCTCCTAGGCAGGCTCTGGACCCCAGGCCTGGTCCACGGGACTCAGGACGGGCACCTTCGCCAGGACACCCGTGGGTCGCCACCATGTCCAGCCCCACCCTCTCTCCTGGTCTCTCCTGCAGGGGACCTCCCGGGCAGCGAGGCTCCAATAGCACAGGACAGACCCTCCAACTGGTCCCCCAGGCTGGAGATGGGGGCAGCAGCCCCTCCCCCTTGGGGACTTGAAGTAGGACAGGAGCTACTTGTCCTTCCAGTCTCCATCTGCTCTGGTCTGACTGGGGAGCCGAGAGCTGGAGAAGGGTCCCTACTCATAGTCTATGTCTGGGGAACCACCCCCCTGATAACCCCACTGACGCGCTGCTGAGAACTTCAGCTTTATTTGTCCATCGCAAGTGCCGATGGACACCGGCCTGTGACGTTAGGTGACGGGGGGTGGTGATGGGGGGAGGCTGACCCCCGGCAGCTGCGGTACCTGTCAGTTGTCCAGGCGAGAGGGACAGTGGCATTTTAGTGGGGTTGTTGTGGCTGGAAGCGGACAGACCCCACCAATGGCTCAGAGGTGGGATCCACAGAGCCTGGGAGGGGCATCCGCTTGGAGGGTAGGTGCCGGGAGCCAGTGTGAGGAATCCCGCCTGTGACAAGGTCATGTGGTAGGAAGCCTGGCAAACGCAAGGCGTGTTCAGGTTTCAGGGGTTCCCCCTGGAATTTCCCGAGCATCCACCCCTCAAAAAATGAGAATCTGCCGGCCTTTGTACTCTGCTTTTCCACTCTTCTGATATTCTCTGGAAAAGTCAATTCAAGGCTTTAGTCTTCTGCATTTGAAAGGGATGTTTCAGTTAAACCCCCTCTGATAACTCTCTAGCTTGCTTGCCTAACAGGTTCCATAAACCAAGTTATTCAGCCTCTTTTCTCCACTTAATTTTCCTACTATACTATCTCTTTCTAATCTAAACTTATATTAATAAATAAATAAGTTTTCCTCGCCGACGCCGTCCCCGCTTCGAATTCCCTGGACCCCCCGGGGCTGGACCCCGGCAGGTAGGAGGCAGCCCCGGGCCACAGAAGCGGGTGGGTTTGGGGCAGCAGGACAGAGTTCCACCTCGGGCCTGCCTGCAGACCCGGGGCCTGAGCGCCTGCTGACGCGGGTTTGGCGCTCAGGAGAGATTTAGGCCCAGACCTGGGACTTGACGGCCCTCAGAGGGACGAGAGAGGGAGGAAGTGGCCCAGTTACAAATATAACCAAGAGTCGCCACCCCCTGACACCTCCTCTCCAGGTGGAGCAGTCTCTGCTTTGCAGCAGCCAGCGCGGTACCCCTGCGGAATGAATGAATGATCAGGCCACGTGGGAGGGTTTTAAGCTGAGACCCTAATGCGGAAGCTGGCTCTCCCTATACTGACTGTGTAAAATGCCCCTGAGGCCGCTGGGCGACGATGCTGTCTGGAGGAGGCCGAGGAGCGCACAGGTCAGGGCTTTGGGAAAATGCCCTGAGCTGCAGGGTGAGGACTCGGTGGGGGCGGGAAGACACCTCTGCCCTCGCCTCCGGCATGCCCACGGGAGGAGGGAGCCGCCTGCGCATCTGCGGCAGCTCGGGATGATGCAGCACCAGGGCTGGGAGGTGGGCAGCCTGGAGAGCCACCTCTGGGACCTGCGAGACAGCAGCACCTTCCCTCCCGGGCTACACAGTCTGTCTCTACCGGCCCCAGATCCAGATACATCCCCGTGTCATGGAACCCCAGCACAGATACTGTCCATGTATGTGTGAGTCGCTGTTGCAACATCTCTGGGAACCAGACTATACTTGATTGCCTCTCAGAATGGGGAACTCTCTACTTGAGGGGACAGCCTATTCTCTCTCTTTCATTTCTGAGAGTTGAGGCTGTTCCTCTATCCAAACCTGCTCAAATGGTCTCCCTGCCAGTTCCAGGCATCACTCCCTCCCCTGCCATTGTTGCCAGAAACACACAGTGCGTCCATCTCGTCTCCTTCCCAGCTTGGTCTCCAGAGGTCATTTCCTGTGCCAGTCACCACACTCAGCTCTTCCCACAAAGAAGCACGACACCAACACCAAGCACCTACTTTGTGCTTCAGAAGTACATACTATGTGTCATTTTGCATGCATATCTCCCTCCACAGCACTGTGGCATGTGATGATGGGTGGGTGAGTCTTCAGCTGGACAATAGCAAGAATCATATTCTATCCAGAGTTAACTTTTATTGAGGTTCCAGACACTCTTCCAAGCATTTGTTCCAAGTACCTTTGTAAACTAATGTAAAGGCATGGCAACACACTCCAGTACTCTTGCCTGGAGAATCCCATGGACAGAGGAGTCTGGCAGGCTACAGTCCATCGGATCACAAAGAATTGGACATGACTGAAATGACTTAGCGTGCACACACACACACATGAACACACCAACTTAATGCTTGTGTCATTAAAGGAGATTGCAAGCTGGATTGGGAGATGAGGGACGTCTGAATGTGTGTTCTGATAGCTAGACAGATGGGCAGGTGAGATGGCCCGTTACCCCCATCTCATGGTGGGGAAAATGGGCTGGGAGAGGTCAGGTGAGTGGTCTGAGGTCACACAGCCTGTGAGTGGCTGGTGTTTGCCGCAGGCTACTGGGCTCCAGAGCAAGGCTCTGAGCTGCTGGAGGCTCCTGACTATTCACGGGGACTCGGGGGAAGACAAGGCAGGAGTGTGCTCTCAACAAAGCTGGACGGTGGGGATGGGGCCTGGGGCCAGGGCCTCATCCTCCAAGTCCACCCACAGGGGCAGGATCGGGGTGGGGGCCCGAGGCAGCTCCACACCCTGAAGCGAGGCACGACAGTATCCTCACCTGGGAAGCAGAGACCGAGGACGGGTGCTGAAGGTCACCCATGAGTAAGTGGCCAGGCCAGGATTCAAACACCTTCCCAGGCTCCAGGTGGACCCCCCCGGACTGCAGCCGTGTGCTGGCCTGGCGCTTTCGAAGATGGAAACTGCCCCCTCCCTCTCTCTCCTCTCCTCCAAAACAGCTGGCCGGGCTCAGCCATGCCCCAAGGATGCCAGCAGCAGCTGGCCTCACCATGGGGGGAGACAGGACGTGCCCCCCGCCCCCAGCCCCGCACACACACCGAGGGGGAGGGCAGCAGGCTGCTCGGGGCCCACAGCAAGGTCACCCTGCCGTCCCCGAGAGAGGAGTGACTCAGATTCAGACACGCAGGCAGTGAGCCTGCCCTGCTCCGGAAGGCGAGGCCCGCTTCTGGTCCCACGAACAGGCCAGGGTGAGAGGCCAGGTGGGAGCCCGGCCTCGAGGCCCTTTCGCTGGCCCTGTTCTCTCTCGTTTAGTGGGCACTCGATTCTGTCACTGGTCATCACCCGAGCAGGTGCCAAGGCCCCGAGGCCTGGGATGCCCGTAGCCACCGACTGCGGTGGTGTCATCTCAGCACCCAGACAGTGCCTGGCACACGGGAGAAGCTCCAGCAACATCTGTTGAATGAGCTGACTAGTCCGTGCACCAGCCCCAATCTTATTTTTGAGAAATATGTACTGTCTGGTGGGGGAAGGCAGACACTTTATTAATAATAACTGTAGCTGATTGTGAGCACAGTTCAGTCAGCTTGGCATAATAAGCACGGCCACACCTCATCAATCCTGGTGACAGCCACACAGGCGAGAATCCTGATCTTACGCACGAGGAGGCCGGCCCTGGTGAAGCTGGGGGTCACCTCCCACAGGGACCTCTGGGCTGACTTGAAGATGGGTGGGCAGGGATGGGAGACCCTGGAGAAAAGAGATTTCCCTGGGCCCCGAGGTGGACAGTGGGGTCTGGCCTTCCAGAAAGAACACCGCCTGAGCAATGGGCCCAGGAGCCTGAAGGCACCTGTGGGGAGGAAACCAGGGCCCGTTAGCGAGTCTGCCGGCACTGACAGTGAAAGGCTGGGTGTCCACGGGCACTGGGGCCAGAGGAGAACTTGGGGCTGTGTTTTGGTGAGATCCTCTTGGCTGCCACGTGGAGGGGACACAGGAGGGCCCGGGACAGCTAAGGGGACTCAGGACCAAATCCAGCCCGGGCTGTCAGGAGTGTGAACAGCTGGAGCTCCGAGAGTTGGTGGGGTGAGGGGTGAGACGGCGGCCAAGGATGATGCCAGGTTCCGGAGGCGGGTGTGGAGGGAATGGGGGGGAAACAAATGAAGTCTCCAGGCTCTTCCCCTTAACCTTGACCTCTTGTCCACTACTCCCTCCACCTCATCTTCCTGCCCAGCCAGCACCCCGTCCACTTGACCAAGCAGCTGTCCAGCTCTCCGTCACAAACACACACCAGCCAGGCACCTGCCCATCTGCGTGCCCACCAAACACACGCTCAGGCATCCCTCATCTCCCAACCCAGCATGCGGTCTCCTCTAATGACGGTCACCAACATTAAATTACTTAATGAATATACTTGGAACAGATGCTTGGAAGAGTGCCTGGACCCTCAACAAGCGCCCACCCATCATCACCTGTTAACCCATCTAGCCACACATCTATCCCCCATCCATCCCTCATTCTCTCATCCATCTATCCATCAAGCCCCGCTTCATTCATTTCTCCATGAAGCTCTCCATCTAGCCAAATGTCTTCCTGCACATTCATCTTTCCATCAGCCTGTTCACCCATCATCCACCCACCTTCCCACCCATCCATCCATCCATCATCTCTCTGTCCATCCACCCACCTCCCACTCATCCATCCATCCATCATCTATCCACCCATCCACCACCTACTCGTTATATACCCATCTATCGATCTCTCCATTCATCCATCCAGCTTTTCACCCATTCCCACATTTCCCCACACAATCACAAGTACTCGTCACTGAATGCCCAGTCCTCTGTCCATTTCTCAGGATGTAAAGACATGGAACCGTGAATCCTCCACAAGACTCTCAGTGTCACTGAGAAGGGCAAGCCCACACAGAGCAATCACCTACCGAAATATGAGTCTTTGTTCTAAAGGCCACAGTGATGCAGAAAAGGCCAATCTGTGTGGACTTATCAGGGGAGTCTTCCTGGAGGAAGGAGAGTTGCCTTCTGAACTGACTTCTCAGGGCCCTCCCCAATACCAGCTCCCCAGCCAGCTTGCACAATCAGGCTCCAATGTGCTCCACTCCACCCACCGCCCCTCTGGTTGCCTCTCACCTCTGCAAGTTATCTTGTCATTTTTTTGCTTACGACACATCTAAGCTATGGAGACAGCAAGCTCTTGCATGGCTTTATCATAACAGTAATAAATACGCACTCCATCCTGAAGGTTTAGAGTCCACCTGCCGGCCCCAGGGAGGGAGGAGCAGGACTGGGAAGTGCTCAGGAGACAGGGAAGAGAAAGGACTAATTACACCCTGGAATGAATCACAGCACCTTTACGGAAAGGAGCTTCACACATCATTATCTGCTGTGGGAAGAGCAGCTTATTTGGGGTGTGGGGAGAATTAATTAAAGTTGGGGAGGCGCTCGGAGAGCTGAGGATGAAAGGTGCAAGGCAAGCGCCAAATGTGCTTATTAATAAAATATCGGTCCCAAGTTGCCAACAAGGCCAGCTTGTGCACCGGGTGTCCCGGCGGGTGCTGGGAAGGGCGTCAGCCGCTCCCGGCTCCTGGGCTGGGCCTATGAGAACCGCTTATGCGACTTCTCATACCGAGGCCTGCTCCGGGCCGGGCCCGGTGGTGGACATTGTGGGCGTCCTGGAGCAGGTCAGACGCAGGCCAGCCCTCAGGGAGCTCCCGGCGGTGACCGTGCAGACAGAGGCTCAGCATGGCCAGAGCTGTGACAGACGGAGGGGTCCGCCTGGCTCAGAGGAGGCTTCCGGGAAGAGCAGACAGATGACCTGGGTCCTCCAGATGGAAAGAAGCCAAGAGGGACAGTCCAGGAAGAGGAAGCAGAGAGAGCTGGGCTCTGGAGGCCTGAGAGCACCATCGCGTCAGGAAAAGAGGAGGGCCGAGCAAGCCTAGGTGGCCGTGAGGCAGGAGGTGGAGCTCGCTGGCAAGCGGAAGGCAGACTTCATCCGGAAGGAAGGGGGAAGCCAGCAAAGGGCTTGAGCAGGAGGGTGTGCTGTCGGGCCTGAGTTCCACGTGGATCTTTCGGCTCCCGCTGGCGGACGGGCCACTAGGTGGGGGAACTGAGTAAGGGCGACTGCTGGCCCCTGCACACTGTAGTCCTGTGCAGGCAGGAGGTACAGAGGCTGGGCTGGCAGCTCCAGCGAACAGCAGCAGGGGCGCCTCAGGGGCTGGAAGTGGAGGGTTCCTGGGGCCCTGCCCGATGAAGCCAAAATGCCTGGTGACTGGCAAAGGCGTGGTCAAGGGCAGAGTGCCCACACAGATGGGTCCCCGTGTCCACGGCACTGCCCACATCCTGCTCTGACTGCCAGGTTCCGGGTCCCAGGGTGGGGCCTCGGCCAAGCATGTGTGGGGAGCATCAGCCCTGTGGACTCCACCTCTGGGGAGGTTCCAGGAGGCTGCAAGCTGCAGCTGTTGCCCACCCACATCCAGCCCCGCTCCCTGCTGCATCTGATGAGGACCCCGTGTCCTCTTTCCTCCCCTAGCCTGCTCGGGGATCCCCTCATCTTTTATGGGTGGAGGAGGAGAACTCAGCTTCTCTGACTAGAGATTCTGGCCTGGGTTTGAGAGCTGGGCTCTGGGATCACGCAGACCTGGGTCTCAGGAATCTTGGGTAAGTTACTTCCGACTTCAGTTTATGGGTCTGTGAGATGGGCATGATTTTAGTCCACATCACATTAGGCCATATGAGGCTTGTCAGATGCACAGAACAGGACCCAGCACGAGGCTCGAAGCCACTGGCTGTGCTTATTTTTACAATGCTGAAGACCCAAAGCCCCCAGGGTCGTGAGTAACACACGACAGGTGCTTAAGGCCTCGTGTCTGTTATAATGATCAGTAAATACCAGACTATAGGTATTAGCTACTAGTGGTGAGGAGAGGTGAGGAGCGCCAAGTAGAGGCCCTACTCTGTGCCAGACACCCACTAATTTGGCCTCAGCCAACCATTTATTAGAGTCCCTGAAAGGTAGGAATTGTTGTCCCCATTTCAAAGATAAGGATACTGAGGCTCAGAGAGGGAAAGTGACTTCTGATGCAAGGCAGACCCAAGAGTCTGACTCCAAAGCTGGGGGCTTATTTTGTAATTTTCACACTAAAATAGGATGTCAAGGCGGTAAGAAGGCTTCATATGCCAGGGGACCTTGGGCAAGTCACTGGGTCTTTCTGAGCCTCAGTTTCCTCATCTGCAATTTGGGCTCATGCTGCTGACCTTGGAAGCTTGCTCCAGCAAGTCATTGTTCTGAGGTTCCATCTCTGCATGCAGCACCCCAGGATATTCCCATGATGCTCTGGGGGTGGAAAGCAGCCCATATCCTCTTTGGCTGGGCTCCAAAATCAGGCATGGTGCTCTGAGAAGGTCTTAGAGCAATATGTGAGCAAGGCTGACTGCAGAGGGCCTGGCCCCTCACGTGCTCTGGGTCTAGGAGGGCTGAGACAAAGGCATCTGCCTCCTGGACACCAAAATGGGGCCACATTTTTCTCTGATCAAGAAAGTGATGCAAATAGGATAAAGCATTCTGAACTTGGTAATCTAACCCAGGGCAGGCAGCAGCTGCCACTCACCTGCTGTGTGACCCTGGGCAAGGTACTCAACCTCTCTAATCCTCCCTACCTTCAGTTGAAATGAGGCAAAAATAATAGTGCCTTGCTTTGCGGGGTGCTGGTGGGATGCATGAAAAAATGTTTGCAAAGCCCCAGGCCTGGCATAAGGTGCATGAATCCAGACTCTGAAAGCTGGAGTCTCCTGTCCTTTCCCCTCTTCCAAAAGAGCCAGGGTCAGCCGGGGGAGCCCGTGGACAGGGGCTGCGGGCTGCCCCAGGCTGTGGCTGGAGGCACCGCCCCCCAACTTTCATACTCCCCACCAAGCCCCCGAGTAGCTGTTCAGAGGTTCTGATTCATCACAGATGCTGACCAGTGAACAGGCCACGGCTGGCAGGTGGCCAGACAGGCGGGGGCTACCTGGCCAGGGCCATGGGCCCGGCTCTGTGGCCAAGCTGGGGCCAGCGTCCCCATGGCCGGGATCCTCACCAGAACAGAGTGCAGACAGATGCTGGAACCCACCACCAAAAGCTCCTTTTTTCCCTGGACTCTATGGAAACATGAGATTTTGCAATAACAAAGGTCCCTCTGTGAGGTGGGGCCAGATCATTTATAACATCGGGAGAGGCCGCTCAAAAGAATCAAAGAAGTTTGAAATTCCGAGCCTGGCTGCGGGGCCTGAGCTGTGAAACCCCGGACAACCTGCCTCCCAACAGCTGGGCTCAAGTGCAAGAAGCCAGCCCTCGGCTGACCAGCCAGGGCCTTACCCTCCCTGAGCCTGAGAGGCCTGACTGGCAGCAAGAACAGAGCAGGTGGGGAAACTGAGGCCTGGGGAAGCAGAGCAAGGACGTGCTCCCAGTCCAGGGCCCTCTACTCTGCTCCTCTTTGCATCGAGGTCATGGCAGGGACAGGGCAGGGAGAGACCCAGGCTCAAATCCCAGCTACGCTGTTTTCTTAACCTCCCTGGGCCTATCTGTCAAAAGGGATGACTAGAAGCAAGTCCTGAGGTGGTCATGAGGATTCAAGGAGAACACCCGAGTGATAGCGGGGGCCACAGAGCACCCAGAAAGTGGAAGGAAAGGTAGATCCTCATTCCAGTGAGGTTACGTGACTCGCCCATGGCTTTCTGCTACAAAATCTATCATGGTCTAAGCTGCCTTGTCCCGCCCTGGGGGATTTAAGATGACTAATCTTTGCTTCTTGGAAGAAAAGTTATGACCAACTTAGACCTCATATTAAAAAGCAGAGACATTACCTTGTCAACAAAGGTCCATCTAGTCATAGCTATGGTTTTTCCAGTAGTCATGTATGGATGTGAGAGTTGGACTATAAAGAAAAAGAAAGCTGAGCGCCGAAGAATTGATGCTTTTGAACTGTGGTGTTGGAGAAGACTCTTGAGAGTCCCTCGGACTGCAAGGAGATCCAACCAGTCCATCCTAAAGGAGATCAGTCCTGGGCGTTCATTGGAAAGATTGATGCTGAAAGGGAAACTCCAATACTTTGGCCACCTGATGCAAAGAACTGACTCTTTTGAAGAGACCCTGATGCTGGGAAAGATTCAAGGCAGGAGGAGAAGGGGACAACAGAGGATGAGATGTTGGATAGCATCACCAACTCAATGGACCTGAGTTTGAGTAAACTCCGGGAGTTGGTGATGAACAGGGAAGCCTAGCGTGCTGCAGTCCATGGGGTTGCAAAGACTCGGACACGACTGAGCGACTAAACTAAACTGAAGTGAATCTTTAGAACAAAGCCCCCACCTCACCCTCTAGACAGAGACTTCTGAGAATGGGCTGCCAGGGCAGTAGAAAGAGCTGGAGACCTCAAATTTCTGTCCCAGGATGGCCTCTCACAAGCTGTGTGACCTCAGGTCTATTACACAACCTCTCTGGGCCCTTCCCTACCTCTCCAAGATGAGGGTGCTCCCTGTCCCACTCCTGCGGTTTTTTGAGGTATAAATGAATGTGGAGGAAACGGGACTGTGAGACCCTGCACACGCCAATTATCTTGATTATCATTGCTGCTGTTATTATTATTCAGGGGCTGCCCATGGGGAGGGTTGGGCTGTGTGGAAATTGGGCCTCCAGTTCGGTGCTCAGCTCAACCTACCGATTTGCATCACATTAATTCTCATCATTTGCACACTGGGTCTGAGAGGCTGGTGAGATGCAGTGAGGCCACGGGAGTCGCCAGCTGCAGCAGAACTGAGCCCAGGACAGTTACGCTGATGGATTCCGTCTCGTTCACTCAAGCTGATGCCTCCAAGGGTACAGGTGGGGTGGGGGTGAGGGCCCCAAGGGTTTGGGTGGGAGTCTTTACCTCTTTACCTGTTAATCAAGAAGGTAAAGATCTTTTCAGTTCAGTTCAGTTGCTCAGTCATGTCCGACTCTTTGCGATTCCATGAATTGCAGCACGCCAGGCCTCCCTGTCCATCACCAACTCCCATCAAGAGACAGGTCAGGTTTACCCCCTAGAAATTAAGGAATTTTGGTACAAGTGGCTGCTGGGTCAATTGGCTTCTCTGTGGTTGTGTAAAAAAATTTAGCAGCTTAAAATTGTGCCCCTGTATTATCTCACAGTTTCGTTGGGGCAGAGTCAGGGCGGGCTCAGAGAATTCTCTGCTTAGGTCTCAAGAACTGGAAATCGAGGCCTCGGCCCAGCTGGGCTCTTCGGGGAGGGTCTGGGGAGACTGCAGGCTCCTTCAGGGTGCTGGCAGAGTGCAGCTCCTGGCGATTGCAGGACTGAGGCCCCTGTTTCATCCTGGGTGTTGGCTGGGGGCTGCTCTCACCTCCCTGCCGAGACCACTCCATCTCAGCATCTCACTGACTCCCCCTCTTTTACGTCCTCTTCCGCTGACAGCAGAGAAAAGGCGACTTTTTAAAGAGCTCCTGTGACTGGCTTAGGCACACCAGACAATCTCCTGATCTCCTGATCTTCTTAATCAGCTGGTTAATAACATTAATTACATCTGCAAACCCCCTTTGGCCGTAGTGGAGTAACACCCAGGGGAAGGCGATGAGGCCCCCTTGGAACTGGGCCTGCCAGGTGCCTTTTCAAAGCAACAGAAGCCCTGCTTCCTCTCGGCCGGGAGAGCTGCGAAGGGTTCCTCCAGACCTCCTGCCAGCGCTAGAGGAGAAACTGTGCCACACCCTGTGGCCCAGGAGGAGGCAGCGGGGAGGCCCTGGCAAGTTTACACCCCCTCGCCTGGCACAGCTTGGCATCAGTACAGCGTGTCTGGCCTTAGGAAGGCCTCTGAACCAGTGACTGACTGTTCTCACAAGTCTCGAGAACACTCAGCCGTGGCAGTTATGGTGGGGTCTTGGAAAAGACGCTGATGCTGGGAAAGATTGAGGGCCGGAGGAGAACTGGGCAACAGAGGATGAGATGGTTGGATGGCATCACCAGCTCCAAGGATATGAGTTTGAGCAAGCTCTTGGAGATGGTGAAGGACAGGGAAGCCTGGCGTGCTGCAGTCTATGGGGTCACAAGGAGTCAGACACGACTTAGCGAATGAACAATGGCAGTGGCTTCCACACACTGACCACCTACTATGTGCCTGGCCTGGAAAAATCAAAACTCACAACATCTTACAGAAGAGCAAACAGAGGCTGTGAGCACGACCCAGGCCCCTGGGGGCTCCCAGCTCAGCACCCCGCTCCAGAACTGGTGTTCCTCATCACTGGGATGCCCAGCTGTCCATGTGACTCCGCCCTGCAGCCACAAGGAGGCTGGGACTTTGCCACCTCCCGTGACTCCCAGAGCCAGCTGGGAGAGTGGGAGCAGCAAGGGCATAAAGATGGCAGGGACGCAGCCCTGGTGCCTCCAAGGGGCAGGGCGGGGCGGCAGGGGAGTGCCCGAGGGCAGGCTCCTCCTGGGGCCTGGCTCCTCCCAGGTAAACGGGCTGTAGTTAGCGCCTTCCCGCGGTAGGCAGGCCCCGGCCTGGGGGCTTCAGCCTCCTTGGATTGAGAAGGAAACAGGCTCAAAGAGCTGAGCACCTTGCCCACCACCTCCATCCACTTCCTTGAGGGACCAAGTGGCCCCCAAGCCAGGCTCGCAGTTCGGACCCCAGCTTGGCCGGATGACTTGGTCAGGGGGAGCCCCAGTTCCTTACGTCTGGAATTTGGGAAGTGGGGACTTAGAAGCCTAAGATCTTGAGTCGGAGCCTGAGGAGGAAGAAGGCGGAAGGACTCTGGGGTCCTTGGGGCGGCCAGGGGCTGCTTCCTAGGGAGGTGCGAGATGACTGCAGAGCTGGCGTGCCGGCTGGTCTCGGCTCCTCCCCGCCCACCCCAGGGGCTCAGCCTCCGCGTGCCT
>SJYT01061286.1:126809-192758 GCA_006410635.1 Cephalophus harveyi | reverse complement strand
CCGAGCGCAGCTGGCGAGAGGGGTCGGAGTGGAGCTCCTGGAGGAGGAGGGTCCCGGCGAGTTGTGAGGGTGAGGGGGCGCGCGGATCTTCGGCTCCTTGGCTCCCCGAGAAGGGGGTGCGGGCGTCCGAGGCGGGCGGGGAGAGGTGGGCGCCCTGGGAGAGGCAAGTTCGGAGCATCGAGGGATCCGGGGTGCTGTGGAAAGGGGGCCGGGGACACCCGGGGAAGAGTCTGGGGGTGGGAGACGCGTCGGACAGCCGGCGCCTTGGCATTGGGGTCCGCGCCAGGGCTCACCAAGGTCGGGGTCTCTGAACCTTGGAGAGGACCTGGGCCGGGTCCGAGGAGCAGTCCAGGGCGCACCGGGCAGGGACGCGGCCGCTGGGACCGGCATTCGCGTCCGAGGCGGGGACCGGCGTCCGAGGACCAGTGCGGGAACTGGGAGAAGAACCCCGAGCCCCGTGCGCGCCCGGCAGGGTTCAGGAGCCAGGCTGGGGACCCGACCGGTTCCGAGGGTCCGGGCTGGGCGGCGCGGGCAATCACGAAGGCCTCTGCAAGTGCGTGTCCCTTGCTCGCCACCCGCCGCGTGGTCCCAGTGGAGCCGCTGCCGCCTCCTGGGGCCGAATCAATATTGATTCCGCGCCCGGGGGCCGGGTGGCCTGGCGGCGGCCTCCGGAACGCCTTAGCGCCAACGGTTGCCATGGCAACGAGACCCCGAGCGTCTTCAGGTTATATTTATTCTAATTATTATTATCATTATCATTGTTAGTATTTGTTACTCAACCAGAGGAAGCCAGAAAGGAGGAAGAAAAGCCAGTGTGTCTTGGCGCCTCCAACTGTCATCTCTTTAGAGAGAGCCGATGAGGGCTGGTGGGCCAGGCCCGACCTCCCGGGTCTGGTGCCCTGTGAGGCTTCCCCAGCCGACACCCCTGAGGCAGTGGGGCTGGGAAGACGACTTACATAATCTGCCAGCATGCCTTGTGTCTCCTCTGCCTCTCCTGACCTCTCTGATCCCTTGTCTTAGCGACTGCTCCTCCTGCCCAGGCAAGCCCAGGCCGGGATGGGAAGAGGGAAAAGTGTCTTGCTCCAGGAATCACAGCCGGAGGTCTCCACCCCTCTCTCCCCGCCACTGTGTGACCTTGAGCAAGGCGCTTGGCCCCTCTGAGCCCCTGTTTCCCCATCTTGTAAAGCAGCACGGGCTCCATGCCCGCCTTTGAAGGTTGCTGCGAGGTCACGCCGAGAAAACTCACTGAGTTCGGCCTTGTGACCCCGGGCAGGTGCCTGTCCTGCTCTGGGCCTATTTCCTAGTGTGGAATGAGGGCTGGACCCCAGTGTGTCTTTAGTCACTGGCGTCCCGCAAATTTCATAAAGCAGCACGGGCTCCATGCCTGCCTTTGAAGGTTGCTGCGAGGTCACGCCGAGAAAACTCACTGAGTTCGGCCTTGTGACCCCGGGCAGGTGCCTGTCCTGCTCTGGGCCTATTTCCTAGTGTGGAATGAGGGCTGGACCCCAGTGTGTCTTTAGTCACTGGCGTCCCGCAAATTTCACTCTGGGCTGCTATGGAAATACGGTTGAGCCAGCAAGTTGCGTTCAGATCAGGCTAAAGGGAGCTCCTCCGTCACCCCCTGTTCCCTCACCTGCCAGGTGGGCTGAAGGTGGCAGGGAAGCTGGCAGCCCAGCCCTGGTCCTTGGGGTCAGCCAGGAGCGGAACCATGCTGGTCAGTGTTGCCCGGGATTGGGATCCGTTCCCCACCACCCCCTAGACCAGTGTCCGCTCAGGGTGGAACACGTCCCTGAGCACGAATCCGCCACCCCCAGAAAGGCTGTGGTCTGTGCCTGTCCAGGCTGGGGGCTGAGTGTGGGGCAGGAGGTGGCTGGAAAGTTCCCTGTGGCCAGGCAGCCCCCAGCCCTCGAGGCTCAAGCTGAAAGCCCCAGGGAGGGGCTTCCCTGCCGTCATCATCACGCTGAATTCTCCGCTCTGTCTCAGGCATCTGGGAGGTATTGGACTGGCGGGGGAAGCTGGGAGGAGGGCGACTGGCTCTGAGCCATGTGGGGTGTGTGTGTGTGTGTGCGTGCGTCCCACCCCGCCGCTCCCAGGCCACCAGCCTGGAGCTTATCGGGGGCAACTGGACTGGACAGGCTGAGTGGGGGCAGGGCCAGCGCCGCTCAGACCTTTGTGAGTGAAAGAGAGAGCAAGGTCCCAAGGAAGCTGAGGATGCCATCCATCCATTCCTCCTCCCCTCACTCCTCTTTTTCAGCCAAACTCAGCGAGCCCCCACGTCTGCTGCTGGAGGCAGCAGCTCTGCCCTTGGCAGCTCCAAGGGAAACCCACCCGGAGAAGCCAGTGGGGATGGAGGGTTTCCCCAGAGCGGAGCAGGGGGTTGCTGAGTAGGAGGGATGCAAGTGGGGAGAATCTGCGCAGAGATGCTGCCATGGCTTCAGGGCTGGGGGGCACCGAAAGGCAGGCAGGCATGAATCACCTAGAAGAGGGGAGCAGTGGTGTTTTCCCGGCAGAGCCCCTCCAGGGGCACAGATGTGGACACACAGCTGGGAGGGAGGCATCCTGTGGGCAGGCTCGGAGGTGGGGCGTCAGGGGCGGGGAGGGGGCTGCGGGACTAGGGAGCAGGGGGAGATGGTGCAGGCGGAGCAGGGCTAGGACAGGAGAGCGGGTCACAGCCACCGCCGCCCATCCTGGGTGTGCGTTAGCTAGTGGGAGGAGGGAGGGATGGTTGGGTTCAGCCCTTGGACTGGTCCCTGGTCTGTGTGTGGAGCCTGTGATTGGGGTGGGCAGAGGGAGGTTTGGAAGGACAAGGAGGGTCTGCTCCCGGCCACATGGTGGGAGAGGACCGCTTCCTGGCCTGGCCCTTGGCTGCTGCTGGGAGGGGAGAGTAGCAAGTGGCCCCCAGATCTGGCAGCTCTCTGCCGGAGTCTATGACAGACGACTTCACTGTCACAAGTATAAGGATTTGCCTGAACGGCAATGGGATTGCCTTTGACCATGAAAGCCCAGAGGCCTATGTGCGCTAGGCCCTGTGCAGGGCAGGCACTGAGCCCATTTAATTCTGCACACCAACCCTGAGTCAAGCCACTGTGATTCAGTTGCACTGCTGAGAAAACGGGCTCAGGGTGGTTAAAAGTAACATGGCTACTCTCATGACCCTAACCACTATGCTCCACCACCCGGAGTTCGGCCTGCGCCCGATGGTGACCCTGGGGGCTCTTCAGACACTTTGCTGAGTCTCACATCCTCCTAGTCATTGTCCTGCTCACTCTCTTCTGGACTGATGCAGAGTGTGGCCCGTCTTAGACTCAGAGGAAAACTATCACCTCCCTCCTTGGGGATCCTCTACCTCAATTAATGCAACCTCTTGCTTCAGCTTCTCTCCGGCTGAGTCACACAACAGATTCATATTAATCTTAGGATGAACTGAGAGCCCATCTCTAGCTCTCCCAGGGTGGTTTTCCCCAGCCCAGCGACTCTTTCTAGAAGTTGCTGAAGCAGTAGTCAACTCCTGAGCACTGTGGGTCCTTGGTTCCTAAACACTCTTCTGGCAGGTGGGGTCTTGACGATCTGGAGCCAGTGAAAGTGGGGAGGGTGACCAGAGGCCCTGCCCGCCCTGGCCACGGTCTTCCAGGGGGTGCCAGGTGCCACCCGCTCTGTTGGTGTCAGCCTCAGCCTGCACAGGGCTTGCTGGCAGGGGAGAGGCCCCACCCCCTTCCCGCCTCCCTCCAGCGCACACCTTCCTTGACCCCCTTCTCCAGTGTCTGACCCCCTAGGAAGGTAAAGAAGCAGCCAAGCCCCCTCACACCTGCCCTGAGACGTGACCCAGGGCCCAGGATCTGTCTGATGACTGACTATATGAACAAATACCTCTCTGAGCTGAGACCATGGCTGTCCCAGCACCTCTGGACCTGCTGCTGCACCACCCCCGTACCCAAGTTTGGCCCACATGTGACGAGCCGCTCTTTCCTTTCCTCCTTAGCTGCGAGCAGGTTGAAAATTTTCCAGAGGGTCTTCTCTGGACGTCCTGATGTGACCACTCACCGGCAAAGCTCTTGCTGTCTGAGCCTGGGTTTTCTCGTTCAACAGTGCAGCGACTTAGCGCCTGCCTAGCGGGTTTCATGAGGGTTGCGGTGGGGAAAGTCACGGGCAGAGTCCGGGGTGTGGGAGCCCCTACCCTCCACATCCTACAGCTGGGGGAGGGGCAGATAAAGTCAGGGACCTCAGCATCTCTGAGGCCCATGTGTTGTACCGTGATGTCGGGATGCTTTAGGGCCTGATAGGGAGCTCGAAGCTTGTCCACTTGGCCCAGGGCGGGCTGGCGGCGTGCTCAAGGTCACAGTGAATTGGGCATCCTGGAAGGTCAAGGATGTTCACGATATGATGCCGGCCCTGTCGGCATTGTTCAGGGGCATCTGAGGCCGCTGCCTGGCATGGGGGAGGGAGGTGCAGACGTGATATTTGCCCCCCAAACCCTGAGGCTCTCCCGTCAGGGAAAGGCTTCGGAATCTTGCCCTCCCTGGCCATGCAAGCAGAGAAGCAGAAGCCGTGAGATGAAATGCAAACGCCTCCTGTCGCACGTTTCTAGCCACCAGCCATGAATGGAGCGTTCCCTTGGCGTGTTGTGGACCGGCTGCCCCCTTTCCTCCCCGGTCTGGGGCACACTCTTCCATCACCGCCCATCTGTCCACACGCACACCTACCCCAGCAGACGAGCGCAAACTCGCCTTCAAGAAATTAAGAAATAATGCATGAGTTTCCCAAATTACACCCATTTAACACTGAATTAAGTAAGTTCTGGAAGCTTTTAACAGAGCCCTGGGAGGAAAAAAAGAATTTTTTTTTTTTTTTTGGTTCACACTTCCCTGGAAAATGAGACAAACCGTGATCTTTTAAAACCCAGCTACATAATCTGATTATTCCTTGCTGGCAAGCATCTGAGAAATGCCCGGCGGAGGGTGGAACGGCCGCTTTGCCGAGGCTGTGAGATTTGCATCGGGAAATTGGGAAAGTTTGCCTCCTGCGCCAGCTTGGAAGCTCCCTGGCGCATGATGGGTTGAAAAGAAAGTGCCGCTTTCTTAGATATAGGCACAAATTAAAAATAAAGGCAAATTCCTTCCATAATCCAGCTCAAGAATTTCTTCCACAGATCCCTGAGCGGGTTATTGAAATGATGGTGATTTGCTTTCACTTCAGGCTCCTCGTCTTTGTCAGGAGAATCGTCCACGCACAGCTGGGTTTATAGACCAACAGAATACGCATTTAAGCTCTGGCTGATTCCACCTTTCCGGGACACCTACCCTGTACCAGACACAGTGCCAGACCCGGGGAACAAGAGACGGTTAAAACAGGACCCTGCCCTGCTGGATTTTGTGGTGTGTCTGTTGGAGGCAGAAGAGCAGGAAAAAAAAAAAAACAAAAACCAGACACCTATGAGGTCCCACTATACCTGAGGGGTCAGGGAGGGCTTCCTGGTGGAGGTAACTTTTGGTTTGGGTCTTAAAAGGCGGATAGGAGTGTGCCAGCACAAGGGGGCAGAGGGCATTCAGGAGGCAGAGGAGCGCCTGAAGAAAGTCTTAAAATGGGTCTCAGACATCTTTGGATCTTTGGATTTTAATGATTGCAGATTCCTTCATTATGAAGCCCTTTTTTGTCCATTATATTCCTGCACCCTCAGACAAGCCCAGGGCCACCTCCCTAGGTTCCTTTTCCCTAAGGAGAACAGAGGCCAGAGAGGAGAGGCAAATGGCCGGGAACCCAGTCCGAGCCCTGAAACCTGAGGCTCTGGGTTAGATGGGCTCTGTGGGGCCAGCAGAACATATCGTAACCTGCTAGATGGAAATTCTAAACATTAAGTCAAAGAATAACAGAATTACTAATACCAAAGTCTTCAAGATCCTCTTTCTGCTCCTCCTCCTCGGCTACAGCCCAGGCTCGGCTTTAGGACAGGAGTCCATGCCAGACCTATGGGCTCTGAGCCTCAGTCTCTACATCCATAGAATGGGAAGATGGAGCCTCTCCCTGCCCATTTGTGGAAAGCCTGGGATCATCACTGAGACCCAGAGGACTGGCCAAAGAGGCCCGGTCAGTGGAGCTCAGCCTTCAGCTCAGGAGGAACCCAACACATCCTCCCATGGGCTTGCCTCTAAAGGGCCCTGTTGTTTAGATTTTTCTGGGAGCAGATGGGGAACACGGCATCATCTGGCTGTCACTGCTCAGAATCTGATCCCTGAGACCTTGAGGCCTTTGGGGGATAAGCAGGGCCTCTGAGCTGAGGCCCATCGTCAGGGCAATAAACAGTGCTTCAGGGAAGCTCCTGGCTCTGATCCCACGGGAGCAGCCTGGACCACTGAGGCTGCACTTGGGGCTCCAGCATGGACCAGTCTCCTCTCTGCTTGTTCCTAACTCTATGACCCCGGGCAGGTTATATAACTTGTGAGCCTCAATTTCCTCATCTGTGAAATGGGTTGTTGCCTGAATCAGATAAGACAGATTTGCAGCTTAGCGCATCGTGTGCATTCAAAGACACGTCAGCTCTCTGTAATCTCACTTTATTACCTGTTACTCTGTGAACACTGCTCCAGTCTTTTGATGAAGCAACTGGGAGAGACCCAAACGTGATCATCCAGGAACCCTCAGAGCAGGGGATTCCAAGACTGTGGTTGTTGATTAAGTGAAGAAGTGAGTATAGTGGCCCCTTAGACTGCTCTGGTGCCTGCCCGGTGCCATGGCAACCACAGAGCAGGAGGCGAGATAGCCACCTCTGGGGCCCACCTGCCTGGGGTCACATCCCCTACCTGCGGCCAGTGCTGGGCTGCTTACTTCCCTCTCTGAGCCTCAGTGTCCTAATTTTTAAAATAAGCTTGATAATGTTTATGATAGTCATAATAATACCTTACGAGGGTGTTTTTGAGGATTCAAGGTAAGGACTGTGACATTCCAGGCTCCTGGATTAATTACAGTGATAACTATTATTTATTATCCCTAAGCTCTGGAAGGGGCCGTCAAGATTTGAATCCCAGTTTCAACCCCTAATAGCTGTGTGACCTTAGGCAAGTTATAAAACCTCTCCGAGGTTCAGTGTCTTCCTCTAAAAATGGAGAAGCACTCACCTAGCAAGAGTTCCGGCAAGAATGAAAAGAGCTGATTCAAGGAACATGTCCGGTACAGAGCCAAGCACGTAATAAGCACTCAGTCAATAATACTGGTACCATTGCCATCACCACTACATTTAATAACAGAAATGCCCAGAGAGCACAGAAGCAGTGGCCTTTCTCTCTGTCCCGAGGGCAGAGGCCACCTTATTCCTGATTTCTCTGTGTAGCCAGCTTCTAGCTGAGGCATGCTTCGGATGGGTCTGTGGACGAAGGGGTGAACTGCTGATGGATGTGTTAGTTGCTCAAGGTGTGTCAAACTCCTTGCAACCCTGTGGACGGTAGCCTCTGTTGATGGGATTCTCCAGGCAAGAATACTGGAGTGGGTAGGCATTTCCTTCTCCAGGGGATCTTCCCAAGCCAGAGATCAAACCCGAGTCTCCAGCATTGCAGGCAGATTCTTTCCCATCTGAGCCACCAGGAAAGATGAATGGATGGGTAAATGAATGGATGGATGAATGAATGGGTGGATGGATGGATAGATGGATGGGTGGGAATAGATGGATAGAGGGATGGATTAATGTATGGGTAGATGGATGGGTAGATGGATGGACAGGTTGATAGGCGGATGGATGAATGGGTGGATGTATGTACATATGGATGGATGGATAGATGGTCGGGTGGGTGGGTGGATGGATGAATGTGTGGGTGGATAGATGGATAGAGGGATGGATTAATGTATGGGTAGATGGATGGGTAGATGGATGGACAGGTTGATAGGCGGATGGATGAATGGGTGGATGTATGTACATATGGATGGATGGATAGATGGTCGGGTGGGTGGGTGGATGGATGAATGTGTGGGTGGATAGATGGATAGAGGGATGGATTAATGTATGGGTAGATGGATGGGTAGATGGATGGACAGGTTGATAGGCGGATGGATGAATGGGTGGATGTATGTACATATGGATGGATGGATAGATGGTCGGGTGGGTGGGTGGATGGATGAATGTGTGGGTGGATAGATGGATGGAGGGATGGATAATGTATGGGTGGATGAATGGATGGACGGATAGGTGGATAGCGTGATGGGTGGATGGGTGGATGGGTGGGTGGATGGATGCACAGGTTGATGCACGGCTGGATGGATGAATGGGTAAATAAATGAATGAGTGAGTGATGGCTGTCAGGAAACATTGAAAGCCTAAGATCAGGGAAGCTTGGGAAGTGGCCTAAAGACTGGGGCAGAGTCTTCTCTTTGAGGGCTATGAGTGATGAGATAGAATGAGTTTTATAGCCGGATATGATCTCTCTTCTGGAGAAGGCAATGGCACCCCACTCCAGTACTCTTGCCTGGAAAATCCCACGGACGGAGGAGCCTGGTAGGCTGCAGTCCATGGGATTGCTAAGAGTGGGACACGACTGAGGGACTTCACTTTCACTTTTCACTTTCATGCATTGGAGAAGGAAATGGCAACCCACTCCAGTGTTCTTGCCTGGAGAATCCCAGGGACTGGGGATCCTGGTGGGCTGCTGTCTATGGGGTTGCACAGAGTCAGACACAACTGAAGCAACTTAGCAGCCGCATGATTTCTCTTTGCGTGAACATTTATCCACCTTCCAGGAACCGGGGGTGAGGGGCCGAGTCTGAAGACCCAGGTTGCTTGGTGTCCCTGACAGTTTGGTTTGGGGGATGGACAGACAGACTGTGGCTTTCTCCTCTTTAGGGCAGGGGAGTCCTGGTGCTTCCTGGAACCTCTGTCTCCTCCTCCATGCTGCTGCTGCTGCTGCTAAGTCGCTTCAGTCGTGCCCGACTCTGTGCGACCCCACAGACGGCAGCCCACTGGGCTCCCCCATCCCTGGGATTCTCCAGGCAAGAATACTGGAGTGGGTTGCCATTTCCTTCTCCAATGCATGAAAGTGAAAAGTGAAAGTGAAGTCGCTCAGTCGTGTCCGACTCTCAGCGACCCCATGGACTGCAGCCCACCAGGCTCCTCCGTCCATGGGATTTTCCAGGCAAGAGTACTGGGGTGGGGTGCCATTGCCTTCCCCGCTCCTCCTCCATAATATGGGGGAATGCTATTTCCTTTGGGGGCGTGGTGATGCATGCAGCTCACACGTTGAGCGTGATGTGTGGTTTGTGAAGGTGCGTGGCAAGTCGGAGGAAGTGTTTGGACTCCATGCAGTGGACAGCAGGTTGCAGGAAGGTTCTGAAGCTGGGGGAGGCATGGTGCAGGCAGTGTGGACCGCCAGCCTGTGGGCCATCTGATTCCTTCCAAAGAGGGCACCAGACATGGGTTCTGGAAAAGAGTGAGGGGGGAGGGCACTGCCAGCCTGCTGAGGCCACAGAATGGGCACTGGGCCCAAGACCCCGGGCCCTGGAGCCCTGACCTGCTGGGAGGTCCCCCAACTTTGCCTAGCCCTGCTCTGGGTGCTTTGCAAATACTACCTGATTTAATACTTGTAATACACCCGAACAAGGATGGCTCACCATTCTCACCTGAGGCTCAGAGAAGGGCTGTGGCTTCCCCAGGGACACATAGCTGCTCAGGAGCGAAGCCAGGATTCAGATCTTCCCATGGCGGATGGAGAGAAGGCAGGGAACCCTCTGTGGTCAGGAGAGGTGCTGGCCTGGAGGTGTGGGTCCCACCATGCTCCTGTGCACCCCCTTACATCTGGGTGGCCTTGCCCAGCCACCTCCATCCTCAGTTTCCTCCTCTGCAGAGCAGGGTCCACAGCAGACCCTCCTGCAGTGTGTCTGAAAGAGGGTCACGGAGGCAAAGCAGTCCAGGAGGGAGGCCTCCACAAGCTCCACCCATTTGTCAATGTTATTTGCATTCCTTCTCTTTGGCAGAGAGACACATGAGGGGGCAATTCCTTGGGGACGGGTGGGACCTGGCAGGAGCTGGTGAGGGTCTCCATTTCAGCATCATCTGGGCCTGGAGCTTGAGGCCAGTGGGTGCTTAACATCTGGAGTCTGGTTTCTGTTGCGCCTGGGACCTTCTCCGAAGGGGCTGGGTGTCCGCCAGGAGTGGGCAAGCATTTACCTGGATGTGTGTCGTGTGACTATTCACTCCCAAGACTGTACCCAGGGCTTGTCCTGCTGGGACTCCGGGTCCCCAGGAAGACTGTTCAGCCTGGGTCCAAGCCCCGCATAGGGATGGCCCTGATGTGAGTGAGAGCAGAGGGCAGGGTAGCGACTCTACCTGGGGGAAGAGGGCCAAATATCAAGGAGGCCTCACTGGAGGAGGCGGCACCAAAGGAGATGGAGGATGAGCTGGGCAGGCGGCTGAGAAAGGGGTCAGGGGATCTTGAGGAAGAGGGAACAGTGCATACGGAGCCCAGAGGAAAAAGTCTGGGAAACGTCTGGATGGCATGGCTGTCCTGTGGTATTTTTGGAAAGTTGTTGAGGCGAGGCCATGGAGGTTGGCAGTGGCTTGATCTCCAAGGATTCTGGCTAGTTAAGGAGTTTGGACTTTACTCTGTAGGCGCAGGATGGTAGATGTGTGGCTTGAATACCACCACCAGCCACTGCTGCACCCAGGGCAGACATGGCTAATCAACCCATCACAGCATGGAGTCAGGATGTGCCCTGGCCCAGTCCCCTCACCCCCACAATCCTGACCAGTCGATCCTGAGGCATGCTCGATGCCACCTGTTTGCCCTGTCGCCATTGTCAATGGGAATCATGACGGAATCACAGCTGCTTCCGGTGGGTGGCTCCTCCAGCACCCAGTCCTCTCCTGATTAGAGGAGGCAGGAGCCTCCAGCTCCACCCCGGGCCCCCAGGCTCCCGTGTGGCTCCACTGTCCCACACTGCAGGGTAAGTTCCATCCTTCCCGCAAAAACAAAGTCTTTTCTGTCCAGGGGGTCCAGGGACAAGCACCCTTCTGGGAGTGCACGCCCACCTATCCTGAGGGGCCCCTGTCCGTTGCCTGCAGGTCAGGCTAGCAGATAAGCCCAGGCAGCCCCTGGATGTCTTGCTGGGGTCTGGCCGAGGGGTGGGGTCTCCGGGGGAGGGGGTCGGAGCCTGGCAGAAGTCTGGGGAAGATTAGGAGGCTTTTCTCCTGAAATTCAGACAATTGGACAATCTGTTCTGGATCGATTTAGAAGCAGTGGAGTGAAAAAAAAAATCAGAAAATATAGTGTGAAAGCTATTTTCTCTCTCAGTGGGGAAGAGCGACGAGCTGGAGTTTATTTGTGGACTGTCCGAGGCCGTGGCCAGGGCCTCTCACCCCTTTGGTGCCTGTTCCGCCACTGCCCAGGCACACTCCTACCCCCACACCCTGCCGCCGCCTCCTCCTCCGTGCCCAGCGCTGGGCTGGGCAGCAGGGGTCTCAGAGGGGCCATCCTCCCTGGCGGGTCCATCCTCAGAGGGGGAGGCAGCGGTCTGCAGGGGACTCACATGGATGCAAGGGACAGGCAGACAAGGCATCTCCATGCCGAGGGCCGGCTGCGTCTGTCTCCTCACTCCTATATCCTCAGGGCCTAGAGCTGGGATTGGCATCTGGCAGGCGTCCTGGCTGAGTGATGGATGGAAGGGAGGGAGGGAGACAGGAAGGAACAGCGGCTTTGAATGAAGTGACCCGCTCATGGTCTTGTGTTTGTAAGTGGTGGAGGTGGGGTTGGAACCAGAGCTGTGACCCCAAGACCCGGATGTCCCCCCACCATCCTTGGGGCCAGGAGCAGGTCTGAGACATCGCAGGTTTCCCCCAACATGGGTGCTTTCCTTTTCTGCAGACATAACTCCTGAACGGGGTCTTTCACCACTGGGGCCAAGTGCCCACGGGTCGGTGTGGGGCCAGACCGGAGGGGTAGAGGGTGCTGTGCAGAGAGGCAGGGGGGCAAGTCCTACCTCCCCACTTTCCAGTCTGTCCCCAGAGGTGGTGGCTCACTGAGTTCTGGGGGATTTCAGCTGGGGCTGGATCACTGGGAAGTCCTGAGTGTGGAGGGTTGGGGAGGGCTCCAGCCCAGTAGGAAATGGAACCAGCTGATTCCAGTCCCCAGAGAATGGTCTCTTCTCTATTCCCCCAGGCATTGGGAGAGGGGGAAATTCTCAGTGGTTCTGTTTGCTGCTGCTGCTGCTGCTGCTAAGTCTCTTCAGTCGTGTTCGACTCTGTGCGACCCCATAGACGGCAGACCAGGCTCCCCCGTCCCTGGGATTCTCCAGGCAAGAACACTGGGGTGGGTTGCCATTTCCTTCTCCTATGCAGAAAAGTGAAAAGTGAAAGTGAAGTTGCTCAGTCACGTCCGACTCTCGACCCATGGACTGCAGCCTTCCAGGCTCCTCTGCCCATGGGATTTTCCAGGCAAGAGTACTGGAGTGGGGTGCCATTGCCTTCTCTGGTTCTGTTTGAGGGTGTGGCAACTCCCTCCTCCACCCCCTATTTCCTCCCCCAAATACCAAGGCCAAGAGCCAAAGGCCCGTCAGGGAGGAACTTTGACTTGGAAACCAGACCAGCCTGGACGCAAGTCGCCGTAGCTCAGCTGCTCTGTGGTCTTGGGCAGGGGACCCAGCACTCTGGGTCTTAGTTTTCTCATCTGCAGACTGTGAGCAGTGGAGTGAAGGGAAGCCGCTCAGTCGCTCTTCGTGACCCTGTGGACTGTAGCCTATCAGGCTCCATGGAATTTTCCAGGCAAGAGTCCTGGAGTGGATTGCCATTTCCTTCTCCAGGGGATCTTCCCGACCCAGGAATTGAACCCGGGTCTCCCGCATTGCAGGCAGGCGCTTATACCATATGAGCCACCAGTGAGCAGTAGTACCCTTTAAAAAAAAGCATTAAAAGGAGACGATCTTTGTCAAACGTCCGTCATGCGGGCCGGACAACACATAGCAAGTCCTCGAGAATCGTCTCTTCTTCTCGCTTCCACGTGTGGAGGGCAAGTCATGAGACTCGGTTTAACTCGTTTGGGTTCTGTCCGCACCCACATCCTGAGCTCCCAGCTTGGGTGGGTTTCACATTTTCGGTCTTGTGTAATCTCACCTGCCCACGTGAGGCTGGGGGTTAGCACCCCACTTTATGGGGAGAGGCCCAGAGAGGCAAAGGGATGTGTCCAGGGTCATAGGGCAACTGTGTCCCCCCCCCGCCAACCCCACCTCTCCAGCCTCTCCCTGGCTGCCCTCTGCCAGGCGTGGGCCCAGCACCCGCCTCCCCAGGAAGTCCTGTCCTCACGCCCCAGTTCTGATCTGGTTTCCTGTCGACGGCTCTCTCATCAATGCTTTTTGATGTTACCTCTCCATTCCCCAGAAGTTTCAGAGCCAGCATTTTCCCCACCACAGTGCACTAATTAGACCTCCATAACACTGTTTACCTAGATGTCAACGTATGCTATAAAATTTTGCAATTTTTTTTTTTTTTTTTGCACCGTAAGCAATGCTCAGTTTTGAAAAGGAGGAAATGTGCCACGATGGGCCCAGGATTTTTGTTCAGCCCCTGGAGGACCCCTGGGGGGAAGGCTCATCCTGGCCCCAGGCTCTGCCCAGTGGAGCAGGGACCTCCCCTGGAGGGGCAGGTCGCTGTCAGCCTGAGGGTGGGGTCTTCCATCCAGCCGGTGTCTGTGCTCCGCCCCTTGCTTTCTGGGTCCTTCTTAAGCATCTTCGGTGTCAAGGCCCCAGGGTCAGAGCCCACCTGGGGAATGTCAGGGGGCTCTGGCCACTCTGAACGCCTGCAGACACATTTATTAGGGATTCTTTTGTTTGTAGAGTGCAAACTCAGAATGGGTCCCCAGTCGGGGGAGGACAGGTTTAAACAGAGGACGTGCTGGCTGACCCTGGCTTTGCTGGGGAGGTGCCCCCAGGCTGGGAAGGTGTGAGAGCAGACAGGAAGAGATAAATGCCAGTGGAATGGCTCAGAGGGTCTGGTCTGCTTCCAGAAGCCAGCTGCTACCCAGACACCTGCCGGCACCTGGACACGATGACCTCGGGCCTAGGAGCTGGCCTCCTGGACACGATGACCTCGGATCTAGGAGCTGGCCTCCCCTCCCGCCTCCTAAGACGCGGGATGCTGCCACCCTCTGAGACCAGGATGAGGACTCAGGGAATGCACCTGAAGGGGTGTGCCTGAGCGGGGTCTTCCCTCCCTCCTGGCCCCCACCCAGTCTGGTGACTGATCGCTTGTTCTTCCGGGGATGGGATGGCTGAGGAGTTAAGTTTGGGGTACAGCACATGTGGGGTTCCGGGGGTCCCAGGAGTGGAGATGAGCAGGAGGCCACTCTCAGTCCAGGTCAGGGCCCAGGAGGGCTGGTAGGGTGAGCAAGTGTTAGCAAGCCATAGGGAGGGTGGCCTAAAGCCGCCTCCTGCCACCTTTGGAAGCGTCCTTTTTTATCTCCACTCAGCCATTGCCACCAGGGAGCCCTCCTGGCGTGCAGGCTCCCAGGGGAGACCCTGCCTGGCTCACTGAGGGCCAGTGTGGCCGGCCAGGCTGGTGACCTGGTGACCTCCCAGGCCAGCGGGGACAGCCGAGCTTTTGAGAGGGGGGTCTGGGCCTGACCTGGCTCTGGGTGGCTGGGTGCAGGTTCACCTCTGGCTCTGCTCAGCAGCTTCGGTGCCAATTTACAGAGAGTGTGGGTGGGAGGCTCGTTAACCCCCAGAAGTGGAGCCGCTTCAGGGGAGATGCGTGGATGGGGGGCCCTTCCAGGCCGGGCTGGGTTGGGGAGCTGGCTCCGCACCACCCCTGTGGTCGCTGCTGCGGCCCTATTTGCATAATTTTGAAGTTGATTGGCCTGAAGGCAACTTCGCTTAATCACAGCTGACAAGTCTCTGGTTGCAACGGCAGCTGCTTCCAATTAGCCGTGTTGGTGCCGTGGTTTGTTAGACTCTCCCAGCAGCCCCTCTCCCACCCCCCCACCTCCCAGCCCCCCTTATCAGGCCCAGAAGGAACCCGCGGGGCCTGTAGCTGCCTGGGGCACGTGCCTGCTTCTCCCTGTGTGTGGACAGCCCGGGATGCAGCCGTGGGGCCCTGCCAGCTCCCAGGAGATGCTGCCACGCTGGGCTGTGGGCACTGAGGCTCCAGTGCGGGGGTGTGAAAGCTGGGCTGCTCGGTTTTGTTAATAAAGTTTTATTGGCACACAGCTTCTGCCATGCAGCTCATATTGTCCACGGGTGCTTTCTTGCTCTGATGGCAGCGTTGAGTCATTGTGACCCACAGAGCCCTTAATAGGTACTGTCTGGCCCTTCACAGAAAAATTTCCCCTCCTCTGACCTACCCCAGAGGTTCTCATAACGGAGCATGTGTCAGAATCCCTCGGAAAGCTAGTAAAATACAAATTCCTTGTCCCCACCCTGGTTCTAGTCCAACAGGTCCCAGGGGGCCTGCAGCCAGCATTTCTAACCAGCTCCCAAATGAAGTACAAGCCCACACTGCAGGCCGCACTGGTCCAGCCACCTCCAGGGTCCCTCACGGCAGTTTCCATCTACCTCACCCCACTCTGAACACCATCCTCGTTAGACAGAAGAGGAAAGCAAGGGTCCGAGGGGTCCCTGGCTTCTTCACGGTCCCGAGCTGACAAATTCTGCCTCTTCCCCACCAGCTGCTGTGCCGTTGACCCAGACACCTCTCCCCAGATACAGCACATCCCAGGGCACCCCGGGCCCCCAGCTGGCTCCCTGGGCTTGGCCAGCTCCCTGTCTGAGCCCTACACTGGGGTCTGCCGTTAGTCACCTAACTCCTCGGCAAGTGAGAATGTCAGTCTTCCTTGGGTTGGGGGAGCGTGCTCTCAGGAAATCGGGGCATCAAGGTACCTCGTGGGGGCTCAGCTGCCTCCCCTTCCCCCGATGCCTGCACCAGGTTCCCAGCGTCCGATTGGTGTCATCTCCCCACCGGGGCAGAGACCCTGCTGCCACCCCCCGAATCGCCTGCTGTCATTCTGTGGATGATCGAGGGTGCCTCACACCCAGCACCCTCTTCACCCGTCACCTTCCCGTGACCTGGGAGGGGTGGGGAGGCGCAGGACACCCACTTACAGAGGCTGGGCGATCTGTCTGAGGGGGTCGGGCTACATCACATGGGCCCACCTGGTTTGGAGACACATTGCTGAGCATAGGAGGATCGGTCATGACCGGTGTCCCCAGTTTACGGATGAGGAGGCCGAGTTACCCGGGTTCATGACCAGGAAATTTCTGAAGGGGCAGAATGTCTGGGACTCCCCCGGGAGGAGGTGGGAATCACACAGAGACAGATCGTTACGGGAATCGGAACACCCCGGCAGCAGGGGATAAGCATCCTTGGCCCTGTCAGCCAGCGTGATGGCCGGAGCAGGAGCCCCACGCCCCCGGGGCCGCCCCCGTCACCCCACTCCCCTCTGTGCTCCTGCCACAGCGGTAGGCATCCTTCAAAAGCACATTTTTCATTCCTTTCGGACCGTGCAGGGTGAGACCTGGGGCCGGAAGTTCCTCCCTCGGCCCAGGGTTGCTGGAACGCCCTGTGACATTCGTTTGAGCGGCTGCAGGGCGTTCGGTGTTTGGACATCCTGCAGTCCTTCTCTGGTCCCTCCAGCTGGACTGTCTCCAGGGTTTCCATCCCATACACAGGGCGGCTGAGAAGGTTCTCGCACCTCGCTCCCGCGGCCAGCAGGGCCTTCGCTGAGCCTGGGGTGGGGGCGTTAGTACTGCATATCACAGGGTCTCCGAGGACCTGCCGTGCGCAGGAGGCTGCCTTGAGCTTGCTGTGGGGTCCTGCTCCCTCCAGGGACCCCTGCCAGCCCTCCAGGCAGACCGGCATGTGCTGTGATTACAGAGGAGTGAAGGCGTTCCTGCTGCGTAGGGTCGTCCCCCGCGGTAAATGCCACGATGCCGCCGTACTTTCATACAATGATGTATGCGCCCAGCATCTGGCTGAGGCAGCCCAGCTCAGAGAGATCAAGGCACTGGCCCAGGGTCACACAGCCGAGCAGCGGCAGCGCCCAAGGTCGGATCCCTTCCTTCTGGTTCTCCGCAGCTGTGCTCAGCTCAGACCAGAGGCAGGGAAGCCGTGATCCCGGGGTGGCTGCCACCCCAGCCCAGTCCTGTTTATTGCACTGAAGGGCCCTCTCTCCTGCGTGCCTTAGTCTCTTGGCCTCCTCTCTTACCTGTCCCCACCGCCGAATGCTCTGGTGTGAGTTGAGTCTCAGCTTCACCCCAGCTAGCTGGGTGACCCAGGGTGAGTTACTTAAACTCTCTGTGCCTCGGTTTCCTCAACTATAAACTGAGGGTAAACTCAACACCTCCTGATCATGAGGATTAAATTAACACCCACCGCCGATCCCGCCAGGCTGGCTCGGGCACTTCTCCTGCGCTCCCACAGCCTCCTGGCTTCATCCTCACAGCACCGGTCACCCGGGGCTGCCACCGTCCACCTGGATGGTGACTGGATGAGGGGCACCCGGGCCCGTCTGGACCCAGCGCTCTGTCTGCTGTAAGCAGAGCACTTGTGACTTCAGGGGACAAGAAAGGTTGATCTCTGGGCCTGCTCAGGACAGGCAGGGTCCTGCGATGGGAGGGAGGGAGAGGGAACCGGCCTCCGTTCTGGCCTGGCTTTAAAGGCCGCTGTGGCACCCGTCACAACAGAAACGCCAGCTACCGGCGGGGCAGTGGGGCAAGACACAAAGGGCCCTGGAGCGGTGCCTGGAGCCGGGGAGACCCGCTGTAGAGGCCCGCGGGCCCTTTGACTATGTCCAGAGGGTCCCATGATGTGTTTCCTACAGCAGCCGATGCGGGCAGCTCTCCCTGGCAGAGGGGGCTCCTGCTGCCAGCTGGGGAAGTGCTGGGGGGTGAGATGTGTATAAGAGACAGCAATTAGCCGTGTTATCTCTTACCTGTCCCCACCGCCGAATGCTCTGGTGTGAGTTGAGTCTCAGCTTCACCCCAGCTAGCTGGGTGACCCAGGGTGAGTTACTTAAACTCTCTGTGCCTCGGTTTCCTCAACTATAAACTGAGGGTAAACTCAACACCTCCTGATCATGAGGATTAAATTAACACCCACCGCCGATCCCGCCAGGCTGGCTCGGGCACTTCTCCTGCGCTCCCACAGCCTCCTGGCTTCATCCTCACAGCACCGGTCACCCGGGGCTGCCACCGTCCACCTGGATGGTGACTGGATGAGGGGCACCCGGGCCCGTCTGGACCCAGCGCTCTGTCTGCTGTAAGCAGAGCACTTGTGACTTCAGGGGACAAGAAAGGTTGATCTCTGGGCCTGCTCAGGACAGGCAGGGTCCTGCGATGGGAGGGAGGGAGAGGGAACCGGCCTCCGTTCTGGCCTGGCTTTAAAGGCCGCTGTGGCACCCGTCACAACAGAAACGCCAGCTACCGGCGGGGCAGTGGGGCAAGACACAAAGGGCCCTGGAGCGGTGCCTGGAGCCGGGGAGACCCGCTGTAGAGGCCCGCGGGCCCTTTGACTATGTCCAGAGGGTCCCATGATGTGTTTCCTACAGCAGCCGATGCGGGCAGCTCTCCCTGGCAGAGGGGGCTCCTGCTGCCAGCTGGGGAAGTGCTGGGGGGTGGGGGTGTGTGGGGAAGGGGGCAGCCGGGGAGCCAGCCCAGCTGTGGAGTCAGGTGGACCTACCCCCCTCCACGGGCTCTGTGTGTCTGGGGCTCCTTTCCCAGAGCGCAATAGCCTGCATGTATTCACCAGTGCATCTCGCCGGGGCAGTGCCCGGCACAGAGGACAGCCTCCAGAAGCGACATCACTGGCCAGCATCTGGCTAAGACCTTGAAAGTCTCTCTCATCATGTGATCTGTTAGCCCAGATGTGCCTCTGCAGCCCCAGCTCAGCTGCTTCTGAGCCATAAGACCTCGTGAGGACTAGCCTCGGTTTGCTCACCTGTAAAATGGGACTCTGTGGGATGTTGTGAAGACAGAAAGGCGGGGAGACCTGAGCCTGGCCCCGGGGGCAGTCTCCAGGCAGCACCCCCGGCCCCGGGCCTGAGCTGGGCCTCTGCCACTGAGGCAGGGCCGAGGCTCTCTCCAGCTGCCCGGCCTCCTCCTGCCCCAGAAGGACCCGCTGAGCTCCCATCCACACTGGCTGGCAGCCATGCTCCTTGGCCTGTACAAGGCTCGACCGAGTCGCTCTCATTTATTGGGGTGTAGGCTCGATCGTGGATGGGAGTCCGGAAGGCCGGGGCTGCGAGGGACAGGGTTCCTGGGTGTTCCCAGATCCGCGCCATGTACAGGTATAACTTCCCTTGGAGCAACCCCCCCTGAGCCCAGCCAGGAGCCAGGGTCCCCGCTCTGGACAAGCGCCTCATCTGGGGGAAGAGCTGGGCCAGGCCGTGGAGTGACTTTCAGTCCCAGAAGGACATGAGGGGCCCCAGTGAAGGCTGTGTCGGGCAAGATGTGGGGGGACAGCAGGCTCTGGGCAGAGAGGCTAGGCACCCCACGTGGGGTGCACAGAAGCCGGTCCCGGACCACCAGCTCGGGTCCTCTGCCTGCAGGCTGTGTGACCTCAGGCAAGTTGCAGACCATCTCTGTGCTTTGATGTCTCCGTGTCAAGAGCCCAGCTGGCGGGTGACTAGAGGGTCAAATGCCCAGACAGGCTCAAGCTTTGTGGACCAGCGAGGAAGCCGGGATGGGAGGGAATTCAGAGTGGGGGAAGAAGCATGAGACTCCAACCTAGGGCAGCTCCAGCCCCCTCCCCCAGCCCCCAGCCCGCCTTTAAGCTCCTCCCCAAAGCCGATGCCTTTGGGGCCCTGCCCTGGTGGCCCGGTACCCTTTCTCATCTGTCCTTCACACCCAGCTCCCCTGATGGCCTCTTCCTGTGCACACGCCCGGCTGGCCAGCCTGGCATGGCCAGGCAGATGACGGGGTAGGCAGACCCCAGGGCCATGGTTGGCCACCCCCCTTCCATGGGAGCGCGGGCCGGCCCCTGCCTGCCTTCCCCCACCCATCCGGTTCAGTCTTCATCTCTGCTTCCTGCCCCTTCCTCACCTGAAAGGCCCAAACCCCTGGTTTATGACCCTTGAGGGCCGGCCCCGCAGAGTCCCATCACACCCACTGTGTGCCAGGCGCGCTCACAGGGCCCTGCCTCCTGCTCCACTGCAGCTGCCAGCTCCCTGAGCCCGGTCCCACCCCTTGGCCTCTGCACACGCCCGGCTCCCTGCTGGCGTGCTCCCTTGCCAGGCCCACCTCACCCGGTCCGGAGGAGCCCGCTGACCTCACCGATCTTGTGTTCCTTGGGTTCACCCTCAATTCAGACCAGGTCAGGGCCTCCTCTGTGCTCAGGGGCCCCGAGTCACTGCACATGGGAATTTGGTTGGCTCCATGGGGGACGGGACGGGTCTGTTCAGCCCGCCACCATGTCTGCGGTCCCTAGCCCAATGCTGCTGGATGGAGGCCTCCACCACCTCCGTGGCCGCTCCCAACAGCCCTTCAAGGGGGGCATGTTATCCCCACTTACAGACGAGAACTGAGGCTGTGCTTACTTCTGTTCTCCTCAGTGAAGAAGGGTCCCTGGAGCCAGAGCCCCCTCCCACAGAAGGATCTGGAAAGGGGCCCCCAGAGTGGGGAGAGAAATCGGGGCGCCCTCGGACAGTCTGCGGGTCTGTCTTTCCTCTCCCTGGCCTGACACTTTTAAGTGATTCATTCTTCATGTGATATTTTTGTGTTTCTCCACTGGGGAAAAAAAATACCGCTGGGATTTCCAGGGGTTGGTTGTTTTATCTCCATGGTGTAGCCAAATAACTCGAGAGAACAGATAGAGGCAGAGGGCTTCCTGAGCGCTCAGCTAAGCCCTCCCCTCAACCGGGGCGGCGGGGTGGGGGGAGCAACGTGCCTTTGGCCGTGGCCCCAAGCAAGGAGCAGAGCATCCAGGCCTCCAGTGGGAATCGGGTTTCCAGCCCAGCCTCAGCTGCATGCCCTCGGGTGGATCACTCTCCTCCCTGGGCCTCAGTTTCCCCACCTGTGAAATGGGGGAGCAGCAGTGCCCTCCTCAAACATTCAAGGAAGGGGCCTGCATGGAGGGCCTGGTGAGAGCCCAGGAAGGGTGGACAGAAACTAGCCAGGCTTAGAACTTGAACCCAGAGCCGGGTTGGTGGGGGTGGGGAGGAGGCTTTTCCGGGGTCAACTAGAATGTTCTCCTAAGGGAGGGACTTGGCGAGCAGGTGGCTTCCAAGTTGCTGGTGCCCTGCACGCAGTCCCGTGGCCACGCCCACGCCGACAGCCCACAGGGCACCTTACAGAGCCCACCACTCCCCTCCTGAGTCGACCCTGCCCCGGCCTTGCAGGGCGAGCCCTATCAAGCCTGCCTGACACGGGGCGGAGGGTGGGGCCAGGGGATGCGGATCCAGGACTCTGCGCGGTCCGGCCCGGCTCCCCGAGACTCTGGGGTTGGTTTCTCGGCTTGGGTGCGTGGCATCCATCCAGGGCTGACCCCTGAGGTCACTCCTGGTGTCGGCAGTGAAAGTTGCCCTCTTGTCTTCAGCGAGAGTCACGCTCAGGCCCCGGTTGCATCTCACCTGTTCCCATGGGAAGGCACTCTTCAATAAAGCCAACCTGGCATTCAGGTCCCTGAGTGTTGACAGAGTTCCTGCTCTTTGGGCAGCAAACATGTATTCAGCACCTACTGTATGCAAAGCATCCTCTGCGGGGGGTAGAGAGACACAGAATGCATCCCCCCACCCAAGGAGCTTGTGCTGCACAGGGAAGAAATTAACAAGCAGATGAGGCGGAAGGAAGTCAGGCACGCGTGATCAGTCACTCAGTCGAGTCCGGCTCTTTGTGACCGCATGGACCGTTAGCCCGTCAGGCTCCTCTGTCTGTGGGATTTTCCAGGCAAGAAGTACCTTGGAGTGGGTTGCCATTTCCTCCTCCAGGGGATCTTCCCGACTCAGGGATTGGACCTGCGTCTCCTGCGTTGGCAGATGGATTCTTTACCACTGCACCACCTGGGAAGCTGGAAGGAAGTCAGTGCTAACTAAGGGCACTACTCTTGAAAGGAAGAATTCAAACATACTTTGCTTTGCTCGAGGGGACGCAGCAACCTCTCAGGCACCGAACCATCAGCTTTAGAAACTACAGTAGGCACCTCCAGGTCAGAGCCGCTTGCGGAGCATTTGCTAACTCACTAGACGTGCTGGGCGCCTTGCTAGCAGTTCTGGTGCTTCCTGTCTCTCTCAGTACCCCAGCAAGGGGCAGGGTCACGGTTCCCATCTTACAGATGAGGAAGCCCAGAAGACTCAGCTTCTCAGCGGCAGGACCCAGATTCTAGGCCAGGGGAGACCAACTCCAAAACCTGTGCCATCTCCCCCGGCACCCACTGGGAGCCCCTGCTTGGGGTCAGACAAACCTGAGTTTGAAACCCAGCCCCACCACCCTCCAATTCTGAGCAAGCCATTTAGGCTCTCTGAGCTCAATTTATTTGAAAAATGGAAATGATAATATCTGCATTCATTTAACCAGTCCAACAAGTGTTTAAAAGGGCTTACTGGTGTGCCATTACTGGAGCATCTGCTAACTTACTAGATGTGCTGGGCGCCCTGCTAGCAATTCTGGTCCTTTCCATCTGCCTGCAGTGCTGGAGACCTGGGTTTGAACCCTGAGTCAGAAAGATTCTCTGGAAAAGGGGATGGCAACCCATTCCATTTGGGGTCGCAAAGAGTCGGACACAACTGAGCAGCTGAACTGCATTGAACCCATTCCAGTATTCTTGCCTGGAGAGTCCTATGGACAGAAGAGCCCGGCGGGCTACGGCCCACGGGGTCACAAAGAGTCAGACACGACTGAGCAACTGACACTGCCATGGGCCGGGCTCTATGCTGCTGCTGCTGCCAAGTCGCTTCAGTCGTGTCTGACTCTGTGCGACCCCATAGACAGCAGCCCACCAGGCTCCCCTGTCCCTGGGATTCTCCAGGCAAGAACACTGGAGCGGGTTGCTATTTCCTTCTCCAATGCATGGCTCTATGCTACTTCGTGGCAAAACCAAGCGGTGTCAGCCAGCCCGGCTTCACAGCGTGGAGTCGGTGCTCAGAGGGTCCACACTTGGTCTTATGCTCTGCCTTGGCTGTCTAGAAAGGCTTGGTGATTCTTGAACGAAGATGTTTCTCTGCAGTTTTCATTTTGCATTGGGTCCTGCAAATGATGCCGCTGGTCTTGGGTCCCAGCCCTTCCTTATCCAGCTTACAGTCTGCTGTCTAGGGGAGCAGACAGGCATAGCTCAGACAGAGCCACTGTACCCAGCATGCAACTATAAACCACCATCTGTATGCAGAGAGGTGGACAGGCTGTGAGCACACACGGCAGGGTTCCTGACCTCGTGCCTGGGTCGGGGGGACACCTTTTGGAGGACACTGGCTTTGGGGGATTCATCTGAATCTGCCCGGTGAGGGGTGGGCACAGGGTGGGGTGGAGGCCGTGGTGAAGGGGCTGCAGGGAAGCCAGTGTGGCTTGAGGGTGGGCCTCCTGGCCAGGGAGGGGTCAGGACCCTGGCAGGAATCTGGCCTTCACCCCAGTGCTGTGGGAGGTGCTTGGAAGGTTTTTTGTGTTTTGTGTGGGAGGGTTTTATTTAGCTGCGCTGGGTCTTAGTTGCAGCGTATGGGATCTAGTTCCCTGACAAGGGAACAAACCCCGGTCCTTGCATTGGGAGTGAGTGAAAGTCACTCAGTCGTGTCCGACTCTTTGCAACCCCATGGTCTATACAGATCATGGAATTCTCTGGGCTAGAATACTGGAGTGGGTAGCCTTTCCCTTCTCCAAGGGATCTTCCCAAACCAGGGATTGAACCCAGGTCTCCCGCATTGCAGGTGGTTGTTTAACAGCTAAGCCAACAGGGAAGGCAGTCTTAACCACTGGACCACCAAAAAAGTCCCCCCTTAGAAGGTTTTAGTCGGGGGTGGTACAATGGGATTTGCATTTTGAAAGGCAGCTCTCTGACTTTGAGAGGAGGGTGAGCTTCAGGCACAGGGCTGCCGGGAGGCCCCATGTGCTTGACTGATTCACGGAGAGGGTGCAGGCCACTGAGGTGGGCTCAGCGTGGCCCTCAGGGCTGGCTTGAGGTTGAGAAGACGGGGGAGGGCACCCACCACAGGCCGTGGCCGTGACTGCTGGCCAGGCAGCCTGGAGTCCGGCTGCTCGCGAGCATGTTGCTCTCTGGCCCGTATCCATCCCGCTTCCTGGCTTCTCGCCCGCCCTCCACAGGCCCCCAGGGTCAGGAGGACACGCTCTGATCTTGCTTCACACCGGCGTCTCTTCCTGGACTTCACGTTTGGACTGAGATTTCATAACCTTGAAGTGGGCGTTGTCCTTAACACAAAGTTCACAAACTCGGGACTATGGAAGGGCCTGGACGCTTGAGGACTTGCTGGGAGGTAAACGCGCCGCCGGTGCTGGGTGTGCTGGTCCCCGGTGTGTGGGGGTCGTGGCAGGGAGGGCTGTACGCCTGTGCCCGTGTGTGCAGTTGCAGACACGTGTGTGCACACGTGGCCTTCCTGGAGTGTGACACACCCGCCTGCCCATGGGGACCGGGGCGCAGGAGCAGAGCGCAGGCTTTGAGCCCTGGCTCTGCCTCACCCGCCCCTCCACCCGCACCCCAGGGAGGGCGGGGGAACAGCCCTCAGGGTGTCAAGAAGTAGGTGAGCTCGTCAGAGTCCTCGCCTCCTGGCCCAGGGTGGGCACCCGGCCACTGTCTCTAGGGTTAGTTCTGATGCCCGTCTTGTGGGCACCTGTTCTGCCCACAGGACTGTTCGTGAAGCCCCAGAGGGCTCTGCGCTTGTTTCATTATTAATTCACAGAGCTCATACTACTGTTAATAAGAAGAAGAACCTCCGGGCTTGGTTACTAGCTCATCATGGGATCATTTGCTTCCTGACTCTCCCCCACAGTCCCCTTGTCATCCCGTGGCAGCCGGACCTGGTCCTTCTTGTCTGTGGCTGAACCCCAATCCCACCCAGCCCTGGGTTTGGCCCCTACTGATGGGCGTGCAAAAGAGGACCCGTTCCCTGGACAGTAGGGGTCGAGAGGGTGAGCCGCCTCACCAGCTTCCCGGACCAGGCGGCATCTGAGCCGGGCCTTGTGGTGGGTCCGATGTGGACGTCTGAGCCGGGGGAAGAGATGCCAGGGAAGGGCCAGCCTAGCAGAGGCCCGCCTCCTTGCTCTGCTCCTGCCTGGAGCCCAGGAGGCTGGCATGGCACCTGTCCTCGCCCTGCAGAGCTGCGCCCCGCAGGGATGGGTCAAGGCGGGACGTGTTTGGGTGACAGGTGCGTAACCAGTCACGGGCCCTTCTTTGTCCTCCATGCTGTGAAATAATACAGGGCTCAGGTGGCCGGGTCTGAAGAGGCCAGGTGCCCCCTTGGCAAGGGGTCTGGGTTCTCCACGGCCCCCCGCCTGCCACTTGTTTTTCTCCAAGCCGTTTGCTCTCAAGTCAGGACACTAACCGAGCAGGCAGCATGCTCTCAGCCGTGCCAGCCTTTGGAGCCCGCCCGGGGGGATGAGAGAGTTAGAGGGAGGGAAGCTTCACTGAGAGATGGGCACCCCCGCTGAACCTCGAAAGCTGGTTCCAGGCTGCCAGAGTGTCGACTTAAACCCGAGGAGGTGGGTGGGTAGTCGGATGGGCACTTTGGGAAGCTGGTCCTAGGCCCGTAGGACCCGGCCTGGTAGGCGAGGCTGGGGCAGAGGCAGCTGGCGACTGGTGAGGAGCGGTGCTCCCCGCGGACACTTTGGAGCTCCAAGCCCCGTTTCCAAGCCCTCGGATGCGTCACTTCGTTCAATCATCCCAAGGACTCTGTGAATTAGCTACTATTTTTATCCTCCTTTTAGAGCCAAGGAGACTTGTCCCAGGACACACAGGGAGTGGTTACAAAAGGTGGAGCCAGGCAGTGTGGCCCAAGTTCAAGGCCCGCCATTCGAGCCCCGCTGCCCTTGACCCGGTCCAGGCAAGAACTGATGCTCTTGGCCACACCTAGGGGAGCTCGTGCTAGGCTGAGCAGAGGTCTGGGAGAAGCTGGGAGAGGATGAGGAAACTCTAGGTGTTGGACCAGTGGCCACCAGGAGTGCGGGGTCCTGGGGGGCAGGGGTCTGGGGCAGAGGCCCCCTGCCCCGCGCCCAAGGCCCAGCGCCCCTTCCCACCGCTGCCCCCGTCCCCAGCCCTGCCTGGCCTGGCTGTCTCGAGAACTGATCTGTTGTTGCCGGTGGGGTTTAATTCATCTTCGCCGGCTCTGTTTCTCTTCACATGCCCTCCTTCCCTTCCACTCAGGCCTTGCCAAATTCGGTGTTTAAAAATACTCCTCGGATCTGGGAACAGCAGTCCCCGGCTGACCCGAGGGGCGGACGCGGAGATGCGTGCCTGATGTGTGCTTCTGGAGGCCGTCCACTCAGGGAGTCCCGCTCACCCAGAACATTCTCCCCGCGATGCGAGCTTTTACCATCGGCCACCAGCTCCCACGGTGGGCAGTTTACCGGTTCTCAGAGGAATAGAACCCGGGACGATCAATTAGGGCTTCTCTCACAGCTAGTTGGTAAAGAATCCGCCTGCTGTGCAGGAGACCTGGGTTCGATCCCTGGGTCCGGGAGATCCCCCAGAGAAGGAAATGGCAACCCACAGCAGTACTCTTGCCTGGGAAATCCCACGACAGAGGAGCCTGGCGGGCTACAGTCCATGGGGCCTCAAGAGTCGGACGTGACTGAGGAACTAAACCGCCACGATAAATTGAATTTCTCTGTAGTAATGTGCCTTCTGGGGCTTGGGGGGTTCCGGAGGCCCTGGAAACTCCTAAGTGCCTGGAGAGACCGCCTGCTTGGAAACTGGGCTTGCTCCCTGCTGGAGCCGGTGGGCGGCTGTGTGACGGCCGGCAAGTCGCTTCACCTCTCTGGGCCTCGGTGTCCTTTACCAGATGGGCCTGATCGGGCTGTCAGGGATCATCTGAGAAAACATGGCGAAAAGCCAGCACACAGCACCCGTGGAGAAGCCGGCTGGTCTGAGCTAGCCCCAGGGCGCAGCCCCAGAGGCAGGGCCAGCCCTGCGGGGCGGGAGAGGGGCTGCTCACTCTGTCGGTCCCAACTCCTTCCTCTCCTGGGGGGGCTGCCCCCAAAGGTCACCAGTGTGACCCACCCAGGTCCCCCTCTGCAGGCTCCGAGGAGGGGCCGAGGCAAATGTGGGTGCTGCAGCCGGCGTGACCTCTGGGCTGGCCCTCTTGTGGGAACCCCGTGGGGCTGGTATCCAAAGCTGCTCTGTTCCGGCCTGGTCGGGAACAGTCGCTGGCTGGCTTCGAGCTTTGCTGTCTCGGTCATGACAAATGGAATTTTTATGTAAGTTCCAGTGACTCTCTGCGGGGTTTTCTTTCCACCACAAATTTAGCCTTCAGTGCTGGCGCCCGAGCTACCCGGGGGGGCCTGGGGAGGTGGGCGGCCCCCACACCAACCCTTGTCCCACCAGCAGGGCTGTGGCGTCCATCACCCATTGTCTCATCCTTAGGCGGCCACACAGGGGGACATGGTGGGGACAGGAGGCATGAACGGGGGAGGGGGCTGAGCAGATCACAGGAGGGCTCCGCTGCACGGGGGGATGGACGCGGCAGACACAGCACATCCCCGTGGTGGGTACACCTGTGCTGGGCGGGACCCTCACACCCACAGCAGCGCCCTGAGGCCACTGGTGCTTCAGTGCCCCCAAGAAGCCAAGAGCTGGAGTCAGCCAGGCGGGGGCTCTCACCCAGGCTATGCCAAGCCTTGACCCAGGACTTTCACAGTCTGATAGAACAGGGCGTGAGGACCAGTCCTATAAGGTAGAGCTGGTGGGCGCCCTCACGCAGCACACCCTGAGTCCCTAGAACCCAGCCCAGGCCTTGGCCCAGAGCGGGGCGAGGGGTGGGGGGTCAATGACTGGATGCTGAGAGAATACATAAACGAATCATTGAATTAACACATTAATGAGAGATGAGATGGAACATGATAAGCCTCAATGGAGGGACAAGCTGCTTCCAACTGATGCAATCAAGGCAGGCTTCCTGGAGGAGGTGGCATTAAACCAGCTTCTAAGGCGGTGCAGGATTTGGTCTCATAGGAAAGAGAGGAGGGCACCCCAGGTGTGAGTGACAGCCCCCCTCCATATGCGTAGGGCTTTGTAGGGATTAGGGACAGCATGAGAGAGGGCTGGGCCTATGGCGGAGGCAGATCCCCACGCTAGCATTTGTTCAGTGAACCCACTCTCAGATTGCAGCCCCGGCTCAAAAAGTGGGTGGCCCCACCCTACAGGGGCCAGAGGAGCCCAGAGTCTGGAGGCCCATCTTGGCCTCAGGGAACCCTCAGCTTACCCATCTGCAGAATGGGGTCTCAGGACCTGTCACTCCCCACCCCCTCACAGGACCTTTTCCAGAGTTGATCCTTAGGTTTCCCCAGTAAGAAATCCTTTCCTAAGCACTTTCAAATTCTTTAATCTCCTTCATCCTCCCAGGAGTGCCCTGAGGGAGGCGGGGAGGAGGCCCAGACTCAGTGCAATTAAGAAGCTGGAAGCCCGTGGGGGCAGGGCGGCTCGTGGTGGGGGAGCAGAGAGGCCTGGGTGGAGGGGTGGGCGGGGGTCCTCCCCAGGGGCTGGCCCTCCCCAGGGGCTGGCACCGACGTCACAGCGAGTGAGCACTGTGTTGAGGCATTCGGGCTGCGTCTCACGGCCCTGCCACCCTCTTTCCTACTCTGGCTCACCACACTTCAGAGCCGCCCTGACACGCTCCTGCCTCCCTGCCGCTCCTGCTCCGGGTGAGCTGCCTGGGGAGGGGCCGCAGAGCAAGGGCAGGGATCTGCCCGGGAGATGTGTATAAGAGACAGGTATTGTGCTTGGACCTGGAGCCCACGGGACCCAAGTTCCTTTTTCATTCATTGTTTGTTCAACAAATATTGGTTGACATTCCTGACTCAGAAATTATTCCCATGCAGCCCCTTTCCCTAAGGTGATTAGAACACGAGACCAGGGCCCTGATAGATGGGATCTGAATGTAGAGAGAGAGGAGGAGTTTGCTGGTAGAAAAGCAGCTGTCTCTTATACACATCTGGTGGGCGGGGGTCCTCCCCAGGGGCTGGCCCTCCCCAGGGGCTGGCACCGACGTCACAGCGAGTGAGCACTGTGTTGAGGCATTCGGGCTGCGTCTCACGGCCCTGCCACCCTCTTTCCTACTCTGGCTCACCACACTTCAGAGCCGCCCTGACACGCTCCTGCCTCCCTGCCGCTCCTGCTCCGGGTGAGCTGCCTGGGGAGGGGCCGCAGAGCAAGGGCAGGGATCTGCCCGGGGGCGGGGGGCGGGGTGTGGGGCCGTGTTTGGTGGTGGATCTGACTCCCTCTCCTGGTCCGACACTTCCTCTGAGCTGCCCCCACCCCCCGACCCCCGGTAGCTTCCTGCCTCCACTCAGGATTCAGAGCTGCCTTGGACCCAAGCTTGGGTCCCCGAGCTCTCCCTGGTCGGGAATGCTGGGAGGGCAGAGGGTGGCACAGGCCCTCGCTTGGCCCAGAGCCTGGCACCTAGTGGGTGCTCAGCAAGTCCGTCCCCAGCCACATGCAGCTACCCCGGTGGGGCTCTAGCTGTCCACGCCGAGCACACAGGGGACGCTTGGGCCTCTTCCCCAGCCTGCTCTCTCAAACCCCTGGGGAACGGGGGTGATGATAGTCCGGAACCGGCCCCTCAAGTTTATCCCGAGGCCTCAACGACCTGATGTAAAGCAGCCACGGAGGGCCAAGGCCCCGCCCTGGGGGGCTTGCAGGTGCCCGCCCCTCCCCCTCCTTCCCTGGCTCCCTGCTGCTCCCACCTCAGGGCCTTTGCGCCTGCTGCCCCCTCGGTCTGCAACATTTCCTCCACCCCCTCCATCCACCTCCAGAACTCTGTCCTCATCCCAAACGGGAACTCTTCCCCAAGGAGCACTCTCTCCGCCTCCCCCAGCCCCCCGCCCCGCCATCCTACCTCCTGTCTCTGAACTTGACTCCCTCAGGGACCTCGGATGACCGGACCACCCAGTGTTTGTCTTTTTGTGCGTCTGGTTTGTTTCACTGAGTGTGGTGTCCCGGGGGCTCATCCGCGCTGCCGCCTGCGGCAGCGTCTCCTCCCTTTCTCAGGCTGAGTGACATTCTGCGCTTAGCACCTGCCGCGTGGTTTACCGTCACCGTCGATGTGCGCTCAGGCTGTCCCTTCCTTCTACTATTGTGAACTGTGCTGCTGTGGATGTGGGTGGACATGTATCTGTCTGAGTCTCTGCTTCCGGTGTTTGGGGTGTGACCCCAGGGGGCTCGTAGCCTTTGGACTCCTCATCCGTTTGTCTGTGCCCAGTCAGCTCTGCTTGCTAGAAGGCAAGCGGGACAAGAGCAGCTTCTGTGGCTTTCCGCTGAGTGTGTCTGGCTCGTTGCTGGGCCCCTGATGCCTGGAAGGTGCTGGCTGGATGCATGCTTTCGGTGGGGGTGGCTGTCTCTTATACACATCTGACCCGTTCCCTGGACAGTAGGGGTCGAGAGGGTGAGCCGCCTCACCAGCTTCCCGGACCAGGCGGCATCTGAGCCGGGCCTTGTGGTGGGTCCGATGTGGACGTCTGAGCCGGGGGAAGAGATGCCAGGGAAGGGCCAGCCTAGCAGAGGCCCGCCTCCTTGCTCTGCTCCTGCCTGGAGCCCAGGAGGCTGGCATGGCACCTGTCCTCGCCCTGCAGAGCTGCGCCCCGCAGGGATGGGTCAAGGCGGGACGTGTTTGGGTGACAGGTGCGTAACCAGTCACGGGCCCTTCTTTGTCCTCCATGCTGTGAAATAATACAGGGCTCAGGTGGCCGGGTCTGAAGAGGCCAGGTGCCCCCTTGGCAAGGGGTCTGGGTTCTCCACGGCCCCCCGCCTGCCACTTGTTTTTCTCCAAGCCGTTTGCTCTCAAGTCAGGACACTAACCGAGCAGGCAGCATGCTCTCAGCCGTGCCAGCCTTTGGAGCCCGCCCGGGGGGATGAGAGAGTTAGAGGGAGGGAAGCTTCACTGAGAGATGGGCACCCCCGCTGAACCTCGAAAGCTGGTTCCAGGCTGCCAGAGTGTCGACTTAAACCCGAGGAGGTGGGTGGGTAGTCGGATGGGCACTTTGGGAAGCTGGTCCTAGGCCCGTAGGACCCGGCCTGGTAGGCGAGGCTGGGGCAGAGGCAGCTGGCGACTGGTGAGGAGCGGTGCTCCCCGCGGACACTTTGGAGCTCCAAGCCCCGTTTCCAAGCCCTCGGATGCGTCACTTCGTTCAATCATCCCAAGGACTCTGTGAATTAGCTACTATTTTTATCCTCCTTTTAGAGCCAAGGAGACTTGTCCCAGGACACACAGGGAGTGGTTACAAAAGGTGGAGCCAGGCAGTGTGGCCCAAGTTCAAGGCCCGCCATTCGAGCCCCGCTGCCCTTGACCCGGTCCAGGCAAGAACTGATGCTCTTGGCCACACCTAGGGGAGCTCGTGCTAGGCTGAGCAGAGGTCTGGGAGAAGCTGGGAGAGGATGAGGAAACTCTAGGTGTTGGACCAGTGGCCACCAGGAGTGCGGGGTCCTGGGGGGCAGGGGTCTGGGGCATTCGATGCAAGCCAAACGATGACCAGTTGTGGCCAGCAGCCCTTGAACGTGCTCGCCGTCCTCTCGTTGCTGATTTCCGCAGGTAGGACCCCCCCCCGCCCCCCCGGGATGCTCGGTGGGAGGTGGGCGGTGGGGGCGGGGGATGGGCAGGGACAGGCGGTTCCTTCCCGGGGTCACTGCTAGCCCAGCCAGAGTTTTGGGTGCTGACGGGAGTCACCCTCGTGAGGAGCTAGCGTTCGGCGAGGCCCCGTGTGTGCCTGTCTCGGGGAGCTCCGCAGGAAGATTCTCGAGGACGCTGTGGGAGGATCGCAGGCTGCCATAAGCCCTAGGAGAAGCCCTTATGTGCAGTGAGTCCTCTCCTGGGCCTGGCAAGTCAAAGTCAGGCAATGTTGTAGTCGCCTCATTGAGCAGAGGAGGAAGCTGAGGCTTGGAGAGGGAACTGGCCAGCCTGAGATGGCACAGCTGGTGTAGGGCCTGGATTCCAATCCAGGCAGCATCATGCCAGGTCCCCGGCTCCCAGCACCCGCCAGTCTCCAAGGCCCGCCCCTCCTCGATCCCAGCAGGAGGGCGCTCACGCACCCCTTCACCAAGAGGAACATAAACCGCGTCCTTCATTTGCTTCAGGGTGAAGCTGGCCGCCTGGAGAAGGGGCACCCGCCTCTGCCGTCGGGGCTCAAGGCGCCTGCTGGCTCTGTGTCTCTCCCTCTGTCTGCGTGCCTCTCTGTTTCTTGGTGTCTCCCTCTGTCCTGCCCCTCCTTCTGCCCTGTCCCTCTCCCCTTCTTGCCCTTGTCTCTGTCTCTCTTTCTCAGGCAGGCATGCACGTAACCCCTCCTCGCCTCTTGCTCTGACAGGGTTGTGGGTGCCAGCCTGCAGCTTCAGGTCCCTTGCCCCTTTGCTGGCCGTTGTGGCTCAGGAGGCCACGAAGGGCCCCTGGGATGGCAGAGCCCAAGCCAGGCCAAGGCCAGGGGTCTGGGAGTGAGCACCATGCACAGAACTTCCCTTCGGCGGCTTTCCTGTGTCAGCTCTTCTTGTCCCTGGAAGAGAGGGACTCTTCACCCATTTACAGATGAGGAAACTGAGGCTCAGGCCAGGAAAGAGATCAGCCCCAGGCCACGCAGTCAGAGAACGCAGTCACCTGGCTGTTAACTGATGGCCTGCAGACCCTGAACTTTGCAAATAGGGGGAATCATGGTCCCCGAGAGAGGGGCTGTCCCCTTGGTGTTCCCTCCCTGCTCGGGCCCCTTTTCCTGGTGACTCAGGATGCACCGGCCTCCTAACCATTATCCCTCTGCCGTTGGGGCCCAGGGCCCTGCCGCACCCGTGCCTGAGGCCAGAAACACGGTCCTTTGCCGTCCCCTCTGTTGCTTACCCCCTCCCTGCCCTAAGTGGGCCCTATGTGCTGTTCACGGGTGCTCCTTGGGGCCCCCAGCCCCCGGGAGACCGCTGGCCTCCCATCACCAGGGGCAAGGAGGCGCAGAGAGGCCCTGATGGCTCAGGTGGTCCTGCACGTTCCAGGGGTCAGACCAGCGTCCCAGCTCGGGGCCCAGGGAGCCTCGGGCTCCCTCACACTCTTCCTCAGGAGGCAGCGGTGGCCTTCTGGTCTCTACAAGATGGTCAGAGCAGGTGGCGCCAGCCCTCCAGGGTGGCCAGGGTGAGCCTCCGGGGACTTGTCCGCATGCCCTCCCTGCCTCCACGGCGGCACTTCCAGCTCCTCCAAAGCCCGGCTCAAAGGCTCTGCCCCTTCCCTCCCCGGGTCCTACAGCCACAGCCTCTCAGCCCAGCCTCAGGACCCCAGTTGCTCTTCCTGACTCCCCACTGACAGTTGCTGACACACTCAGCCCCTGTGAGCTGAGTGTGAGCCGACCCACACCTCCCCACCCCCCACCGAAGATGGAGCTTTTTCATTGACCAGAACATGGTCCAGAACAGTGGCTAGGATTCACCTCCTGCCTCTGGCCCTCGCCTCCAGCCTCTGGTAGGTTGTTCCTCCAGGCCAGTGGGTCCCAAACCAAGTCTTTGCATCCCCTGCAGGTCTTGCTAAGACTCAGACTGTGCCTCTCACCCCGCTCCAACTCGAGAGTTTCTGTCTCAGAATGCCGGGCTCAAAGCGCTGAGTCTGTGACGAGTCCCTGGGGGTTGAGGACATGGCAGGTCGGGGACCGCACCTCGAGCCCGATGCGCTCAGCCTGTTTTCTCCTCTGTACCCGGGAATGCACGAGATCAAGTGAGATGGTGAATTCACCGAAAGCTTCCTTAGTGACCTCTGTGTCCTTAAGACGGTCTTCTTTTTTTCCCAAGGCTGAGAAGGGGTCCTGGAGAGCTCCCCTGACTCCTGAAAGGCTGGGACCCTTCTCTTGCAGTGGTCCTGCCCATCCCCACAGAGGGGATGTACTTTGAGGAAGGGGCCCGGGATTTCACGAGGCCACCCAAGCCAGCCTCGGCTCCCCAGTACATGAAACCCACCCGCCCATCAGCCAGCACCACCCAGCTGGGATCCCCTCGCCAGCCCTGGGCGCTGGGAGCTGTGTGGGCTGGAGTCTAATAACCTCTCAGCAGAGACAGAGCTTTCAACTAACTGAGGTGCTTCTGCAGAACCGGAGCCTTTGTGGTTGGAGAAATGTATTCAGCCTACGAAGCCCCTTTTGAGCGATACAAATTAGATACAGCAGTCCCTTTTATGAAGATACTAATTAAGCTAGAGACAGCGGGCTCCAGGTTTTTTCCATTGTTATATTTGTTCAGGCTTTCACTCCTGTTTATCACCATCGGCATGACTAGTAAATACTGTCCTGGGCTTAGACGGCGTCACCAGTGGCTGAACGCCATCTCTGGCCTTGAGTCAGGGGAGTGAGGGTCCGAGGCCAGGGAAGCTTTGTTACCCATCGTTGATGGTCTTTTGTGTGTCGGAAGATGAAGAGGTAGAAATCGTGTTTAAATTCAATGGTCTAGGGGACTGAGTTATTTATGATAAGAGCTGGGGCCACCGAGGCAGCCCCTTGGGGGGGGCTGCTGTCAACAGTTTAGTTGATTCTAGGACACAAGGGGACGCTGCTTTCTCCATAACCAAGACCTGGTTCTCGCACCCCTGTCGTTCACCACCCAGGCCAGCCTGGACTTGGCAAGCCCACCACCAAGTCTGTCCAGTGACGGAGGAGTGGAGAGGGTCCTGGACCTTGGATCCAGGCAGGCCTAGATTGGATTCCCCCTCCACCACCACTAACTGGCTCAGACAGGTCACTGTAGGCCTCTGAGCCTCGGTTTCTCCCTCTGTAAAGTGGGATCCCAGACCTGCCTCTTAAGATGGCCAAGTGGATTAAATCCGATAGAACCGGAGAAGCACACAGTAGGTGCTCAGTTCGTGTTGTTCCCTAATTGGGTGCCTGCTGTATGCAAAACCCTGGGAAAGGATGTCCTTGAGGCTAAGATCAGCCGGGGCTGCAAGGAGCTCCCGGGGGGCTCAGTATAAGCAGGATGGTAGCCCAGGGGGGCCTAGGAGGTGTCAGGAGCAGGCTTCCTGGAAGAGGGGAGGCTCACACTGGGCCACAGAGGCCTCCTGGCGAGGGAGGAGGCAGGAAGACCCTGAAATAGGCCAACCAGGCTCTGCCCACGATCCTCACGGACTGACGGGTGTCTTGGGCCAGCTGGGCCTGAGGAGGGACCCCCACCAAGCCCGGTGACTCTGTTTTCCAGTCTTGTCTGCGCATTTCCGGGTCTGTGAGCCGTACACAGACCACAAAGGCCGCTACCACTTCGGCTTCCACTGCCCCCGACTCTCGGACAACAAAACCTTCATCCTCTGCTGCCACCATAACAACACAGTTTTCAAATACTGCTGCAACGAGACAGAGTTCCAGGCGGTGATGCAGGCGAACCTCACGGCCGGCTCCGAGGGCTACACGCACAAGTGAGTACCACGCTGGGCCCCCGTCAAGCCAGGGTGCTGCCAGAACACCCCAACCTCCCGGACAGCTGTGAAGTAATCAGTGTGAGGATGGGTGGGCCTGGAAGGAGCTTATGAAAGTCTTCAGGTGACAGGTTTTCTGGGCTGCTCTGTCCTCTGGACTTTAGCCTTCTCATCTGAGAAATGGGCACACGACAGGATACCTACCTCTCAGGGCTGATGGGAAAGTGAAATGAGGTCAAGAATGTGGAAGACTTTCAGTGCTTGGACCTGGAGCCCACGGGACCCAAGTTCCTTTTTCATTCATTGTTTGTTCAACAAATATTGGTTGACATTCCTGACTCAGAAATTATTCCCATGCAGCCCCTTTCCCTAAGGTGATTAGAACACGAGACCAGGGCCCTGATAGATGGGATCTGAATGTAGAGAGAGAGGAGGAGTTTGCTGGTAGAAAAGCAGTGAGAACATGCTAAGTAAAGGCACACGGTATCAAAACAGTGTCCACTTATTTACCTGATTATGAATGAGCATATTTCACATTTTTAAAAGCCATTGTGGGCTAGCTGTTTATGTCCTCTTCCTTTGCCTATTTGATTTTTGGCCCTTTTCCTATTTAATCATAGGAGCTCTTTATATATGAAGGAAATGGGGTGCATTTCAAATATTTTCTCAGAGTGTCTCTGAGTTTGTGCTGCTTTTTTCTTCATGCTTTGTTTTTAATTATTATACAGTCAAATTGCACCCATATTTTTGTCTTTTATGTCTGGTGGGGTTGATATCATCTGGAGAAAGGCTTTTCCTTCTCTGAGATCATAAGAAGATCCCCTCATGTTTTACTTCTTGTATGTTTATTTTCTCGCCTTCAGATCTTTGATCTGTCAGGAATTTATTTGGACGTAAGATTTCTTTTTTTAATTTGCATGCAAGTAGTTCATGTGGATGTTTATTAGGAATCAAGCTTTACTTTTTTCCTAAATGGATAGACAGTTCTTTCAATAGGAATGATTGAATTGTCCGTCTTTTCCTCACTGATGCGAAATGCCAACTTACTGCATACTATAATATACTAAATGTGAGTGTCTGGGTAGATTGTGTGGCTTTCGTTGGTCTGTTTATGTTTTCTGGTACCTCATCGTGTTAACTACTGTTGCTTTTGATATGTTTTAATGTCTTCTTAGTCTATTCCCCCAGATTTTTTGTCATATAAACTTTATAATTAGCTTTTCTAGTCTCTCTGCCAAAAAAAGTCTAGGTATTGTGTTTTATGGAGATTGTGTTCAAGGAGAATGGACTTTTCATGATGTTGAGTATTCCTTTCCAAGAATACAGGTTGCCTTTCTGTTTGTTCAGCTTTTCTTTCATAGTGTTTTAGAGTTTTCTTCACATAGAGATTGTACATATCTTTTCATTTATTCGTATTTATTTCTTTTCATGCTGCTGCTTTATAATGAGGTGGTTTTTTTCTACTGATCGCTCAGCTGGCAAAGAATCTGCCTGCAATGCAGGAGAACTGAGTTCAGTCCCCCTGGAGAAGGGAATAGCTACCCACTCCAGTATTCTGACCTAGACAGTTCCAAGGACTGTATAGTCCATGGGGTTGCAAAGAGTCAGACACAACTGAGCGACATTCACTTTCACTTTCTTCCACTAAACCTTCTAACCAACTGTTGTTTAAATGCTAAAACCTAATGATTTCTAAATATAAACTTTTTTACTTAGCCACCTTGCTGAAATTCCTTATATTTGTAATACTTTTTCAGTTGACTCTCTTACATGTCCAATTATGCTGTTTGCAAATAATGATGATTTCATCTCCTTTCCAATTTTTGTGCCTCACTTCTTTTTCTTGTCCAATCATGTTGGCTAGTACCTCTAAGACCATCTTTAAAATTGTCAGGCAGTCTGATATCCCTCCTGACTTTAATGGGGATGCTTCAGATAATTTCCCAGTAAGCCTGAGGATGACTCCTGAGGTAGATATTTTTTTTTCATGGTAAGAAAAAAAATCTACTTGGAAGGAGTGGGTTTGTTGAGTGACTAGTAGGGGGATCAGTGTCACTGCTGGGAGTAATGGTGCTGGGAAAGGTCTGAGCCTCAGTCTCTGTCTGATGTTGGGCGTGGACGTTTTCCCACCACACCATGCTCTCTTGGGGGAAGCTGCCTCTTCCCTCTGATCAGGCAGGAGATGCAAATTGCTTGACTATCATCTAAATCTCTCCTCCTCCCACCAAGGCCAGCTCCCCAGCCTGCCTTCCTCAGATGCATGGGTTCTTCCTTTGAATATCTTGCCATCTGCTCAGACCTTAGAATAATTCTGAGTGAAGTAGTTCAGCAAGCCTCTTCTGTCACGAGGGCTGGAATCAAGCCTGGAACTTGACCCAAGCCTTTTTATAAGACCAAAGACTAATTTCCTAAGCCAGGAGGGCGGTGCCAGGACTGAGATTAGGACCCCAAAGTGTTGTAGTTGCTGGCTGAAAGCCAGACAGAAGACAGAGGCTTGGCAAGGTGGCCAGGCTCCTCCAAGGCCCTGGCGACTGGCGTCTGGGATCCTCGTTTTGAACACACAGGTTTTTGTGGTCTGCAGGTTCACACGGGATGCACGTGGAATTTTCCACTGTCTCAGCACGATGGGTCCCGGCTGTGGATAATAAAGTGTCAAACCACAGAACAAAGCCCTTCCCTGGGGAGGCATGGCCACATTGAGGAAATTTAGCTTGGTTTTTATTCTGGAAACTCAGCAAGTATTTTTGGAGCAGGCAGCATGGGGCCGGTTCTGTGTTAACCTTCTGAAGTCACCTGGGAGCCCACCCTTAGTCCCCTTGACATGCAGGAAGGCGAGGCGTGGAGAGGCTGGATAACTTGCCTGACTGAGGCAGCCAGTGGGGGTGGAGCCTAGAGCTGGCCTGGATCTAGAGTTGCTTTAATAAATGCGATACTTCTGTCGATGGCAAGCCCAGAGCAGGGACCCCCGCCACGACTCCATGGACACATGGGCCTCATCCTCCTTTTGGGGGTCACTCTGTGCATTGTGAGACACTGGCCACCACTCACTAGAGGTGGGGAGCACCCTCTCCCCACTGATGGGCTGTGACCCCCAACCGTGTCTCCTGACTTTGCTGAGCACGGGATGCGGGACTTACCTGGTTAAGGGCACCGCTCTGGGGGAATGCCTCCTTGTCACTCTCCACTGAGCTTCCTGTCACCTCTCTTCCCACAGATGTGGAGAGAAGCCCAGAAGAGCTGGGCTGCACTCCTCAGCCAGGCTGTTCAGCTCTCTTGGGCCTCACGAGGGAGGCGTGGTGCTTGGTCTCCCACATCCGAAAGTGTAGAAGAAAGTGGGAGTCACACAGTACAGAGGAAGGAGCGTTTCTGGGTAGCCTGAGTGTGAAATGCCAAGGAGAGTGCAGAGGGGCAGCAGGGGCTGGCATGGCGGGCTGGGGGCCCCTGGGCTGGGGGCAGAGGGGGTGGCGCTTGGGCTTCCTCTTGAGGGTGGCACAGCGCCCTGAGCGCTTCAAGTTGGGTTTGTACTCATGGATGGTGCAGGGACAAGGACCTAGGACATTGCAGAAACTATGATGTTGACCTGGACAAGATGGGGGCCCCGCAGAGGGGAGGGGCCTGGGTCACCCAGTAGACAGCCAATCAGAGCTCAGATAAGAGGCCCTGGAGGGCCTCCTGCTTAGCTGTTGGAGTTGAGGGACCTTGGGGAGAAGGCTTGAGCCCAGGGAGCTGGACCAGGGCCTTGTGTCCAGTCAGAGCTTGTGTCAGAGAGGGGACAATGGGAAGATGGGCTGGAGGGAGTGGAGGATAGGTCAGTGGTGAACGGGGTGGGACAGGCCTGCCTGGCCAAGAGGTCCTGAGTGCTCCAGGTGTGTGAGGGGAGCCAGGTAAACTCCGCCTTTAGGACTGTCCTGCCTTTTGGGACTCTGATCCCTCTGGGCAGGACACCTGTGTTGTCTCGTTAGTCCTCACAGCTACTCTGAGAGCAAGGAAAAGGGGACTGGGCCCAGGCTGGTCAGGTCACCTATTGCAGCCACAGTTGAGGCCAGGGGATGCCAGGGCCCTTGTTCCACCAGCGGGCTCTGCCACCCCTGGGTGCGTCTAGAAAGCCAGGGCTTGTCTGATGCTGGGGAGCATGCCAGACCTCAGCCCAGAGGCCAAATGAAGGTTAATACCCATCTAGATGGACCAGAGCAACTGTGACCCCCATTAGGGCTTTATGAAGATGCAAGGGCTGCCTAACACTCGCCCGCCCTGCCCAGTGAATCAGCCAGGAGGCGGGGCTGGTGGCAGGCAAAAGGAGAGTGCTTCTGATGACTTATTTACTTGTGTTTTTCTGGAGGAACAGAACGGTCTGTTTTGGTTCTGGCTGCTTGGCAGAAAGGCAGGCAGAGCGAGGGAAGCAACCTCGCCAAGCCCCCCACCTTGGGGAGATGCCACTTCTGACCTCTCGGGCAGCGGCCCTGGTGTTCAGGAGTGTGTGCACACCCTCCCTGCCAGGCTCTGGGCAGGACGCTAGCAGCAGTGACCACCCAGGGCCCTGGACGAGCAACAGCAGCCCCCGCTCAGGGTGTGAGGGGGCACGGGGCCTGTGCGGCCGGCGAGCAGTGCTCTCTGAGGGCAGAGGTCGCCCCTCTGGCAGCGGGTCACAGACTGGAGTCCTTGTGCAGCGCATGGGGACAAATGGGCTGCCAGAGGTGGGAGCCTGGGGCAGGAATTCTCAGAAGACAGCAGAGTCCTCAAGGCCTCACCATGGGAGTGATGGGTTGTCAGCTTTCCCTTGACTGCAGTGAAACCTCTTTCCTCCAAAAGCTTTCCTTTCCCCAAACCCAGAGGTGCCCTAGCCACGTAGACACGACAGTCTCAGGAACATGCCTCCTCCATCCTCACCTGGGACTGCCCACGGGTGGTGATGGGACCACCGCCTGGCCTCAGCCAGCTGACATACCTGCTCCTGTCCGGGAAGGTCTTCAGCGAGATTTCTCCATCAGAGAAGGCTTGGTTTATTGCTTGAGAAGCACCAAAAGAATTTGAATCAGTAAATATCCCAAAAGATACTGAAAAATTGGTATCTATGGTTTTGACTGGCTTCTTATCTTGCTTCATAAAACAGCCTGTTTTATCTTCTGACCTTTATAATACCCACCCCCACACACACCCACACACACACTCAACAAAGGCCCCTGCATCTGGATGAAATTAATTTCCAGATCGTATTTTTAAATTAAATTTTATAAAAACCAGAATGCTCACAGCCAGCCAACCATGGAGAGGCCGGGGAGCTGCCTGGGGACGGTGTCTGTGACCTAGGTTTCTGTGCTGGCTGCCACCTCCAGGGTGGCCTCCCTTGAAGGTAAGAGGGAGTCAGCAAAGGTGACCTCCTTCCAGTGCCCCTTTCCTTCCTCTGAACTGGAGGCGGGCCGTGAGACCCCGCTGTCACCCCAACCCCCCAGGCCAGTTAGACTGAGCCGGCTGCGGAGGCCTGTAGCCCAGCAGAGCCTGCGCTTGGCATGGCGATGACACTCTGAGATGCAGGATGCTCTTGCTGGGGAGGTTGGACCCTGTCCTCAGTTCCCGGTAGAGGGTGAGCCAGGACACATGGGCCAAGCAGATGTGGGGAATTCCTGCCTGGACATCTGTCTTAGACTAGACCTTGGGATTTCCCCCTAGTTCCGCACACTCTGAGGTCACATGGCCCTGTGTCTAAATCCCAGCACGGCCCCTCCCCAGCTGTGCAGCCTTTGGCAATGACTTTGCCTCTCTGGGCCTCATTTCCTCATCTGTAAATTAGGGAGACCAACTCCTAACTCACAATATTGTTGCAAAGATTCAGAAACACAGGGCGTGGTGATTGCTAGTATTACTATTAACTACTAGAGAATATGGGAATGGCAACCCACTCCAGTGTTCTTGCCTGGAGAATCCCATGGACAGAGAAGCCTGGTGGGCTACAGTCCACGGGGTCGCAAAGAGTCGGACACGACTGAGTGACTTTACTAACTAGAGAATATGGGCCTCCTGGGTGGCGCTGGTAGTAAAGAACCCGCCTTCGCCAGTGCAGGAGATGCCGGAGACAGGCTTCGAGCCCTGGATCGGGAAGATCCCCTGGAGGAGAGCATGGCAACCTGGGGAATCCCATGGAGAGGGGCACCTGGCAGGCGACAGTCAATAGGGTCTCAAAGAGACGGACGCGAGTAAAGTGACTTGGCGCACATGCACGCACTGGAGAATGTGGCTGCTGCTGCTGCTAAGTCACTTCAGTCGTGTCCGACTCTGTGCGACCCCATAGACGGCAGCCCACCAGGCTCCCCCGTCTCTGGGATTCTCCAGGCAAGGACACTGGAGTGGGTTGCCATTTCCTTCTCCAATGCATGAAAGTGAAAAGTGAAAGTGAAGTCGCTCAGTCGTGTCTGACTCTTAGCGACCCCATGGACTGCAGCCCACCAGGCTCCTCCATCCATGGGATTTTCCAGGCAAGAGTACTGGAGTGGGGTGCCATTGCCTTCTCCAGAGAATATGTATAGAGAAGGTAAAATCTAGTGAAGAGGTTATGAATATCAAGGCTGCCATTGTCACCAGCTTGCTACAAGTGCTCAATATGTGTTAGCTTAAGGAATGTCTGAAGCAGCCCCAGGCTGAGCACTGGGCACACAAAGATAAGTTAGACCCTGACTTAGCCTCAAGGAGATCTGATCTCGAGATGCACATAGTCCTACAAGACAGCAAAGACAGCAGAGTGTGTTCTTGGAAACCCAGTGGTTTTAGGGGCCCAAGGAGAGGGATTGGACTTAATACAGGACATCAAGGAAGGCTTCCTGAAGGAGGTGACAGCTACAGGAAGACAGGGAGGTGGGGCCAGCTGCATCCACAGGAGGTAGGGGGCAAGTTCCAGGCAGAGAAGCAGCATGGATACAAGCCTGAAGGGAGCTGTCTGCCCAGAGAACGTGGGTGGCACCTGCCTTACTTAGGCAGTGTGGTACAATGGTTAGGGATGTGTGTTCTGGAGCTGGACTGCTGGGCTTAAATCCTGGCTCTGCTGCTTCACAGCTGTGAGATCTCAGACACTCTTTTAATTCCTCTGAGCCTTGGTTTGCATCTCTGGGCTGAGGATGACGGCAGCAGGGGTTCCTCCCTTGTACGCTGTGAGGGTCGGACGGGCTAGGATGTGTAAAGTGATTAGAGCGATACCCACCAGTCACTGCTTTGGTTGCTGTTGTTGTTTCTTAGCCCTGGTGGTTTAGGCCTAGCCGTGGTCCCTCTTCCAGCCCCTGCAGGCAACGTGGACTCCCTCTCTGCAGCGTAGCATCTGCCCGCAGCTGGCCCTGCCTCTCCCTCCCTTCTCCCCTCCCCCAGCCCCCGCGGCTGCTGCCATGGGAACCACCCAGGAAAAGCCTGGCGCTTCGAGCAACCCTGTGGGGGCTCCAGGGGAAGGTGGAGAGGGGTGCTGGGGAAAACAGGGGTGCCGGGGGCTGGAGCCAGTTCCTCCTCCCGTGTCCACGCGACTCCTGTCTCAGCATGCCGGACCACACTGCCAGCCTCTGCTCCGTGGCAGGAATTCACATCCACATGTCTCCAGGCGGAGCTGGCTTCCCCTTGAAATCAGGCAGCTGGGGGATGTGGTGGGGAAGACTGCTGGTTAGTCATTCACACCTTAGCAAGAACAAGCCCCTGGGATAGCTGCAGGCCTCAGGGAGGTGGTGGCTGGAGGTGGAGCTGCAGGAGGGATCCAAGGGGCTGTGATGCAGAGTTGTGGGGTTACTCATTCCTCAAGCAGCCTGGAAGCCCCAGGCACTTGCCAGGGCCTGCTGCAAGTGAGGTGCTCAGGACACTCAGAGCCTCCCCTGGAGGAGCCCCCCACCCCACATGTGGGGAGGGAAGGCCTTCTGGGCAGAGAACTCGCCTGCGTGCGTGTGTGTGAGTGAAAGTCAGCACCCTCCGCCCGGGGCCCAGCCCAGGGAGGGGGCTGGAGGACTCAGAAGGGAGCAGCCCCCATCTCACTGCAGAGGCCGAGGCTGGGCACAGGTGAGCCAAGCGGGAAAGATCCGGAGTCTGGAAGCCGAAACCGGGAGGAGCTCCACTCCGTCTCCTCCAGAACCAGAGACACGCCCGTGTCCTCCTAGGCCACACAGCAAAGCCGGGCCGAGAAGAGGCCGGAGCTGGCCCTCCAGGCTCCAGCTTCAGAGAGCATCTAGGGGGCCCTGCTGTGGGGACCCAGGACACCCAGGGAGCGTGTCTCTCCCCGTGGAATGTGGGGCAGCGGGGCTGGACGCCGGCTCTGCCTCCCGGGAGCACCTCCTCTCCGCCACCGCCTGTGCACGCCCACCTGCACAGATGCCCGCAGCAGGCAGCAGATGGAGGAGGCACTGAGTGATTAATAAGTCGGTCCCTTTAAACAGTCGCAGTCCCGGGCAGGCACTGTTTGGAGCTCAGTTACTCCAGCTGCCATGGCGAGGCCAGGAAGCAGCCTCCCCGACCATCTGGGCACTCAGGGGAGACTCAGACCCTGGCATGGGCGGGAGGATACACAGGGACCCGGCTAGCATGGCCCCGGGTGGCGCGGGAGGGTTTCAAGGGCCCTCAGGCCAGAGGGAAGACTTTCCCAGCCAGGTACGTGGGGCAGTGTATCCGGGAGGCTTCTGGGGGGAGGCAGTCTCCAAGAGGTGGTGATAGAAGTCAAGCAGGAGAGGAAGTAAGGGACTGGGGGCATTGAAAGGGTTGGCCGGGCAGAAGGTACAGACCCTGGGAAGGCCCGGTGTCCCCACAAGTTCCTCAAGGGTGGAGGCGCCTTGGCAGGAAGCCAGCACTCCTTCACAAAGAAGCATCTACCATCATCTCTGCTTCTGGAGGACAGACTAGACTTCAGCGTGGAAGTGCTGGGTGAAGAATAAGAGAACCGATGTCAGGGGCCCTGAGACCCCTGGCTGTGCCTGGTGGGGAGGACTGAGTTGGGGGGCGGCTGGAAAGGCACGTGGCTGGTGGGGCAGATGGACCGGTGTCTACTGCATGGGGTGCGGGGAAGGCAGCTGAGCCCATGCCCTGAGTCCTGGGCTTCTGAGGTAGGGGAGCAGGGGGTGTAATGGACCGGGCTGGGGCAGAGCTGGCCCCGGGTGGGGAGGCCTGGCTGCATTCCACACAGAACTCTGGGGTGCTCGGTGGCCCCAGGTGGACGCTGCGAGGCAGGAACTTGGGTCAGTGCATCCTAAGACAATGGACTTCCTGCATTTGCCCTGGGCTCGCAAGGACAGGGAAGAGCTGGAGGGGGAGTGGAAGGGGTGGTGAGAGGGGCTGCTGAGAGCCTCCTCCGTGGTGCAAATGGCTTCAGCAAGGGCTAGGAGGGTGGGCAAGCGCAGGCCACCTGTGGGAGGCAGCTGGCCAGTCTGGGTGTAGCACCCCCATGGGGGGAGGGAAGGAGAGTGGAAGTAGGGGCTCCCACACCACATGAGCCCCAGGTGTCCAGCTGAGAATTCCTCCCAGAGGGTCTAACAGTGTGGGCCCCCACTGGGGTTCCCCCCCGAGGATGTGGATTCTTGGAGGGGGTGCTTGGGTGGGACAGGGCCCAGGGTAGTGGGATCCGGGGGGCGGCCAGCAGGGCAGGTTGGGAAGAGGCAGTGGTGGGGGGTGGGCATGAGAAGAGGGAGCCAAGATTCCCTGTCCCCCCAGAGGGGCCCAGCGCCCTCTCTGAGACCCCAAAGCAGCCTCCGTGCCACGTCTTCTAATCGAACCCGCGGGGCGGCGGTCCCGGCGTCTCTCAGCCTCTCTCTGTTTGCCCGCAGCAACTACACCGCCTTGCTGGGAGTGTGGGTCTACGGCTTCTTCGTGCTGATGCTGCTGGTCCTGGACCTTTTGTATTACTCGGCAATGAACTACGACGTCTGCAAGGTTTACCTGGCGCGGTGGGGCATCCACGGACGGTGGATGAAACAGGACCCCCGGCGGTGGGGGAACCCTGCCCGGGCCCCCCGGCCAGGGCAGCCGGCCCCGCAGCCCCAGCCTCCCCCGGGCCCCCTGCCGCAAGCCCCCCAGGCCGTGCACACGCTGCAGAGAGACAGCCACTCCCCGCCGCTGATGACTTTCCAGAGCTCGTCCGCCTGGTGAGTCCCCACCATCACTTGTCTCTGACGAGCTTGGAAAATGCCGAATCATTATTGCTGCTGGGTCTGGCTCGTCGATTACTGGACTATTTGCTTATTTGCCAAGAAAAGTTTGAAGTGGCTCCTGGTAATAACATGTGCCTGTATGGAAAGGTTGAAACGGAGCTTAGGAACAAAGCTTGCAAGTTTGTTTTACTCACATTCTGGTGTGAGAGCTGTTGGCGCTGAGCGTGAAATGGAGTTGCGAGTTTCCTGGCTGCTGAGGCAAAAAGGGAAATTGGATGATGGCTTTCCTGGCTGTCAAGGCAAAAAGGGAAATTAGATGGCTTTCCAAGTTTTCACAGTCTGGTTAGAGGATGCAAATTGATCTGCCAGGGGCTGAGGGAGAAGCTTTCTTTTCAGCATCAAGTTTGAAAATAAGCATATTACTGGGTTCCATTGTGCATGTATATTGAGTCACAGAAAGACACCCGAGGGTGCTCAGTGATGGCTCAGGGGAAGGGAAGGAAGTCGGCAAGGGGGACGTGGGATCTTGGCTGGCCTGATGGGGGACTACCCCAGCAGACCCCCCTTTATCCTGCCCCAGGAGCACGCTCATGGTCACTGCAATTCTCACACCTGTTTGTCTCCAGTCTGGTGGGGGATGGGGGATAGCCTAACCTGGGGGTCCCTGGGCAGTGCGGGGCTGGAGGCAAAGGGGAGCGGGGTCTGTGTGTTTTGGAGCAGGACCCCACTGTGCGGCCAGCCAGCACCAAGCACAGGCACCAGCCCCTGGAGGAGCCAAGCTGAGCAGAGATGCTCAAGTTCAGAGTCAGGTGTGGGCTCAGGCACTCTGCAGGCGGGGCTGCAGCCATGGACACACAGGCCATGGGGCACGTCATCCCGGGACATAGCAGCACTGAGTCAGCCTGCAAGGTCCCGGTGCAGAATCCTGCCACACGGTGAGCCCTGCCAAGTCCGTGAGCTTGACAGGCAACCCAGCCCCAGCTCTGCCAGTTACCAGCTCCGTAACTTGGGGCAAGCCCCTTCACCTCCTTACCTGCCCATCCTTGTGAAGGAGCGGAGTGTAAGGGCCTACACTGCCCATCCCCACCTCCCGCCGCCCCAGGGGTGTCCTGAGGATCAGGCAAAATGCCTGGCGCATAGTAAGTGCTCAGTGAACTGTTGATGCTTCTTTGTTGGAGATGCAGCCCAGCTAGTTCATGATCGTTTAAGTAGCTAACAGATTGTGACCTTTTCAATAATGGATGACTTAAATAATTAATAAGATACACTTAAATCAGCTTTGCTTATTGATCGAGTAATTGCCCCATCTGTCACACAGGAGACAAAGAGGCAGGCTTGCTCAGCTCAGCTGGACAAATGGGGACCGGGTGGGTCCTCTGGGCAGGGCACCCGAGCCGGGCTCCTGGTAATGTAGAGGTGATGGGTGGAGAAGGGGCCGCTCTTCACTTTGAGGAGCGGGGAGGGGACGCACAAGCTCACCCAAAGCTACAGACCATGAAACAGCTGTTGGCTCAGCCCCAGAGGTGGGCTTTCCTGAAATGTGGGTCTCTCACTGCAGACACACCTGGGGTGTTTGTCAAAATAAATTCCTGGGTCTCAGCCAGAGCCTCCTGATCAGAAATCTCTGGAGGTGATGCCTGTAGGCATGACAGTTTGAGAACCACTGGAAAATGTCATTCCCAGGAGCCAAGTGTTCTGAGAGCTGAGAATCTACCGTGTAGACGAAGGTAGTTCTGCTGCATCCCTCCCCGTGTACTTGACAAGACCACGATGTGAGCCCATCTTTCTGGGGAGATGCCATTCTGCCTGCAGGCAACCCACTCCAGTATTCTTACCTGGAGAGTCCCAGGGACAGAGGACCCTGGTGGGCTACAGTCCACAGGGTTGCAGAATTGGGCACGACTGAAGCGACTTAGCACACACACTCCTCAGAACCCGGATGGCTTCCCTGCCCCATAAGGAACCGCGTTGGTCCACTTCTGAGTTGCTGTGTCTGGTCCTAACAGTTCTCAGTCTCTCCCTTGCTGTTAACCCTTGCCTGTCTCCAAGGTCTCCCCCTTTCCACATGGTGCAATCACGTGCCTCCTGTGTGCCAGGCGCTGTGCTGTGCTACCCAGATAAGGTTTGAGGTGACTGGCTGTGGAGGGGAAGGAGCGTGCAAGCTTTGGGGGGTGGTCCATGATGTTTGAGTTCATGGCGGCTGTATGAAAGGCTGAGGTCATGGCCCACAGGGTCTGCTGTCTGCAGGGGGAGACGTTTCTTTGGAACTCAGGGCCACTGTGTGCCCTCTTGGGTCACATAGGCAGACTCAGAACGGAGTTTCCATCACTACGTGAGCCTTCCTCCAAGAGCGAGCATCGGGAATATGCAAGGACCTAATGGGGGGTAGGGGGTCCCCGGAGTGCTGCATGCCTCCCGTCTGCCCTCCACACCCTGTGTGACCTTGGACAGGGCCTCCTGCTTGGGCTTCTGGTTTGCCAGCTGAGGGGAGAAGGGATGGACTTTGAGAGTGGAGCAGACCTTCGTGTTGCTGGGCCTCCTTGGTTCAAGGATGAGCGCCCTTGGCTCCAGCAACGTCTGCTGAGGGCTTGCTGTGTTCTGGGCACTGCCTCCATCCTTTCGTCCTCACCAGGATCCCGTGGGCTAAATGCCCACGGCACGGGCACCATTCCCAAGGTCCCCAGTCAGCAGGGTCAGCGCGTGATGGGGGCGGGCAGGTGAGCAGTCTGGCTCCAGCCCCTGCCCTCCTGCCGCTGGACGGCGGCTCCCCGCCCTCTGGGCTGCCAGGAATCCCTGCCCCTCCCGGTGTGGACCTGGCTTCCTTTATGTTGTTCGGTTTGGCTAAAGTTCCCCAAAGAGCCCCTGCCCCTCCCTGATTCTGTGCGGGAGCTGGAGACGCAGACGCAAGTGGGGCGAACGAAGTCGAAGTTGAGAGCAACCATCCCGGGATGGAGGCTGCCTTCCCTGCAGGAGGGCACAGGCAGGCTGTGGGGCTGAGCGGGCGAGGTCAAACGAGCTTCTCCTTGTGGGCAGCAGTGGAGGGGGCCGGCGGGGGAGGGCCGGCAGGGGGAGGGCCGTGGCGAGCTCGCGGTGCTGTCAAGCCGGGGCTCGGGGTGGCTGGAGAGTGGGCCGGGGCACCGTCATCAGTGTCTCTCCTGGAACGAGAGCTCGAGTCTGGGCCGCTTTACTCCGAATCGTCACCTGCGTCTTCCAAACGCCCACGTTCCAGCCGTTGTGAGTGCTTCCCTGGGGCATCGCGGAGACGCGTCTCCTCGAGCACGGAGCCCGTCAGCTGCTCCCTAAGCCTGTCTCGCTCCCTCTCTTTCGACTTTCACCTCCAGAACTCTCTGTGGCCTCTCTCTCTCCCCTCCCCCATCCCAGTCCTGTACTACACAGGTGATCCCAGCCGCTCCAGCTCCTGGAGGCGCCTCCATTCCTGGCCCACAGCCCAGCTTCTCCCTTCACAGGGAGGAGGACCAGGGGTTTTCCTCGGGATGGGGGCTGCTTGGTTCCCGGGGTCTCCATCACGAGGTGCATCCCTCTTCTGGGGGCCTCACACTCCCGTTCTTGCCCTTATTTGGGGACGGAGGACTCTGGAGTCAAGATCCAGCTCTGGACAACTCAAAGGGACACTGAGGCAGGAGGCTTGTCATAGGCACCCCGGAGGGGAGGCCCCAGGGGGCTGCCGCTGCCCAGTCCAGCGGCTGGGAGGAGGGCTGGGCCTGGACACCCAGCAGTGGACTGAGTTGACCCTCGGTGCTCCAGCCGAGTCCTGTGTGGGGCAGGGCTCAGCAAATGCTCAGAAACCCACGGAGGAGGCCGTGGGCGCTGCCCCTACCCTCCTCCAGTCAGCAGGGATCGACTCCGTGTCAGGTGGTTGGGGCACAGAGACACAGACGGAAACGAGATCAGAGACGGGAGAGAAGGAAGAAGCCCCTGCTGAGCGCTGACCGCGTCCCAGACACCCATCCCCGGTTCCATCAGTGGGGCTGGCACCTGCCAATCATAAAGCCATCACCCTCCGTAAGTGGGCTATGTCAGCGTCGTCATCGCTGCTGGCGCTGTTGGAAGCAGCTCGTCTCTTGGGGCAGGAGTCAGGTGGCTCAGAGTCAAGGCCCACCCGCGCCACGTGTGGGCTCTGCGACCTCAGGCAGGCCACGCCGCTGGCCAGCGCCTCGGTGTCCCCTGTAAATACCAGGCAGGGGTCGTAATCACCCTGAGAAGTAAACGGGCCGATCCTGCTACAGGACTCGGCCTGGTGCCTGACGCCCAGGTGTTGGCGATTCTTGAGGTCATTTCACATTTGGGTAAATAAACACGGTATAGGTCCTGCCCTGCCAGGATTGACGGGGAGGCAGAAGCAGCCTTATGGGCCGGGGCACCGTCATCAGTGTCTCTCCTGGAACGAGAGCTCGAGTCTGGGCCGCTTTACTCCGAATCGTCACCTGCGTCTTCCAAACGCCCACGTTCCAGCCGTTGTGAGTGCTTCCCTGGGGCATCGCGGAGACGCGTCTCCTCGAGCACGGAGCCCGTCAGCTGCTCCCTAAGCCTGTCTCGCTCCCTCTCTTTCGACTTTCACCTCCAGAACTCTCTGTGGCCTCTCTCTCTCCCCTCCCCCATCCCAGTCCTGTACTACACAGGTGATCCCAGCCGCTCCAGCTCCTGGAGGCGCCTCCATTCCTGGCCCACAGCCCAGCTTCTCCCTTCACAGGGAGGAGGACCAGGGGTTTTCCTCGGGATGGGGGCTGCTTGGTTCCCGGGGTCTCCATCACGAGGTGCATCCCTCTTCTGGGGGCCTCACACTCCCGTTCTTGCCCTTATTTGGGGACGGAGGACTCTGGAGTCAAGATCCAGCTCTGGACAACTCAAAGGGACACTGAGGCAGGAGGCTTGTCATAGGCACCCCGGAGGGGAGGCCCCAGGGGGCTGCCGCTGCCCAGTCCAGCGGCTGGGAGGAGGGCTGGGCCTGGACACCCAGCAGTGGACTGAGTTGACCCTCGGTGCTCCAGCCGAGTCCTGTGTGGGGCAGGGCTCAGCAAATGCTCAGAAACCCACGGAGGAGGCCGTGGGCGCTGCCCCTACCCTCCTCCAGTCAGCAGGGATCGACTCCGTGTCAGGTGGTTGGGGCACAGAGACACAGACGGAAACGAGATCAGAGACGGGAGAGAAGGAAGAAGCCCCTGCTGAGCGCTGACCGCGTCCCAGACACCCATCCCCGGTTCCATCAGTGGGGCTGGCACCTGCCAATCATAAAGCCATCACCCTCCGTAAGTGGGCTATGTCAGCGTCGTCATCGCTGCTGGCGCTGTTGGAAGCAGCTCGTCTCTTGGGGCAGGAGTCAGGTGGCTCAGAGTCAAGGCCCACCCGCGCCACGTGTGGGCTCTGCGACCTCAGGCAGGCCACGCCGCTGGCCAGCGCCTCGGTGTCCCCTGTAAATACCAGGCAGGGGTCGTAATCACCCTGAGAAGTAAACGGGCCGATCCTGCTACAGGACTCGGCCTGGTGCCTGACGCCCAGGTGTTGGCGATTCTTGAGGTCATTTCACATTTGGGTAAATAAACACGGTATAGGTCCTGCCCTGCCAGGATTGACGGGGAGGCAGAAGCAGCCTTCACCCCGAACGGGCCAGCCACACGCCACTTGTCCTGTCGGGGTGTTGAGCCCCATTTTCAGATACGAAAGCTGAGGGGTGGGGGCAAGAAGGAGCTTGTTGACCTGCCCAGGTCAGCCAGGAAAGGGGAGACTGAGCAGGGCCCCAGCCCAGGGCCAGTGGCCTCTCTGCTGGGGGCTCGCAGGGGGGCCTCTAGAGGGGTGGCCTCTTCCACGGGAGGGGCCGGAGCCTCTTCATCAGAAAGTCCTCCAGCAGCACGTGGGCTGAAGCGGCCCCAGGCTGCCCCTTGAAAAGCAGTTTCAGAGGCCGAGCATCTCCGAGCATCACGTGCCTGAGTCCCGGCGGGCGCACACTGCCTCCCTCTCCTTCACTCACCACCTGTGCCACCTCTCAGGATGGCCTTGGGGTGACTGAGGCCACCTCTCATCACTGTTGTCCAGAGCAGGGACCCTTCAGCCCCTGAGTTGTGGAGCTTTTAGTCTGGATCGGGATTGGGGACAATCCGAGGGAATCAAGGGCAGCTGCCTTCAGCTCATTTCAGGAATAAGCCAGCTTTCCCTTCGTTTACAAGGTAACAACCCCAGACTGCAGCGTTTCCTGCTGAGATCCCCTGCAGGCTTGGTCTCCCCTGGCTCATTTCCTTCTGAAAAGTGGTGGCACGGTGCCCCCGATATTTGCTCATCACGTCCCCCTGGAGAAGGAAACGGCAAACCACTCCAGTGTCCTTGCCCGGAGAATCCCGTAGACAGAGGGGCCTGGCGGGCTGCAGTCCACGGGGTCGCAGAGTCGGGCACGACTGGGCGGCTCACACTTCTCCCTTGTGCCCCTGACACGCTGGCTTTCTTCCGCGTGTAGGGACGTTTCACCTTGACGCCTCTCACACACCGGCTGGCTCACCAGCCGCAGGAGGGCAGTTCTTGGCTCTGCGTCTCCTTCCCACCGCCCTCCCACTGCGACTCCCCCCACCCGGTTATCTTTTTGCCGCAGCTCAGGTTCGAGCTCCCGGTGGGCCTCGTCTCTGTCACTGTGCCACGGTTCCCCGGGGTTGGAACCTGCGCCCACTGCAGGCATGTCTGGTGCTCAGGGCGCACAGTAGGTGCTCAGCAAGTGCTGTTTGGTTGGCACGCAGCTGCAGACCTCGAGCTACCCACCCCTGCCGTGCATCCTGGCCCTCAGGATGTGCCTGTTTGCCTGTGTGCCTGTTTGCCAGTGCCGGCGCCCCCAGGGAGGTGGGAGGCCTAAAGGAGAAAGAGGAGGGGGCCTGGGGTGCTGTGGGAACCACCCAGGCTTCTTGCTGCAGCTGTGGGGAGAGGGGTCCCCAAGACACGGTGTTATCCCCCTGCTGCTGTATCGCCGTATTCACGTGAGTTGTTGTCACTGCGGATCGCGGTCAGACGCTCCTGGCTTTGAATCGCAGCTTGACTCCTCTGGGCCTGTCTGAGCCTCGTTTTCCTCATCTGTAAAATAGGGACAATCACAGCCTAACTTCACAGTGAGGTCTTGGGACCTGTTGATGTTCTGGTTGCCTTCTAGGATTCCCGCCCCGCCCCATGGTCCCCTCTGGTCCTCTCTGGTTCATCCCACCTCCCTATCGCCCCCAAGTAAGGGGCTTCAGCTCCTATTCTGGCCCCCAAGACCCTTCTCAGCCTACCTCAGTCTCTCTGAAGCCTCAGGCTCTGCCCTCTTCCCTCTAAGACACAAGTGAGCAAGTCGAGCAGGGGAAACCTTGGTGACATTTGCTGTTTAGACCCACCCCTATCATTATTTCCCTGATAACTCCCCCGCCTTGAGAACTGAGCTGTGCAGCTTTTTCATCCCCTTTCGTAGATGAGCAAACACAGGCCCAGAGAGGCTAAGTGACCTGCCCGCAGCCACACTAGTACGTCTACGGACCTCAGCCAGGGTCTCTCTAGTCCAAAGTCTCCTGGCACAAAGTCCAGTCCTGAGCCAACCGCCACAGCCCCTGTTGATCTCAGAGCCTCTTTCATCTCCCCCCTCCCTTACCTAGAACCCACCCAGCTCATTGCAGAACTCATCAGTGCCTCCCTTCTGGGGTCCCTGGAGTTCACCCGGCTCGAGCCTCCCCCCACACCGGGGAGAGCGCAGCCATCACTTTCTTCCCGGCTCTGCGACCAGAGTCTCTGGTGTGTGGTTTTGGCAGGGACACCAGCCAACGGCGAGAAATTCCAGAAAATTAGGAGACAAAGGGAGAGGATGAGATATCCTCTTTCCTTGGCGCCACATCAGACACCGAGGAGGCCTCCTGACTGGGATTCAGAAGGCAGTGGATTCAGAGTCGGCCTGGGCTTTCAGTGCTCGGGGCTTCCGGCTGGGTCAGGACACCGCGGCCCTGTCCCCTCTGATCCCGTCCGTCCTGGCTGGGCTCTGCCTTCTCCCCACCCGGGCTGGTTGACACGGGAGACCACCCTCTGCCAGCTCTCCCAGTTTTCATCTTGTCCGCATGGCTTTGGTGGAAGCCCAGGAGAGTGTGTTCATCAGCGTGACTCGACGGCTGGTGGGGGGATACCTGAGCGATGGGGGTGGTGGTGACGGAAAGCCCAGCCCGGAGGCCTCACTTGCTGTGTGTCCTCGAATACATTGCTGGCCCTCTCTGAGTCTCCGTACCTGCTCTGGACAGCAGTGATGAGAGGTGAAGGCGGGTACACGGAAGGGCCCAGCCCAGGGCTCAGCACACAGTAAGATCACAGGGAGCACGGATGCTGTTCCTAGGGAGCACCCCCTCTCCCCTCAGCAGCTGGCCTGTCCCTCCTTACCCGGGCGAGGGCAGAGAGCCCGGCTTCTCCGTGGAGAAAATCAACGTGGGGGTGGGGGCCAAGAGGGAACACTTGGGTTCGGCGCTGGGGAGTGAGTGTGGAATGGAGAGCCCAGGGACCGACGGCGCTGCTCCAGCACTCAGGTCGGGCGCCCCATGTCCGGCCCCAGCCCCGGAGAACAGAAGAGTGAGTGAGGGTTTGGTCTGCCTGACTCCGTGCCTCACTCCTAGCTCTCAAATAACTTATTTGACGCATCCTCATCTTAAGGACAAGAAAAGCAAGGCACAGAGATGTTAGGTGACTGGTCCAAAGTCACCTCGCTGGTCACCCGCAGCCTCAGCGTTTGAACCCAGGCCATCTGCTCCAGCCCAGGCTATCGGGGCCGGGTCTCCAGCCTGGTCCCTTTGTCCAGGTAGCTGGATGGGAGGAGCAGGCAGGAGTCAGGAGACAGAGCTTGAGGGCCTCCGCATCCCCCTGAAGCTTTGGGCAGGAGCCGGCTCCTTGCGGCAGAGTCCATCCAGGGCAGGACCAAGGGCAGGGGAGGGGACTGGGAGGAAGGGGTTGTGTGGCATCCAGTTCTGGTCCAGAGAGGGGAAGGGATGGGAGCCGACCTCCCGCACTTCTGTCCTGGGCCAGGCACCTGAACACACAGTGAAACTGACTCAAGTGCAGACAGTGGCAATGAGTGATCAGACCTGATTGGAGGGAGCCCAGAGGAGACACCTGCCTATCCTGGGCATCAGAGAGAGCTTCCTGGAGGAGGTGATGGCTAAAATGGTCTTGAAGGACTAGTAGAAGTTAGGCAAAAATTTAAAAATACAACAGGGAGGGTATTCTAGTAGGAAAAACAGAATGTCCCCAGGCTGCAGTGAGGGATGAGACCCACAGAGCCTGCAAAGGAAGCAGCTGTCCAGGCACACAGTGCATCTCAGAGTTCTCTCTGTTAGAATAATCAGAGCATCAGGTTCTTTTTGTGGTGAAACCCCCTTCACTGACAATATTCCACAAGAGGCCAGAGATGCCCCCCAGACAGTCTTCTGGGGCTCAGAGCCTTCTCCTTCTGCTCTTTCCCTGCACAGAGAGCCACAAACCCTGACAGAGACCCCCACCCAGCCCTTGAAAGAAATAGCTGGATGATTGAAGACACGCGAGCCCCTGGGGTCCAGAAGCAAGGAGCAGACCACTTTCAAAGAGACCTGGGGCTCTGCTGGGGGATTTTCCCACTTGTACCAATGAGTAAACTGTGATACTGGAGCAAAAGGGAGGTGGGTGGGTGAAGTGGTTTGGAGGGAAAGCCACAGAGTTCAGATCCCACGGCTGCCCTCCTGAATCCTGTGACCTGGGCGGTTCCCGCAACGTCTCGCCCCCTCCCTGCCCGCCCCCCCCCCCCAAAGGCTCAGGGTTCTTGGGAGGGGGTGACGACAGGCCTGGGGAGGCGGGGCTGCGGGGAGCCAGAGCCCAGGGCCCTTCTTTCTGGTCTTGGTTATCACTTCCCTGTTTAAGCTGTTTCCTCTGCCTCAGCCCTCCACCAAGCAGCCGTGACAGTTTCCTTTCTTTTTGTGCCAAATTTCCCATCGTAAAATCGCCCCTGCTCAATGGAGAGTAGGCGAGGAGTAGGCCAAACGGGCTCCCCACCTGGCGCGGCCCCTTCTCCCCTCCGGCCCTCGCTGGTCGCCGGAGCCTTGTTCCGCTTTTATGGTTGCTTCCTTCACACATGAGACTGTGTGTCCTGGGTTTTTAGTTCAGCTTTATGTCTCGGAGAGCTGCCTGCATTATTGAGAAGTTTTCATAAGCGCTGCTTTAATAGCTCTGTTCATTGTGCCTTGAGAGGCGATGGTCCATCGCTCCGTGACCCGCCTCCGTGTCTTGGGCCACCTGGGGGCTTCTAACCTCCCACCCAGTGATGCTTCTCTTCCCCTCTCAGAGCATCACTCTGCTTGTGCCCCAGCTCCCTTGGCCTCCAGGATGAGAGGGTTTCTGGAAGCCCTTCCTCATCCCTGCCCAGACACAGGTCCCCCGGTGATGGAGTGCTAACCCCTGCGAAGCCAGCCACCCACTAGTTCTTTATAGGCAGGAAGCAGCGTGATGAGGGGCAGACCTGGAGGCTTAACAGATCTAGGTTCAAATCTTGCTCCCCCATTTCCTGATGGCTGGAAGACCTCCAACAGGTGACTTAGCCAAGGTGCCCTCACCTGGAAAGCAGGTGCTGAAATCAGCCTCACTAAGGTGCTGTCTGGCTAAAAGAGACATACGAAGAGCCTGATGTATAAAATGGCTGAGCACATGTTTTCAGCTCTCCCCGCATCTCATCAGGGCGTGGCAGGCTTTCTAGGATGTTGAAGATGGCAGTCAGCTGTCCCCAGGGCCCGCAGCACTCTTGGCGGAATACCAGAGAGCAATCAACACGAGAATGGGTTTCAGTGAATGAGTAGGAGTTTTCTGGAAGTAGAGAACAGGCAGAGAGAGCAGCTTGGCAGTGTGTCAGACGAGGGAGAATGCTGAGGAAAAGCGGGGAGCCCCAGGGAGCCCCAGGTCCTGGGCGCCACCTCTCGTGGCTCCCAGGCCCTCATTGGCTGCGCCTGAGTCCACTCCGCTGTTCCATCCTCGTCTCCCCAACCTTGGACGCCAGAGGGCTCTTCTTTGGCCCTCTTCTCCCCGCCTTCACCACCCCGGGAACCCCACCCGGCCCATGTTTCGGGTCTTGTCGAGCTTCACCGGACCCCTGCCTGGCTTCGTCTCCACCCCCATCTCCCGTCTCCCCTGACTCCAGACTCTCAGATGTTCAGTAGACACGGCGGACAAGCACATCCAGGGACCCTGCCCCCTCCCGCTGTCTGGGACGGAATCTCGGAGCCAGCCAGAGCGCGCCCTCCTTTCCCACTTCACATGCCCTGTCGTCAAACATGCCCGCAGGAGCCCAGAACCCTCCCTCCACGCCCTTCTCCCCAGACCAGCTGTTCCAGTCCGTCTTCTCCCCTCCTAAGCCTCTCTGCTTCTCTCCTCTGCCTCCCATCCGCCCTGAATGCCCAGCAGCAGCAGGGAGATCCTCTTCAAACATGATTCAACAGCCACCGACACCTCTCTCACAGGGGCTGCGTCCAGCAGCCTCTCACTGGCCACACAGCTCGACCTGAGACCCCCTCCTCAGTCCCTCTGCCCTCCCCTCTCCCAGTTTCCCCGGCCACACAGGCCTCCCTGGTTCCTGAGCTGGCCAAGCCCACGCCCACCCCAGGGCCTTTGCACCTACCGCTCCCTTTGCCTGAAACGCTCTCCTCCCAGACACCCGCGGGGCTCGCTCCCTTCCTTCCACCAGACACCTGCTCGGATGTCACCTGCTCCAAGAGGCCTTCCTGGGCCAAGGTTTATAAATAGCAACAGCCCTCCCCCCCCCCCCCCCCCCCCCCCCCCCCTCCCCCCCCCCCTCTTCCCCCACCTCCACCCACCACCCCCTTCTCCTCCCCCTTTTTCTCTTTTGGTTTCTATGTGGAGCTCACCACCTCTGTTGAGTTTGATTTCTTGTCTGCTGTCTCCTTTGCTGTCAGGAATCCTGAGGGAGATGGGATTGGTCTGTCCTGTGCCCGGCCGTGCCCCCAGCACCCGGAAGTAGGTGCTCACTAACAAAGTGACTGCATTTTTATCTGCCTGGAGCTGGGCATACAGTAGGCACCTGGTAAATGTCAGACCAAGGAGTGAATGGCCTCATTATTGACAACAGAAGCTCCTATCTATTGAGGAACCAGTGAGCTAAGCAACTTCAGTGGACCATGCCAGTTCAAGTCCCTAGCTTGGCCACCCCGGGCTCCATGCACAGAGGAGGAAACTGAGGCTCAGAGAGAGTTAGAAGTTTCCCCAGAGCTGCACAGCACCTGAGCTGGCATTCACGCCCAGGTCTAGCTGACTCCAAAGTCCGCTGCTCGTGCATGACCAGTGGGCTTCCCTGGACTGGGAAGCGGGGTCTCACTGGTGGGAGTGACGCCCTGAGATGGCACTCACGAAGCGCCTAGCCCCGTGCTGAACCCAATGCTGGGTTCCCTGTGCAAGTCAGGCCTTACCCACCCCTGAGGCAGGACCTCGAGGGTTCCCCCAAAGGGTATGAGGTCTGGGGCTCCAGGCACTGGCCCACCAAGCCCTTCCTGGCCTGGATGCAGTATCGATTGAAAACTATATGGATTCTGCACCAGCTCCGTCAAGGCTGCCACGTGCACGTGGTTGGGTTACATGGTTGATTTGGCTTGGTTTGGTTTTGGGGTCTTTCTCCTTGCCCTTGCACCATTTATGAGAGTCTCTTTCAGCCCTCAGAATCTTTCTGGAGACCCAAAGAGGGGCTGGAGCAGCCAGGAGCCCCCACGCCTCCACCTGGCTGCTCGCCACCTGCCTCCTTCCTCTAGGCACCCTGCCCCATCCGAAGAGGTCCTAGCTAACAGCGGCAAAGCAGTGCAGGCTGGTTTACAGAAAATGCTGCCTCAAGAATCTCACAGCCTCAGCCAGCAAACTTGCAGAGAGCCCAGCTGCATGGTCTTGGAGTCAGAGCTGGGTTCAGGCTGTGCCTCCACTTGCTAGTGGGGGAATTCAGGCAAATTATCTCACTTCTCTGAGCCTCAGTTCTCCCATCTGTAAGATGGGCCCAGTAGACTGACCCTGCTGGGTGACTGTAAGGATTAGAACAGGGCCTGGCCTGTGACAGGAGGCTCCGTAAATTCTCATTGTAATTATTGGTGTGTTATTAGTGCAAGAATGAAAGTGGAAAACAAAAGCCACAGAATCCACCCCCGCCCCGGCCACGCACACATACACAGGTGTTTTGCGTTTTCTGCTTTCTTATGCGCCTGCTTTTACACGCCTCCAAGAGTGATGTCCAGGAGGCCCCCTTATCCAAAGTTTCACTTTACCCAGTTTCAGTTGCCTGTAGTCAACCTTGGTTTGAAAATATTAACTGGAACATTCCAGAAATGAACAATTCACAAGTTTTAAATTGCACACCATTCTGAGCAGCGTGATCAAATCGCACGCCATCCCGCCCTAAATGTGAAACATCCCTTCGTGCGGGGTGCTCCGCCCATCCGTCTCTCAGTCCTCTTGGTCATCGCAGGGCTTGCGTTCCAGTGACCCTCACGTGCTTAATAACGGGCTCTCGGGGCAAGAACAGTGATGCTCGCGGGTTGGCTGTGCCAAAGGGAAGCCGTAAGTGGTTCCTTTTAGTGAAAGGACGGAAGATCTCAATCAGGAAAGAAAAAACAGCTAAGGTCTTGCTAAGATCTGTGATAAGAATGAATCTTCTACCCGGGAAATTGTGAAAAAGGAAAGAGAAATCTGTGCTAGTTTTGCTATTGCATCTCAAACTGCAAAAGTAACAGCCGCAGGGCCTCCTGAGTGCTCACTGTAGACGGAAAAGGCGTTAAATCTGTATGACGAGATACTTTGAGAGAGAGAGACCACACTCATAACTTTTATTAAAGTGTATTGTTATAATTGTTCTATTTTAATATTAGTTGTTGTTGTTAACCTTAAATTGTGCCCAGTTTATAAATTAAACTTTATCATAGGCACATATGGATACAAGAAAACATGGTCTACGTAGGGTTTGGTTCTCTCTGTGGTTTTAAGTACCCACGGGGGTCTTGGGATGTACCCCCCTCCATGGTTATGGGGGGACGACTGTACTCACAGTTCTACATTCTAATTTTATTCACCTAACATTAAATTAGCCGTTACCCTGCGGTTTTGACTTAATTTTTCTAAATATCATTGTAGCAGCTCCCCAGTAGTCGAGATTCCATATGGTAGTGTTAAATCAGCCATTTCTCCACAGCAAGGCATTTACACAACCTAACAATATCTTTTTTTTTTTTTTTTACTATGACGAAAACATTGCAAGGGGGAGGAACATACTCTGGCAAGTTAGGAATGGCAACAAACACTTTGATGCGTTTATGGCTTCCCCTTTTTGGAAGTGTGCCCTCTGCATAGATTCCAGGCCAGTGGAGTATGGAGTGCAGGGGTGTGACAGCTTTATGCCTCTTTGTATTAGTGTGGGCCTCATTCCCAAATGGACCGTCACCCACCCGCAGCTTCTGAGGATGCAGCCTCCTCTCTAGCCTGGGGTTTGCTTATTAATGGGGTCAAACACCTTGCCTTTCACCTGTTAATTAATTATATTTCCTCTCCTGTGGTGTCTGTGTGTGCTAAGTCACTTCAGTCGTGTCCAACTCTTTGAGGCCCTGTGGACTGTAGCCTGCCAGCCTCTGCTATCCAGGGGATTTTCCAGGCAAGAGTACCGGAGTGGGTTGCCATGCCCTTCTCCAGGGGAACTTCCCAAGCCAGGCATCGAACCCACGTCTCTTACATCTCCTGCGCTGCAGGCGGGTTCTTCACCACTAGTGCCGCCTGGGAAGCCTCCTATCCTGTGGGGGTGCCCACGTATTTTACCATGACCCCAAAATAAGAAATAATTGAAGCCGTTTCCATCAACATGTGTTTCCTAAACTTCAGCTCCTGGGTGTTCCTCTTGTCTGTGTTCCTCTTTCCCTTGTACTATTTACTTATTACATTTTTTATTGATCTTAAATCAAGCCAGTTTTTTTAAAAGAAAACCCAGACTTGCCCTAAGCACTCATATCTTTGGTATAAGAGTTACTTTTTTCCCAGGAAACTCTCCTGTGCAATGGAAGGAAATGTAAATGGGTGCAGCCACTCTGGAGTCCAGTGTATAGGTTCCTCAAAAAAGTGAAAGTAGAGCTATCACACAACCCAGCAATCCTGCTCCTGGGCGTATAGCCAGAGAACACTAAAACTCTAATCGAGAAAGATGCATGCACCCCAGTGTTCACAGCAGCACTATTTACAATAGTCAAGACATGGAAACAACCTGTGCTGCCACCAAAGGAGGGATGAAGAAAATGTGGTGCACCTGTACTGGGAAAGCTGCTGCTGCTGCTGCTGCTGAGTCGCTTCAGCCGGGTCCGACTCGGTGCGACCCCAGAGACGGCAGCCCACCAGGCTCTCCTGCCCCTGGGATTCTCCAGGCAAGGACACTGGAGTGGGTTGCCATTTCCTTCTCCAATGCATGAAAGTGAAAAGTGAGAGTGAAGTTGCTCAGTCGTGTCCGACTCTTAGCGACCCCATGGACTGCAGCCTTCCAGGCTCCTCCATCCATGGGATCTTGCAGGCAAGAGTACTGGAGTGGGGCGCCATTGCCCTCTCCAACATGGAATGCTACCTAGCCATAAAAGAGAATGAAATAGTGCCATTTGCAGCAACGTGGATGGACCGAGAGATGGGTCTCAACATACTAGGTGAAGTATCAGACAAAGACAAAGGTCACACGATATCCCTTCCCTGGGAGCTCCGTTAGTAAAGAATCCACCTGCAATGCAGGAGATCCCAGCTTGATTCCTGGGTCAGAAAGATCCTCTAGAGGAGGCATAGGCTACCCGCTCCAGTATTCTTGGGCTTCCCTTGAGGCTCAGCTGGTAAAGAATCCGCCTGCAATGTGGGAGACCTGGGTTCAATCCCTGGGTTGGGAAGATCCCCTGGAGAAGGGAAAGACTCCCCACTTCAGTATTCTGGCCTGGAGAATTCCATGGACTGTATAGTCCTTGGGGTCGAGAAGAGTCAGACATGACTGAGTGACTTTCACTTTCATCACTTATATATGGAATCTAAAATGTGATACAATGAACTTATTTACAAAACAGAAACAGACTCATAGACATAGAAAACAAACTTACAGTTACCAAAAGGTGAAGGTATGGGGAGGGGTAAATTAGAAGTTGAGATTATCAAATACACACTAGAGTATATAAAATAAGCAATAAGGTCCTACTGCAGAGCGCAGGGAGCTATATTCAATATCTGGTAATAAACCATAATGGAAAAGAAGATGAAAAACATTATATATGTTTATATATGTATAATTGAAACACTTTGCTGTACACCAGAAGCTAACACAATTTAACTAACAGTAAATCAATACAACATTACTAACAGTAAACCAACTATACTTCAATTTTTTTAAAAAGTTACATTTTTCCTAGTACATATAAAACAAACCCATAAACATATCCAAGAGTTGGCGGCGGGGGGGGCGGGGGGGGTTACCTCAACAGAAAGTGAAAGTGAAAGTTGCTCAGTTGTGTCCGACTCTTTGCAACCCCACGGATTATACAGTCCATGGAATTCTCCAGACCAGAATACTGGAGTGGGGAGCCTTTCCCTTCGCCAGGGGATCTTTCCAACCCAGGGATTGAACCCAGGTCTCCCACATTGCAGGCGGATTCTTTACCAGCTGAGCCACCAGGGAAGCTCCATAGAACTGGCAGTTAAATCTTGAGACATTTTTGGAACCTGTTGTAAATCACAGCCACTGTAAAAATTCAGCAATAGAAACTTCCAATTCAGTAGATCATATTAAACGCAAAGGTGACAGATATTCGAAACTCTTCACTTCCTGATTGTTTTGCTGAGTCTGCTCCTTCCTATGTTCTTGAGATCTGCTTATCTGTGTGGTGGAGACAGGCAGGATGGTGATCACCGCCCACCCCTGCAGGGCTCCACACTCAGCAACATCTTGCTGGCGGTGTTTACGTTTACGCCATAGGAATGGGCAGTAAAGCTACACACCAGGGCTCCTTTCCCCTGCAGGACTGGTCGTTAAATGTTCACCAGCTCACCGCTGTACGGAACGGCTCAGATGCTGGCACCTCCGGGATCTGCCTGCCCCAGGGGTCTGTGCCCCTTACTGTGGAGAAGCAGACGTTATCTTAGGTGAAGGCAGGGTCCTGGCACTCGCGGGGACATGCCGGCAGCAGTAGCCAGGATGAGGAACAAGGTGGTTCTGGGGGGAGATCATCCACCCTCCCCAGATCCTGGTCCTTCCAGGTGCAGGGAATAAGCGGGGGGGGAGGGGCCAGGAGACAGAGAGCCTGGTCGGGCCTCTGGCCACACATCTGGCTCTCAGCCCCCGAGGAGACCTCTCGGCATCCCTTTGCAAACCCTCCGGTTGCATCTGCCCTTCCTTCTCTGAACGAGCCTGCAGCAGGCACCCTGAACTCCCTGATTTATCCAACCAGTGCTGGTCCAAGGTTGGCACCAGGTCGTGGCCGGCGCTGAGTGCTGGGGGTAGAAAGATGAAACGGGTTTAGTCCCACCGGCAGGGAACACTGGCTGGCGTTGGGCTGGAAATCGATCCTGCCCCTCCGTTTGCTTTGCCTGGAAGATCAAGGTATTTCAGCCTCGGGGTGAATATACCTCGGGGAGAGTTTTGGGAAAAAAATCCCTGAAAATGCACTTCAAGAGTGAACTAGACCCACTCTTTCTGGGCCCAGGATGCAGCTCAGTGAGGTACGTGAGTGAGGGCTTTGGGTCCGGCCAACAAGATCCGTGGGCCCTGAGACCGTGGGTAAATCACTCACTCCTCCAAGCCTGTTTGCTTGTGTGAAAATGGCGGCACCAAGAGGACAGAGGGGCTGCCTGCTAGGAGCCTGACACAGAGGCAGTGGTTAGCCCCATGGTGACCCCCAGGCCCAGGGCCCCACTGCCAGGCGGGTGTGGGTGCTGTGTACGTGCGTAGCGTATAGTGTGTGTGGGTATGTGTGCGTGCAGAGTGCAGGGGTGTGGTTTGGGCGTGGTGTGCATGTGTACACGTGTGTGTGTTGTGTGTGAATGTGTGTGTATTATGCGTGTGCATGTGTGTGGTGTGTGTGTGTGTTGTGTGCATGTGTGTAGTGTGTGTCATGTGTACATGTGTGTGTCGTGTGTGCATGTGTGATACATGTGTGTGTGTTGTGTGCGTGTGTGTGTTGTGTGTGCGTGTGTGTTGTGTGTGGTGTGTGTGTATTCTGTGTGTGCATGTGTGTGTGTTGTGTGTGCATGTGTGCATATTGTGTGTGCATGTGTGCAAGTGTATGCATGTGTGTGTGGTGTGTGTGCATATGTGTGTGTGTGGTGTATTGTGTGTGCGTGTGTGCATGTGTGTGTTGTGCGTGCATGTGTGTGTTGTGTGTGTGCATGTGTGTGTGCGTGTGTGTGTAGTGTATTGTGTGTGCGTGTGTGTGTTGTGTGTGTGCATGTGTGTGTGTGTAGTGTGTGTAGATGTGTATGTAGTGTGCACACTCATCTCTGTCCCTTCTGCCCCCTCCTGCCGCTTCCATCCTGACCCAAGAGCCATGGGCAAGGGGCATGGAGGAGGGGCCAGGGCATCTGAGCAGCTAGGGGTGAAGGAAGACAGAGACGAGACAGGTCCGCGCCCAGCCTGCGGGAGCACAGCAGCGTGAATGGCGCCAGGGCCCGGGGCCGGGGGCCACGCATGGACGGCCTCGGATAAGGTGCAAACACTCCCAAGAGGCACCTTCATCTCCCAGGGATTTACAGAAGAGTGGACCAAACCCCGAGCCCCGGGCCAGGCCATGGACACAGAATGAATCAGACCCTTGTCTCAGACCCCGTGAGACCCTCACCCAAGCCTGGCCTCCCTGGCTTCCCTTCCCAGCTCCCCACAGGCTCCTGCTTAACCCTCAGAACCTTACTCGGTTGCTCTCCTCCACCCCCTGGAGGACTTCTGTCCCTGCTCCCTGCTCCCATCACAGGCAGGACCACGTGGTCTGTTGTCCCCTCTGTGCCCACTGGATTGGGCAAGAGCAAGGACGGTCTGAGTCCTGCTGGGATCCCAGGGCCCAGAGCAGAGCCCTGGGGTGGGAGTCCCGGTGGCTCGTCCCCCAGCACACCGCTGACTGCTGTTTAACCTCGGGCAGCCCCTTCCCTCCCCGAGCCTTACTGTCCTCACCGTGTCAGTCGAGGGAAGGGACAGAATGCTTCCGTGGTGCCTTTCGACTTAAAACCTCCTTGACCTTCTACCTGGCTGATGCAGACGCAGTCAGGGACAAGAACAGATGTGGAAAACGCTTTGAAAAATTCAGAGCAGGAAGCCCAGGGAGAGAGGCTTTCCTTTTGTGGGCAGGAAGAGGGGGGAGCTGTGGACAGAGCTGTGGATGAAAAGAACCGCTTCCAGAGCACTTTGTGACATTTAATGTAGAATGCAGAGCGCCTGGGAAAGCAACGGCATCAAATATTTACAAAAGCAGCATTAAAAATTCACCCTTAGGATGCAGAGGTTTAAAGACCCTGAGCTTCCTGCGAAATGCCACAAGGCAGGAGGGCGAAATGATGGCTGAGAGGATACGCGTAGGGTGTGAGCAATGATGTCCCCGGAACCAGGCACTGCTCCCCACGGACCCCTCCTCTACTCCCCCTGCCAGAGCAGCCTCCAGCCCTGCGTCTGCAGAGGCATGCAGGCAGCCCTCCTCGGCCATAAGCCTTTCTGAGGCTCCCGTGACCTGCGGGATAAGAACAGGCCCTCGGCTCAGCCTCCATGGCCCTCTGTGATCCAACTTCTGCTTCTCTGGGCAGCTGAGTCCCGTAGGATGAAAGGAGTGAGCTGCTGAGGTTGGAGGAGATTGAGGTGGAATCGGGGGATGTTCCAGGCACTGGGAGTGGCCTGTGCAAAGGCACTGAGGCAGACAGATGCAGTGTATTCATGCATCAGAAGCAAAATCAGGGTGCAGGAGTGTGCAGAGAGAAGGGGAGCACAGGCGGGGAGGGGTGGGAGACTCTGCCTGAGGTGCAGGGTCGTGGTGAGGAGGAGGCTTCCTGATCCAGGGGTGGTGGGAGCTCTCCACGAGAGGGTCCGGGGCCTTTTCAGAAGCTCCCCCTGGCAGTGAGGCCAGCAGAGGCCAGCACTGGCTCACAGGCTGGGCTGTGGCCGGAGCAGAGGAGTTGGGGGCAGACAGCCCATAGGACCAGACTGGGGAGGGGGTGGTGGGGAAACGAGGGGCTCCAAAGACCGTGCCCCGGACTCTGGCCTGAGCCACTGGGGCGATACTGGTGGGGTTTCTGAGATGGGGACCGAGGCCTGGCTTCGGGGATCAGCCATCTGGAGGCTGAGGTGCCTGTGATGATGGGGTGGGGTGATGCTGTGGACAAGTCAGGGAGGAGCTTGGGGTGGGGGGCGGGGGCTGTCTCTTATACAC